>JAJLUK010000021.1:43151-186734 GCA_030570055.1 Blastobotrys chiropterorum
AAAAAAAAAAAAAAAAAAAAAAAAAAAAAAAAAAAAAAAAAAAAAAAAAAACCAAAGGTTGCGCTCTTGTAAATCTTAATTCTTCCGTTTTCGGATATATTTTAACTTCGCTGTAACGCCTGTCTGTCTGATACTGGCAAACAGTCAATGGCTATTGCTCGTCTGTAGCCAAAAAACTGGCCATGTTACAATTCATAACGTCATTAAATTATAATATACAAGCGTCAGTGTCTAAAACTGCGTTTCTTTGTGATAATAAAATAGGACGAGTGCTCGGTGTAATTTACAGAAGACTCGGCTGCCAACCTGCGCCGAACCATGTTCTTGATCTTGGGCACCCCGCCAGCGGAGTGTTGGCCAGAGCCCGTGATTATCTTGAGGCTGTCCTGGTTCTGGCGCGGGTTATACAACCAGCTGCTTAATCGATAGCCAATGTATTCGATGGCTGTGTTGGCCGCAACACCATGGCAATCAATTACGCAGTCGGTGGATTGGGCCTCGATCTGGCTGCTATGGAGCGAGTTGAGCACATTGTGGGACTGGGTCGAATACTCTCGAGCCATTTCCGAATACACGCCCGCAGCGCTTTTGTACAGCGGGTTTGACTTGGACTTGCGGTACATTTCACGGGACCGCTGCCACGCCTGTTCCCGGTTCTCCTTATACTTGTTGAGCTCTTCTTCTGCCTCCCGTGTGGCTCGTTTGGACAGCACATCTGGCGGAGCCACGATCCGCTGTTGTGTTTCGCTCTGTCCCGTCCACACGTTGGGCTTTATCTCAATTCTACTGGTTCCATTGTCATCGTTCGTCTCGAGTTTGATATTGAGGCACTTGGCCAATGAACGCTCGTTGGCTTCATAGCTCTTTCGAGCCTGCTCCAGAGGCATATCTAAGGCCTTGGACAGAAACTTGATATCCTCCTCGGATGTGTCTGCCGAGACAGCTGCAGTAGATGTACCCTTCTTCTTGTTCTTTTTAAACTGCGCAGTGCCCTGAGTAAACACATCCACGTCCTCCATCTGGTCGATGGCGTGGGCGTTCAAGAGCTCATCGGTGGTCTTGTCCAGATCGTTCCCACAGGCTTCGTATTTGTTCACAAGCCGTCGGAACGCAACCTCTGGGAAGGACTGCTGCAAGAACTCTAGGTCAACCTGATATTTGGTCTTGTCCTTCTTGGGCCCGCTATCGATGAGGGCCTCCATGTTCAGCCCTTCCAGAGCCTTGCGTGCGCCCTCGGCGTCGTCGCCAAACTCACCGACGATCACGGCTATCAGGGACGGATCTAAGTGAGGGTATTCTTTCTACGGCTTTGATTAATATACTGTTCACACACGCATTGCCTTGCCCAACTCACTTCCAGGTCCATGCCCCCTACTTCTGGCAACGTTTTCGTGTCGGTTCGTCGGCCTCCCAAGACACCGCCAAAATATGGGGCGGCTGATCGTCAGAATCTGTGTGACATTTTCGGCTCCAGTGCTTTTAGAAAAAAAGCAATCCGCTGGTGGATCCTAGCCCTGGGGGGATTTTTGATTGCCTCCGGCGGCTTCTTTTTTTCTCCGAAAAAGAAGCAAAAAAAGGTAGCTCTGCGAGGCCAATTGCTAGAGCTTTTGCCTCTTGCGGGAAAAAAAAGTCCGCCCTCAGGGCAATTGCACCCGTCACCTATGGAGACTTCTATGCATATTCCTCTGGAAAGAAGCAAAAAAACTTTGCAGTGCCCACAGCGCTATCGGATCAAGATCGTCCCAGATACACTGCCTACATATGTGCGATATTCGTTCTGCTGTGCCTTTTGAGCAGTGGTGTTAGACCTACAGTGACATATGCTGGTATACCTCACGCTTACCGACAACCATTTTCGTACATATGGAATTAGCTTACCATTATGAATGCACTAGAATAGATTTTTTTTTTTTTTTTCATACACGCTTTCACTTATTTGTGCTGGCCATTTTGACCTTCACTATATGTATACGGGACAACTTTCGTGCGTAGCGGAAAGCGGTTCATAGGTTGAACCATGCATCCGCCCTAGACCGCTTCACAAAGGACAAAACATCAAAAACCCTTACCTAGCTACTCAATTTCTAGCATATAAAAAAGAGCAGCCAATCATGGCCCTCCTATACTGCTCAAGAGCTGATTCCAGTAGCTTCCATCCTATGGGCATCCCCACCCGGATATGTCGGCCTCCCAAAAGAAAAAAAGAAAAACAAAAAAAAAAAAAAAAATTGTCCGGTCGGACATATATAAGCTGGGAAATCGGAGAAAGTGAAAATCCAACCCGTTCCTTCTTCTCTCTACACTAGCGCACCATACACAATCCATCATGTTCGGCTTCCCGGAGAAAATGAGCGACTACACTCTGGTCCACTACCTGAGACTGGTGGTCATTGTGTGCATCTACCTGATCCTGCGGCCATACCTGGTCAAGGTCGGGGAAAAAATCCAGAAGAAGCAAATGGAGAAGGAGAAGCAGGCTAAGGAGGAAGAGGAGGCCCGAGAGAAGATGGAGAAGGAACACGAGGCTGAGCAGCCCCGTCAGGATTGGAAGTGGGGCCAGAAATCAAAGAAGAAGGCCGCTCGACAGAGGAAGGTTGCCAACAAGGAGATTTCAGAGGCTGAGGCCCGTAAGCAGGCCACCATTGAAGAAATGGAGAGTGATGAAGATGTGTCCGACCTGCTCCAATAGTTATTTGTTTTAATTGTATTATGACGTTTTTTGACGAGTTCTCCGCACGACATTGGCCGTCATAGTGTGATCTGGGGTTTTTATGGCCTCTGGCCGGAATGGCGGTTTCTTTTCACTGAAAAAGACGCAAAGTAAAAATTGAACCAATAATAAAAGAAAATAGGATAGTTTCGCGAAGCGGAAATGGTTCATTATACTCGTGTGTGTATTTGTGGTTGTGGCCGTGGACGTGCCATTGTGGTCAAAAACGTTACCCACACGGTCGCTATACTTACAAAAGCTATAAGCATGATATTCCTCATGCTCTCTTCCTTTGAATCACTCAATCCAACCGCCAATTACCCCTTATGACCTAATTTCCCCTATAATCAGCTTCTTCTGGGTTAGGGTTCTCGGGTTAGGGTGAAATTTTGTGTGGAAAAGTTTCGACTGATAAAAAAAAAAAAAATTAATTTTTTTATTCTTTCCTTTTATTCCTTCACCAGCGGACCATGTTCAAGCGGAATAATAACCCGATGAACCCTACAGGGTTGGTGGCGGATGAGCGGCCGTCTGAGCTGTATCCACCACGATCCATCCCCACGCCGAGTGCGTTGACTTTGTTTGAAAAAAAGTCTGCGGCCCAATTCACGTCATTACGGCAGGCTATTAGAGATGGGCCGTTATACACCGGGTCCAACACATCTGGGAAAGGCCGAGTGATCGTGGAGGTGGAGCAGAGCATCAATGATGGCATTAAACGATATACGGATCGATTCGCCCGAAAAGTCAAGGTTGGCCGCTCTATCGACGACCATCCATACGTAGTAGAGTTTTTCCCCAAGGAACTCCACTCCACCATGGGCATCTCTAAGGGCAAGAAGGTCAAGAAGCTCAACATTGCCAAATTCACGGATGAACTGCTCAAGACCGAATTGGGCTCCAACGAAGAGGACGCGAAGAGTCTGTTGACCCGACGGCTGGACGAGGCTGAGAACGCTGAGGGCGACGATAAGGACAATGAGGCCGTGAGTGAGGAGGAGGATATGGACGACGACTTTTCCGACAATGACGATGATAATGAGGATTATAATGCCGAACAGTACTTCTCTAACGGCGAAAGCGAGGGCTATGGCGGAGGAGACAGCGACGATGGCGGTGCCACCTATTAGGAGACCTTTTGCATCATTCTCCTTTTCTTTTTTGCATAATATTCAATACACTTCTAACCCAACGAACTCGACTGCCATAAGGTAACAGCCTTCCGCGGGGCGGAACATCCTTTTTTGATTCTTTTCGGAGAAAAAGAAACCGCCGGAGGCTACACAACCCTCCGGCGGTGAGTATGCCCTGCGGGCGGCCCTCTTTTCTAGAAAAGAAGCAAAAGCACTCGTCAATTGGCCTCGCAGAGCTACCTTTTTTGCTTCTTTTCGGAGAAAAAAGAAGCCGCCGGAGGCTACTCTCCGGCGATGCGCAATCGCACAGAGCTACCTCTTGTAATAAAACTCCGCCAAAGGTCACACAAAGTTCTCAGCGAGTGTATTAGATATAGGTTCTATAGTAGTAGGGATCTTCTTCGTTATAGCGCTGTTCGGTGGCAAGATATTCCTCCCGGGTCATGTTGACGGGGATTTTAGGTGGCAGCTGGGGCTTTGGCTGGTTGGCGTTGTTGCGGATGACCCTGTTGAAGACGGATTCGCCGTAGCCATCATTGATCTGTCTCGTAATGTCCCATTGTCCCTCACCAGAGTACCCAGCGAGACCTGGGTCAATTGCATGATGAGTGCCTGGTCGTGGGCTTGACGTTTTCCGGACGGGCTCGGGGGCATACGTGTTCACATCGAGAACAGTGTCATCCTGATAATGGTTAGGAGCAGCATTGCCATTGGGATAGGCAGCAGTGTTGTACGAATCGGCAGAGAACGGCATTGGGTCAATGCCCTCATCAAACTGCGGAGTGTGCGGCAGGCCGGAGTTTACTGGCTTTCGTCGAACCTGCGAGGTGCCACTTCCAACCGGCTTTCGCTGCACTTTGCCTGGCTGTGGAGACGTGCTGTATGGTGATTTCTGCCGCTGAATCGGTTGTGGCGATGTGCTGTATGGGGTCTGCTGCTGCTGTTGCTGACGTCGTGATGGTGGGTTGGGCGATGCAGATCTGGGTCGCACGGAGGATTGTGCTGCCACAGAAGGAATTGGAGGTGGATTGTAATTTTGGGGCGGACCAGCCGGAATTGTGGGTAAAAACGGCAATTGCTGATGGTTACATTCTTCACAGGAACATGGCTCGTCGACGCCGACTTCTTCAACCTCAGGATAGTAGTAATGCGGGTTGTATGCCTGTTGGGGAGGAAGTGGCGGAGGGGGATTCGGGGGCAGTTCTCTCAAGGACATGCTGTCAAAATCCTCAGCCAGGTCGTAGGTGGATGCAACAGTAGGCTGGCTGGGATGAGTGGGCAGCGGCCGAGAATACGTGGACATGTCCATGGCGCTTCTTGGCCGTCTCGACTTTGTGCGCTTCTTCTTTGGAGGGATGTGGGGCTTGGCAGGATAAAACGTCATCTCCAGGTAAATCTCACCTGCATATTTGCCGCGGTGCTCCAGCTCATGCCACGCATCATAACCCTCGGACGGAAGACTGCTGAGGGCCTTTTCGAGCATGATGGTCGTGTCGCCGATCAGCTCGGGCTTCGAGTCGTTCTCATCCAGGACAGACAGCTTGAGAACCCGATGGTCTCGAATGTCCTTGAGATCAAACCGGACCTCATGGTCCCACGCTGGCATCTGGCCACCGCGAATGTCTGCTGGCGACCGTTCAGCCTTGTGGCCGACCCGGGCGATGCAATACGGGTTCTGTTTGCCCAGGGTGCGTCTGTTGGGGAGGTTCCTCCCCTTCATGAAGATGACAATCAACGTGCCTAAGGGGGACCCGTCGCTCATCGTTGTGGATGCAATCAATAGCTATGCTGCTGTCGTTGACCCAAAAAACGCGGTTTTTTGTTTTGATTTTATTTTTTGCTCGGTCGTCGGCCACCTCCTATAAATAGCGGGTCCCGCTCTAGAAACACCGCCACTGTGGTTCGCTGTCCGTGCCACCGCACAATGTGGCTGCCGCCACAGCCAAGTGGGCGGAGTAGTCCCACATATATCGCAACGACTCTATCCAAACACAGTGAGGTGGACCTGTTGGCACGTTATCTCTGTTTCTCCCCAGTGTTGTTTCACTTCATCTGTCACGTAGAGGACAAACGCCTCGTACATGTAGGTGCTGCTTGGGCTTTTGCACACCATCCAATTGTCCCGTGTAGCGTTGAAGCCGATATGGCCGTCAAAATCAATGTAGTAATAGGGCTGGACCAGTTCGACGCTGGTTGAGAGGTTCAGTAGAGGCGGGATCACGGCCGCATGTGGTTCGTCTACTGTCCTCAGAACTCCCTCATGCACGTAGAATTGGTATCCCAACACGCCGACTGTGAGGTATGGGTTGGTTGAGGAGAAGGGGTAGAGGTATTTGGAGTCGAATGCCGGGTCATCGGCGTGGGCTTTGATGAAGAAGCAATGGCCGCATAATAGCATTAATGACAGGAATATAGCAACGAGAAACATATATGTGCTGTTTGTTTTTTATGGACACGAGCCACATTATAAATATATAAATGAGAGTGCTGAAATTGCTGCCAAGACGGTGGATGCCGTTAATTCAACGGAACCATGATTGGGTCCTTTCTAATCTGAACAGAGGTGCATTCGTCAGGAACCTTCATCTTGTTGGTCCATCTAACCACCACAGGATCCTTGGACCCAATGGGATTAGGAATGTAGCACAGATACCACGATTCAATCCCGTCAAGATGCAAAAAGTCATCAATGAAGGAAAAGCCGCCCTGGAACCCACCGCGATCAATGTTCATGATCGGATAGCCGGTGGGCTCGGTATGCTTGCCAATCTCTACCCCAAGGTTCTCGCCGTTGACGACATCGTTGTTGGAGAGGAAGCCACGGCTAAGAGTGAAGTTCTTCTCTGGACTATCCCGGATGCCATGTGCGTAATAGACGCCTTCGTCTTGGAAACGCGGCTGGATCCAGCGACCATTGAGCTCGGCGTCTGCGGACACTGCCCGGAGATAGAACTCGTCTTGGGCCGGTGCCGCACACACCAAGGAGGTTAGAGTTAGAAGGGTAGTCACAAATAAGCTTCATTATCAGTAATGATGGGTCTTCTTTTTTTTTTTTTTTTTTTAGAACGACCTTTGGCCCCTATTTATATTCCATCCTCCAGCGTCACGAGAAGCAAACTCGACAAGCTTAGAGTCGACCTGTCACCTCGCCAAGACCACTCCCCTCCCGTAATTCTCGTAACGTGTATACTTCCGAGAAATAATTTTAATTTGATTTAATTTTTTTGCTAAGAATAGTTCAGCCGTGCGCGACCTGTCAAGTGTTCAGCCGCGTACGGCGGGGGAGCTGGGCGTAATTCGGGGACCGTGCTAAAATTGGTGAAACAGTGGTGACGGATACGGAAGCGTACCTTAGACAGTGATGTAAGCGTCCCTGAGCGGTTTTAATTTCGTGGACCAGGCTGGTGGCGAAAGGTGCGCAAATATGTTGTGAAGGGTGTGTGTGGGGTAGTGCTGGGATTGGTGTGAAGACCAAGTTCAGTTTTATAGCTACCGCACAAAACTTGGGGCTTAGCTGTCCACTCTCCGAAGTTTGCTACGTTCAAATGAAACTTGACGTCAGTTTCTCTCTGCTCTTAGCCGCAATGATTCTGCCGTCACGTTCGAGCTCCGTAAGCTCCAGCCCTAACCATAACGCTGTTGCTTCTTTACACTCATCTGCCGGAGGCTTCTGGATCCTATGGGGCGGTGGTTGCCTCCGGCGGCTTCTTTTTTCTCCGAAAAGAAGCAAAAAAGGTAGCTCTGCGAGGCGATTGGCCAGTGCTTTTGCTTCTTTTCTAGAAAAGAAGGCCGCCCGCAGGGCATACTACTCCTCCGGAGGGTTCTAGTGTCTCCCGCAGCTTCCTTTTTCTCCGAAAAGAAGCAAAAAAGGTAGCTCTATGAGGCCGTTGGCCAGTGCATTCGCTTCTTTTCAAGGAAAGAAGGTCGTCCGCAGGGTGTATCTATCGGCCGGAGTCTTCTGGATCCTATGGGGGTGGTGGTTGCCTCCAGTGGCTTCTTTTTTCTCCGAAAAGAAGCAAAAAAGGTAGCTCTCTCTGCGAGGCCAATTGGCAGTGCTTTTGCTTCTTTTCTAGAAAAGAAGGCCGCCCGCAGGGTATACTACTCCTCCGGAGGGTTCTAGTGTCTCCAACGGCTTCTTTTTCTCCTAAAAGAAGCAAAAAAGGTAGCCCTACGAGGCCAATTGACGAGTGCTTTTACTTCTTTTTTAGAAAAGAAGGCCGCATGCAGGGCATATTACTCCTCCGGAGGGTTCTAGTGTCTCCGACCGCTTCCTTTTCTCCGAAAAGAGGCAAAAAAAAGTAGCGCTGCGGGCCGGCACCTACTCAAGAGCCTACAGAACGTATACCGGAACCAGCTAGCTTCTGGTATCGCCGCCCAGCCTCATCGCATGTACAACATTAATATAAAAATAAATGACATAACTACAGTACGATCCCACGCAGGACACCAGTCGTGCCATAAACGCACTCCCGATCTACGATCGGACCTTAATATCTGGTGCCCCATAGACCAGTACCCTGTAAACGGATTACACCGTTTCAACACCCCCATCTTGCCCTAGCATTTGCATGCTTCCCACACTACATACTACCGCTAGAGACTGTGTTTTTGCCCAGTGTCGTGGTTCTTGTGAAAGCTTCCTCAGATTAGAGTTGGTCGGCCATCGGAATTATTTTTTTGGGTGGGACGACCGTTTTGTTTACCACCTTCCTAATCGGGAAGGCTAAACAAATCATCTCACACCAGATCCAGCTACCTCAATTTATATGCAATAGATATTATTTATCCTGAGACCTACCACTCCTTCCGTTTTATTATTATTATTTTTTTCCCTTCCCCCATTTTTTTTTTCTTTTCCCTTCGTCTTTAAAGAATCCGCTCTGCGCACTTGCTCTTATGCACAACCGTTCCGAGTCGACAGATTCGTCTCTAGTCATTCGAACAAACCCTCTGAATATTAGGCACGGCGACGGTACAGATTGGGTAATGGACAAATACGCTATTCAAAAGGACCTCTCCGTTTCCACAGGGGTTGTCAAACACGGAGTTGCGACCGCTCACTCTGATGACCAAAGAGTATTGAGACGGCCTCAATCTGCAATCATTGTTGGCGATACTAGTGATAAGGATAATGACGCGGCACCAAGATACAACGTCTTCAAGCGTCCCACAAAACCTGCCAGTCAATCGCGTTATCGTCCGCGGTCGCAATCCTCTACCGCCTCCAGCGACTCCATTGGACAAACCCCCGTTGAAGTGGAGAAGCCGTCCTTGCCGTTACCAGGAAGAGGCCACAGAAAGTGCTCTTCCGACATTCTCGCTGACATTATCCGACAGGGTAAACAAGAAAAGAAAAAGGCAACCCGGCCAAAGGCGGTCATCGACCATATCCCGTCGGACACTGAGGACTTTGACTTCTCCGAGTCGCGTGAGAACCAATACAACCAACAAAATAACGACCATTCATCTGACTATTTATATTCTGTCCCCCATTTGGATGGCTCTGATTATTCGCAGCCAACATCGTCAGCTGCTTCCCTCAACCACCCAGCTTCAGAATCCCCAGACTTTAAAACAAACGACGACTATCTGTCGTTGAATCTGAACCATTCTCCTGACTTTGACCTCACTCAGTCTTTCATGAAATCCTTCACCAACCTCTCCCTTCCAACGCAATATTCCGAGCTCAAACCGCAGGCCGAATTGGGCAGAAAGAATACAATCACTTCCACAAAGGGATACAAGGTGCAGCCAAGTGAGCATTCCGCCGAGAACCACTCTGCTGATGCCTTTGAAGAGTACAAATCAAAAATGACGCCCCAGTTGGAAGAGGAAACGGCCGCGCCGCCCGTAGTTATTCAGAACCCTCCACCGCCAAAGAGATCTTCAGTTTTCCTTGAAGGTTCCCTAAACGATGATGAAGATGAGGCTGATGTCAGCGAGAATGGCGCCAGCAGCATCTTTTCTGCTCCATTGAGCGACTCTGGTGAACCATCTATAAAATCGCCCTCGATCCGATCAAACGAATCTTCTCCAGTTTTAACTGACCATATTTCTTCAGGTCAAGAATCCGTCACAGAAGAACAGGAGGAACCAGTCGAGCCGCCGCAACGCCGGCAACGCCTCGCTACACCACTACCCAAAGGACAACGTCAGCCTCTTGATCATGCGGACAGAGGCAGACTCTTCCTAAAGATTTGTGGGGTCAAAGATGTCTCGCCTCCCGTCGAAGAAGATAGGAATCCAACTTTCCAATTGACTCTGGATAATGGAATCCAATGCGTGACAACCTATCCATTGCCATTGAAATCTGGGTACTCCTCCATCGATCAGGAGTTTGAGCTGGTCGTAGCCAAAGATCTCAAATTAATGCTTACACTCACTGGCCACCAACAGGATGGCAAGAAAAAGTCTCTGGAAAGCCCTGAAGCACCAGAAGTCTCAACCGCGTCGCTCCCGACTTCTCTCGAGCCGTCAACTCCAAAGAAAAAGAGCCGATTCAATAATCTATTTACGAGCCCAAAGAAAAAGAAGCAGCTGCAACTGCAACAAAATCAACAAAAAGCCGCTTCAACTACTAAACTTCCGGTCACGGACCCATGGGAACAAATCAAAGGCCCCAAGGGCGAATTTGCGAGATGCTATGTTGTTGAATCTCAGGTTGAGAAGGAGATTTATGGTCGTGCAAGAACATTTACTCTTCCATGTGTGAGCGAATGGGGTGATAAAAAGCAGAGAGTCGCAAATTTGCAGGTGGTCATGATGTACATTCCTAAAGTGTACAAGCAGGAGGTTGTACCGGGCAGCTTGGAGAGTTGCCAAGAGTTTATCAATCGAGAGTTAAATGAAGAAGAAGACACTTGCGTTTTGTGCAAATCTGGATATCTATCACAAGAAGGTGGAGATTGTTCGTATTGGAGGAGACGATGGTTTGAGCTCAAAAATGGCAAACTTATCGGTAAACATGAAGACTCGATGAAAACAAAGGTTGAAATTGATCTCGAGAATGACCCGAAAGTTTGTATTTATGAGCATCCAGAAGACGCATCATTCTATGGTAAGCGCACGTTCAAGGTTGTGTACACGGGCTGTCCAAAAGGTATAACCCTGTTGGCTGACTCTGAGGAACACTGCCAACAATGGCTATCGTCCATTGCAACTATTGAAACTTGGTTAGGTCACGTAATGAGGAGACTGAGAGATGGTGAGACCCAACGAAAATGAGAAACATAATTTATTTCCCACACAATTGATGAATTATAACAAGTATGTAGGGTTGTACGTTTATAATAATAGTATTGTTGTAATCTTTACCTGAGGCATTTGCAATATTTTGGATAACAACCGCTTTTTAGCCGGACTTTCTGAACACTGCTACGAGTAATGTATATTCTGTAGTCGCATTTCAACAGGTCCCGGCAATAAGTAGTTAACTGATGAACTTTATCCTCTGCGGACCACTTTTATTAAAATTTAGCACATAGTTGCTACGAGTTAAATCAGGCATCTATTATTCGTACTGGACGTATCTTTTTTGTCTTCCTCATCGGTAGCGACAATGATGAAGCGAGCCCCGCCAGGACTAAAAGCGTATCGCCGTGCTGTAACAAAAAAATATGGACTTTTAACACTTGTCTTAGGCGGCTTCCTGATGTTCCTGCTTCCGGTGAGATTCCGATTTGTCAAGAGCAGCAGACTATCACAACGAGTTTACCGTTTCCTCTGGGCGTTCCTCATTGTGTCTGCGGTAGTGTTGGAAACTCGCGGAGACCTTTTATTCCTTGTTAAAAGACTTGGAAGGGTATCAGTTGCTCTGATGCCTTTGATATATTTCCTCACCTTGAGACCGTCACCCCTGCCTGACATTATATACTTACAAGTTTACCCTCTCCATAAGTATTTATCACAATTTGTGATTGTGCTTGCAGGCTTACACGGGCTTTTATACTCCTTCATTTACTATAAATCCGGAAAACTTAGTCGAAAACTTTCCACAATGCCAAACAGGTGCGGTCTCATTGCCCTCGGATTACTTTGTCTAGTAGCTTTAACCTCGTGGTCAAAGGTCCGGCATTATAATTACAAAGTGTTTTATGGAGTTCATTATCTCAATGCGTGGGTGATTACAGGGTTAATATGGGCCCATTCGGCTCCACCAAGTACTTCGTACATGGGGTTCTGTGTCGGCATACTGTTACTACAGTCAGTGCTCCGGATGAAAAGTTCTGTCTTACTTCGGTTGCCAGTTCAATCGATAACAGAAAACCTCTACTTCGTGAGGTTATCAACACAAGATATTCAGATCGAATCGTGGCCTATTTCTGGTCACATACGAATTTCTGTGCCCACGTTACTGTGGGGAATGCTAAGTTCAAGCCACCCATATACTATCGCGACTTTGCCTGAGGATGAAGAAGCCTGTCTAGTAGTTCGTCACACTCGGTTTAACTTGAGCTTGAGGAGGGTATACGCTCTTTCCGGCCCTTACAGGACTCTACCTCCAGCTTTCATGAGGTCAATTGCCAAAGCAATGGTTGAACGTGTGATATTAGTTATTGGTGGCAGTGGAATCGGATATGGTGCTCCAGTATATCGACATTTAATGTCCCAGGGGATTCCAACCAAGTTACTGTGGGCAATATACGATCCCCGAGAAACGCAGGTCCTCCATATGCTACACTTGTTAGACTCCGATGACTTGAAGAATAACATTGAGGTTTTCCTTTCGAGAAATGAAAGTTCTGCCACGAGCCAACTGGACAGCTCACGGCAGACAAGACTTATTCGCCGCGCATCTTCGTTTTTTAACGGTATTCCCCTCCCCCAGAACGACGATGACGCTATATCTGTTTCAATTGACGACCAATATTGTAGCCCGCCGGAACCAGCCGCTGGCCCACATTTTTATAAACATCGAATGGTTTTAAACAAACGCCTGAGGTGTTGGTTAGCAGGGATAGATATTACGGAGGAGGACTGTGGTTGTCATATGCCTACAGACAATATTGAAGCTGATAACTCAAAATCGTGGGTATTGGCTTCAGGAAACCCTTCAATTATTCTTGATGCATCACATTGGGCAAGAATGGCAAATTTTTCCTTTGCACATGAGTCATACGAGCTGTAGACTACAGTAAATTTTATCTAATATTACGATTACGCACTTCCTCGAAGCTCAATGTTTTTGATCTCACCTCTAAAATTTTCGCCGATCGTCTCCAGCGGAGCCTCAAATGCCATTGGACCCCACATATGGTGGAGGCCGTTAAAACCAATTTTGGTAAGGAATTCCATTTCTGGTTTGTCGTTCACGGCAAAGAAAGTTTGGTTGCCTCTGGAAATCAATTTGGCTTTAGACCACTTGTTAACTGGTAACGTGTAATTCAAAGCGAACGCATTACCTGCGGCAATCATGGTGACATTTGTAGAAGTACCATTGCCATTCATGAGGGTGCTATCTCGTCCACTGAATAAAACTCCAGGTTTCGTCGACGTCGGCTTTACGTCGAAAGAAAGAGTGTAGTTTCGTCCCTTACTAGAAAGAGGGGTTTTGAAATAACCAGACCCGTCGAGGATAAGGGAACCATCCTTGACTTTCGCATTATGGATTTCGCCATCGTAGTCGTTTTCAGACTCATCGCGGACCTTGTTACCCTTAGCCTTTGAAAAATCATACCTGAATATAACGTCACCCTTCGATTCAACTCGACGGTCCAAGTTTTGGCCCGGAACGGCCTTTTGAAGCTTGTCAAAGATTTGTGTGTACTCTTCCATTTCGAGGTTTCCGCCCCACTGCTTATCACCAAGAGCTGGAAGGCCGTTTCTTAAGGACCAGTAAGCTTCATTATATGTGCTAGTGTTCGGACCATAATCGTTCCATAGGGGAGCAACTTCTCCCAGGATTCTCTTATTATCAATTGGTGGGTTATTGGTTGCGTTGGTACTGTCGTAGATATTTGGGTAGAATGCGCTTTGATTATCCTTCGGGTCACCATGGAAAATATGCGTAAGATTGAGATGTTGAGGGAAAGTATCCGACCATTTTACCACTGTATAAACGGAGTCGTCAGAATTCAGAACATTATATCCGTTTTTGATGAAATCAAAATAGGCGTTATCTTCATACTGTTCCCAGTGTTGAATTGAAACATTCTTGTTAACGTTAATAGCCTCTTCAGAATTGTTGTACGGTAAGAATCCCCATATCCTAACATCTTTCTCCGTTTCAGAAACTTCATTGATATACGAGCTCAGGTCGTTGACGAATTGGGAATAGTCATTCTGAAGATCTTTTTTATACTCATCAGCACCAATTGAAATAATTTTCGAATGGAACCAAGGCAAAAAAGTTTTCCATATAGTTTTCATAAGTGGAAGAGCTTCCGGCGATGAGAGGTTGAGCATGCTCAGGTCATCGCTCATGACGACCTCGGGTCGCCATTGTCCAAAACACATTGCATGAGCTGGAGATTCAATTTCCGGAAGCACAGTCACGCCTCTTTGAGCACACTTTTGTTGAACCATGTCAAATTCCTCTTTGGAGTATGATTCGTTTTTGCGCTGGACAAGCCCATCAAGTTCGGGATTATCAGAATTCAGTCTGAAGGCGGAATAAAGTTCTTGTTGCCGCTCCATTGAGTAAATGTCCAAATTGTTATAGAGGTTGTCATTCAAATGTACGTGGAAGATGTTTTGCTTGAAGTATGAAAGGTAGGAGCAGAATTCAACCAGAAAGTCTGGTGGGTAAAAATGTCTGCCAGCGTCTAGCATTGCGCCTCTCTCCTTCCATCCGGGAGCATCTTTGCCTGTACCTTTCTTCAATTTGTTTTTACCTAAAACTGCTTGTTGGAGAACAGTTCTAGTACCCCACCAAGTTCCCAAGGGGCTGCTGCCCTCGATATGAATGCCGTTATCATCGATTGTTAATTTGTATCCTTCAGAAGTGTCCTCACCGGAGGCAGTTTTGAAGTCCTCTTCAGAATTTATAGTAAGGAAGATTGAATCTTTTGGAGGGTTATCCGCTTCCACCACAGGAATTTTGTGTCCTTTGAGTTGATCCAATAAATCAGAACTGAAGGTATCAGCAAATTCCCTTAACGTTGGAGGAATTTCTGTTGACCCATCCTTGTCGACGGCCTCGGAAAATTTACAATCCACAACAATTGCCTGAATTTGAGAGAGATCGTATGTGCCGTGTGCTTCTTCGAACGGTACTGTGGGGACACCAGTAAGCCTTGCGCTACTTATTCCGCACAATGCGGAAACCAATAATGTTCGTAGATTCATTGTCTTGATTTTAGCTGAACCGGTTTTAATGAGCGGGAAGCTCATCTTTATATACCTATTTCTCCGCACAGTGTTCCGCGGGGGTGATCATGATCTACGAGGAAGGACGATCGTCGGTGTTACAGCGTTGTAACGATAGAAAGGGGTGAATGAAGCTTAACCGGAGATGCAATTGGGGGACGGCGTCGTTTTCTGTGAGTTTTTTTCATTTTTCTTTAGCACAATATACCAAATTCTTTTCGATAGAGGGTCGAAAGGGTAACTGTGGTGTCGTGGGGTAGTGGCGGGGTAAATGCGGATAGGCGGAGGTGCTCCGAGGTAGCAGATATACTGTAATGTTACATTGAAGTAGATCGATAACTTTGCCTTGCTCATTGGCATAAAGCACTCCAAGAGTGCCAGAGGCGGTAGTGTAAGTGCATAATTGCGTTTTAGGTTGAGGTCTTCCTGATAGCAGGTTACTGAAGGCCTCGTGGGGAGCTGAACTTTGTACTGAAAATATCCTCAGTCGGTGTACATATCGTATCTCCTAACTGGCCTTACACTATCGGACAATATATCGATTCATTAGTTATCGCAGAATGTGCGTTTATATTCGACCACTATTTTTGCACCGCCACAATTAGCCACTTTGCCACACTTAAAACTGTTCGGATATCAGTGCCTTGAAATGTGCCGGAGCAGTTACACATATACTTAATTTCAGAAAATTTGCATGAATTCGCATTGAATCGAATTTGAAAAATGCAATCTGCGCACATGTGTTGGCAAACTTGGTCATGTGCATATGACATATATGTGTGAGCATTCTCGACCACAGACATGGCACAGTTCGAGATGACAAAAAAAAAGAAAACGATATGACATATGCATAGGGAACATATATGCGTATGAGTACACTGCATGAAAGCATACATGTGCGTACGTTAATCCAAAATATTTACAACAAAACAGACTGACATCCGCTCAACATTTGAATTGGGCTCTTATATATAATACACTCAGGCAAAACATGCTGCTAATGGTTGCCATACAGATAGGATGGGCATTTCGCCTGACTGGTACGTGTATAATCATTACGAACCTATACAATTTTCAATCGAGTATTTAACTACAACTCTGAAAACGCTAAATTACACAAGCTGCCGGCCATACCGACAAAAATAAGGGCGCACAACACAGACGCATATCTACACAGCTACTTGGTCCTTCAACAACGCCTACCTATACTAGGAAAAGTTTCAAGCAAAGGTCAGTTTCGAATAAACAAACGAAGCCAAACTTTTGGTGACCTTGGCATGGCGGCTACGCTAATCGAATCTCCGCAACCCCGTGTTTTTGGGAAGATGCACTGTCGATCGTCGGACCGGGTTGAAGTTTGGCTGCCAAATGGGGCAACATAATTCACAGCTTTCCGACGCAGTGACTCGTATATAAGAGCGAGGACCCGATGAGTTGAAAAAGTTAAGAGCAAAAGGTATACACAAATGGAAGAAGTGGACACACAGAGTGAGACTGAGGCGGGCTTGTCGAAGAGCCAAAAGACAGAGGAGACCCCAGTGTCGACGACATGTGCGGACCCCGCCGAGAGCGACGAGAATGAAAAGATTATGAATTGGAACGATGACTGGTTAACACTATTTCGCATCGGAAGCATGTATTACGGGTTCATCGTGTTTGGAATGTTCGATTCCTCATTGGGTGCAATCTTGCCAGCACTAGAACGGTACTACGATTTGACCTATTTGGTGGTTGCGATTTCGTTCCTGGCTCCGTTTATCGGGTACATCTTTGCAGCCGTGCTGAGTGATCATATCCATCGGTGGATTGGTAGATGGGGAGCGGGGCTCTTTGGGACTGCCATGCAGCTCATCTGCTTTATAGTGGCCCTATCCGGACCACCACCATTTGCCGGATTCGTGATTGCATATGGCATTGGCGGTATCGGCAATGGCACAATCGAGGCCAGCTGGAACTCGTATCTTGCATTATTTAAACAGTCCAATGAGCTTCTTGGACTATTACACGCATGTTATGGTGTTGGCGGGGTCATTTGTCCGACTATGTTCACAGCTATCATGGACGGTGGCCATCAATGGAATTTTGGCTACGTTGTCTTGGTAGCGATGTCCGGACTGTCGTTCACAGTTAACACCCTATCGTTCTGGGGAGAAACACCAAAGAAGTATAAGCATTCCGTCGAACAGAGCCAAGACGGCTCCAACTCTAGCAGTATCAGCCAGGTGATAAAGAGTCCGTTGGTATGGCTTTTGGCAATTGCTCTATTCCTCTATGTGGGCGGAGAGGTGTCTACAGGTGGATGGATCTCTACATTCATGATTCAAATTCGACATGGGAACCCAGATAAGATGGGTTATGTTACCACTGGCTATTGGGTCGGAATTACAGTGGGAAGAGTTGTACTCGGCTTTGTCACTGGTAAACTTAAGCGTGAAGAACTAATGGCGTCGATATATCTTTCTTCCGCCATTCTTTTTATTATATTATTCTGGACTGTCCCAAGCATAGTAGCGGGTGCCATTTTCGTTGGGATGGTCGGGTTTTCTATTGGACCCTTATTCCCCATTGTGGTAATTGTGGCGGTCAAAAAGCTCCCACGATGGCTCCATGTTAGTGGAGTGGGATTTGCATCTGCACTTGGTGGCGGAGGAGCTGCTGTTCTTCCCTTCATTAATGGTGTGATTGCAAATACCTACGGTCCGAAAGTCCTTGGCCCATTCTCATTTTCAATGTTCACAGGCATGCTGATTGTTTGGCTGATTGTGTTGAAGTTTTTCTAATTTTATGCATCACTCCGTAATATGAATACAAAGTTTACAGAGCCAATGAAGCGTCTTATCATCCAAGCGTTAAAAATACAATTAAAACCTATGCATATACTTATCTGACAACCCAATTGACCGCTGCACGGTAGAATTTTTGACCATAGATGGCCAATGGAGTGCCTCTCAAAAGCGTAGTCTTGCAAAAGAAGAAAACAAAGATGGACCCAATAATCCCGATAACGTTGTTGATTTTAAAAATCGCCGCCTGTGGCCCCTTTAGCACCTCAATAGTCAAATTACTAGTCAACACAATCCCAATAACATCTGCAGTTCCCTGACAAAAGCTGACTGCCCTTAAATTTGTGCATGCCTCAGTTTCCGTATCCGCATTGCACAGAATATTGCACATTCCGCCATTACGAGCATAGTGTTCCGCCACTGGCCAATATTTTGTTATCGCATCATTCACTTGGGACTGGAATTCCGATGCTCTAACAGACACACAGAAGAGAGAGAGAAGTAGCACCAAGCTTATTTTTAAGGAAAGCATGATGATAGATGATGTGCGTTTTCTGTGTTGTTCGGGGGTGTATATCAAGTCCGGTCCCACAACGTCAATTTTTTTTTTTTTTTTTCAGCACTCGCATTATGGGAATCCCAGGGCTCACTGGTCGCATGAAGGACCAGGCAACTAAGGTAAAGCCGGATAATATCAGAAACTGGAGCCTTTACATAGATGGACCATCATTGGCATATTTCATTTGCAAATTTGAGTTAATACCGAACGATTATGGCTGCTACTTGGATTACTATGGTGCGGCTGTGGACACAATTAACCGGATCCTTGAAATTTCCCCAAACATTCGCATATTCTTTGATGGCGCTGTACCGGAAGAAAAGCGGCCTCTGAGGCTGTCCAGGAGACAGGGGTATATCAGTGTATCTCAATATAGACCGGTATTTGCACCACAATTGTTGCTTCAGGTGTTGTGTGAAAATTTCCCCGAGATTGACTGCACCATTGTCGCTGACGAAGCGGATAATGCAATTGCATATCATGTTGAACATGATGACTGCCCGAATAGACCCATTGCCATCATATCATCTGATTCTGATTTTTATACCTACAGGTTTTCCTCCGCTGATATCTATTTACTACGTCTCGGCGACTGCGACTTTCGGAGCTTCACACAAATCCTCTATCTGGTGAACTTACAAAAAGTCCGACACATAGTTAAGGGCCCCGAGCTGAAAAAAGTCACGTCGTCTGCACCAATTCCTTCCACCCAGTACAATGGATCAATATATGCGCTCGAGCTAATAAACACCTACAAATCCACCAGCTATCTGGGAGCTTATTTACAAGTTGTCTATGAAGATAGCTCATATGCACCAGCCTGGGAGGTGGGGAAAGATCTCCGTGCAGTTGCATACAGTCGTTTGTTGAGTGATTTCGGTACGTTCCAAGGTCTTATGGAGTATCATCGTAGTGGGATGCGGTATCTTTCTAAGGAATTGAAGTTGTCCGGCCACGCACTCCCAGAGTTGCAGGACCATAAAAAGCTCGTTGACTATGTTGTGAACGAGGTTTGCTACAACTCTAGAGGACCAGGTGGAGAGTGCTACGAAGGGCTGGTAAACGCGTATTTTGAGAGAGTACTAGGAACTAATCGCGAAGTACAAGCATCTCCTCCAGTCATCAGAATGCCAGACGTGCAGTTGACACAGCTATTCGCCAAAATTCAGGTAATGATCTATTCCCTGATGCTGCTTCAAGCATCCGGAATCCAATTGGGCGTTGTCATCAAGATCACCCATATCGACTGGAGAGTGTACTGTTCCTTGATAAGTTTGTAAGTGGACAGGGATCCGGACTCAACACACTGTTCCAACGATCTTTTCTGGAAAACTGGCAAAACGCTGGTTAGCCTCGCAGAGCTACCTTTTTTGCTTCTTTTCGGAGAAAAAAGAAGCCGCCAGAGGCAACCACGATCCCCAGGACCGTGGGGTGTAGTATGCCCTGCGGGCGGGCTTCTTTTCTAGAAAAGAAGCAAAAGCACTGGGCGACTACCCACCAATGCATTTTCAATATTATTACCAAGTTTGCATATAAATTAGCCTAGGGATACACATTATTACTCACTCATATTACCACACCTAGATTTTAGTTCCTGCAACACCGGAGGCATCTGGTACAGAGTCAGACGCCTTCTGCGCGGCAGCATTCACAGCGTCTGAAATTTCAGTGTCGTCGGCTCCCGCACCAGCTGGCGCAGTGGAGGAGAAACCAGAGAACTGCGAACCCATGGTGCCACCAGTTTCGCCGGTAGGAGCCTGCTCAGATCCTGGTGGGGCTGGGATTCCTTCCGCAGCTGAGGTAGCAGCTTGTTGAGCTTCAGCTGGGACTCCACCAGAGGCATCTCCGCCAACTTGTTGCTGAGAAAGTCCTTGCCCACCAGCGGCAGTAGTGGCAGCTTGCTGAGCGTCAGATGGGGCTCCAACCCCGGCTCCACCTTGTTGTGCGAGACCAGCACTCTGTTGATCTCCCGCTGCGGTAGTGGCTGCTTGTTGGGCCTGAGATGGAACTTCAGAATAATCACCTCCGCGATTTGCAGCAGCAACACCTCCCGCAGTGGCTGCGGTGGTGGCAGCAGCAGCAGCAGGAACGGCAGCAGAAGAACCTGCGCCAGCACCAGCACCAGCACCTTCAGCACTTGCTGGTTCCTGTGCAACTGGTGGTTCCGCTGGGGCTTGAGCTTGAGCAGAACGCTCGACTGGCGCCTGCGCAGCCTTGTTGGAGGCTGGAGCAGCAGCAGCAGCGGCCCCAGTAGTAGCACCAGCACCAGCAGCGGCAGGAGCAGCGCTCGAGGCAGCAGCCTCCTTCTCAGCACCTGGGGAGACCGGACTAGCTGGGGAAGACGAATCGTCGGCCAAGGCAGCAGCGCCAGCGCCAGCAGCACCGGCTCCTGCAGCAGCAGTGCCAGCATGAGATGAGGTGGTGGAGCCAGCAATTTGCTGCAACTTTTCGTACCAGTTTTCTAATTCGGCTCTGCTAGCAGCCTTAAAAGTGTAGGTGTGCTTTTGACCAAGAGAAACGCTCTTGCCGGCATGCTTACCCGTAAGAGTGAACTTGTGCTTGCCACTGTCGCTGTCCGACTTTCGTCCGAGCTGGCAGTCAGGAATGTACAAAGACGACTCTGGGGTTGGGTCCTGGACGTAGTTGGACGTTTTGAAGTGGTGCAAATAGTGGGATGGGGCGAGAACGTAGTATCCGCTGGAATACGACTTCATCAACTTGCCGCTCTTGCGCTCCAGAGTGCCCTCAATGAGAGGGATGGTGGACTCGTGGTGGTCGTTGGAGAAGCTCACGTCGTTGACGGTGCGCTTGGCGGAGGCCTCGGTGACGATGGAGTCTTGGTTCTGTTGGACAAACGAGTTCCATTCGTGGTCATCTCTGATTCGAGAGAAGTGGTCACTCATGGATCTGAATGCGGTGGCGTGGTCGTTGCAGTATTCAGTCTGAATTTGGTCAATCAACGACGATGCCTGCTTGATAACCTGAATGATGTGGATTTCAAGCGTCTTGAAGTTTTTTTGCGAACTCAACACGGCGTCACGCTGGACGTTTTCCTTGTTGAGCTGATCATCAATTGAGCTTCTGGCCAAACGGTGCAATAAATATGGGTCGTTCTTGACCTCAAATTTGTGTCCTTCAGAGAACCCGGACGCGGACGTGCCCAAACTCTCAACGTGTTTTCTGGTGACCCCTTGGGCCCTTTCAATCTCCTTGAGGCCCTTCAAGTTGGTGCCCTTGAGACCCTTAATGTGCTTTTCAATGTCGCCCTTGAGGGTGTCCAATTGCGGCGCCACAGAGTTCTTGTAGCTCTCTTCCGCACCAGACGACTTGTTGATCAACTGCTCCGTCTTGGTGCGCATGTTCTTGAAGGACTCGGAAATGCCCATAGAGCCACCTTCCTGGTCCGTGGCGTCGGCAAACTTGGGCGGCGTGGCAATGGTCTTTCGGGCCTTCTCGAGGCCGCTCGTAATGTTCTTCTGGATGCTCACCTGACAGTCCAAATACTCCTGCAGCAAGCCCACGACGCTCTTCCAGTTCTCCAACCGCGGAATCATCACCGTGGTGGGGTCCGGCGTGGTCGTGCTCAAAATATCTGGCTTCTCATTAGACATTATTGATGTGGTTATTTGGGGGAAGGAGGGAAGAAACAAACAAACATGCGCACGCCCTCGCCTTTATATTTCTGGGGGCCGGCCCCTCGATTAATCGGGCGATCCATCCCCCAGCCACCCGAAAAAATAATGATCGTCCCGCCCCGCCGCACAGGCAGCAAGCAAGGAAAAAAGAATGTCTGCTGCCCTTGGCTCGGCCGACCATGACGTTTTGACGTCTCTGCGGGTTGCGTTCACATGGCCAGCAATGTTGGCCCCAATAGAAGCTTCTGCCCCATCTGTCGCCGCCACACCTCCGCCCTGCAGAAGGGTCTCAGTCTGCGACAGCTTCTCTGCAGCCTGTTTCATCTGCAGCCCGCGTTGAGCTTCTCCTGAGTTCTGTAGATCCGGGCTGCGTAATGCTTCCAGAAGAAAGAAGGTCCCATACACACCCTAATGTCGAAGGAGGCTAGCCGTGTAGGTCCGAAAAGAAGGCTGCCACACCGCCGAGGGTTCTGGGGTTATTGGTTGCCTCCGGCGGCTTCTTTTTTCTCCGAAAAGAAGCAAAAAAGGTAGCTCTGCGAGGCCAATGCTTTTGCTTCTTTTCTAGAAAAGAAGGCCGCCCGCAGGGCAGACCACACCGCCGGAGGGTCCTGGGTCCTAAGGGGTTATTGGGTGCCTCCGGCGGCTTCTTTTTTCTCCGAAAAGAAGCAAAAAAGGTAGCTCTGCGAGGCCAATGCTTTTGCTTCTTTTCTAGAAAAGAAGGCCGCCCGCAGGGCATACTCCCCCCAGTCGTGCGGGTGTTACTGATTGCCTCCGGCGGCTTTTTTTTTTTTTTTTTTTTTTTTTTTTTTTTTTTTTTTTTTTTTTTTTTTTTTTTTTTTTTTTTTTTTTTTTTTAGCTCTGTTTGCTTCTTTTCTGAAGGCCACCCACAGGACACACACACGCCGCAGCGGTTATCACCTCCGGCTACTCGTAGGTAGCTCTGCGAGACAGGATCATCTGCGGCTCGCGTTTATGCTCCTACAACATACGTACACCGGTAAGGCTGGTGCTGCGGTTGATAGTGTGTGGGGACAGGTCCCGTTGCCCTACGAGTGAACCCTCAGTAGGTGAGGAAAAAAAAAAAAAAGAAGGGAAGTAAAACGGCGGACGACCGCCCTTTTATATTTTATCCTGTGCACATTAAGCGCCCGCTGTGGTCAATAATATTCTTTCCTATTTGGGCCGGACACGCCGCATCGCAACAGCCGCACGATGAGAAAACGATCAAAAACGACTTCTAGATCACCCCTCACAGAATAGCACGCCCAGCACCTCCATAACCGCTGGTGCTTTCTTTTCTGGAAAAGAAGGCCATCTGTAGGACAATTGTCGCCACATCCCAATCCCACATTCGGCAGAGCCGAGGATCCAGAACGCTCCCACTCATATATAGCTATAGGACCCGCCGAGGCGGAGCCCGTGCCCGAGCCACACCGGGTCGGGGGGCTGAGGCGCCCCGCGCCCGACCGTACGCGAAAAAAGGGTGGTCACCCACCGCGGCAAGAGTGAGCCACAGCAGTTTTTGTTTGGGAGCGAAAGGCGAGAAGATAATGTGAAACGGAACTCCTTTTTTTTTTTTTTTTTTTTCCTCTTCTTCCTCTCTTCGTTGTTGTGTTGTTTACAGTCCTCCCCTCCCCCCTTACAACAAGACGATAATATCATGGTGGCACAAACAACAGATTTGCGAAGAAAGCTCGTGATTGTCGGCGACGGTGCATGCGGCAAGACGTGTCTGCTGATAGTGTTCTCCAAGGGCACATTCCCGGAGGTGTACGTTCCTACTGTGTTTGAGAACTACGTCTCTGACGTTGAGGTTGACGGCCGACGCGTCGAATTGGCCCTATGGGATACTGCGGGCCAGGAAGACTACGACCGACTGCGTCCGTTGTCGTACCCAGACTCTAACGTTATTCTCATCTGCTTTGCCATAGACTCGCCAGACTCTCTGGACAACGTGCAAGAAAAGTGGATCTCGGAGGTGTTGCACTTTTGCCAGAACATCCCAATCATCCTTGTGGGCTGCAAATACGACCTTCGATTCGACCCCAAGACCGTCGAGGAGCTCAGACGCACCTCCCAGCGACCGGTCACTCCTGAGGAGGGTCAGGCCGTGGCCCAGAAGATTGGCGCCATCAAGTATCTCGAGTGCTCCGCCAAGACCCAGGAGGGTGTCCGTGAGGTGTTTGAACACGCCACTCGGGCCGCTCTCATGGTCAAGGACAGAGAAAGAAAGAAGAAGTGTGTCGTGGTTTGAACATGTATCGTTATAATTTATATATGTGATAAATAATAATAGCAGCAGCAAAGGAGGCGGGGTGCAAACAAGTCCTGTTGCACAAGGCGCACACACACAGCATGTTGTGAATCTGGACGGGGTGTGACTGAGATCGAGTTGGATCTGGCAATAATCTAGTCGCCACCATGTGCAGATGGTGGTTGGTCGGCGTTCATCTGTTGATTTGTCACAGATGTGCATATTTCGATGCGGATGAGGGAGCCACGCTTTTTTTTTTTTTTTTTTCCACCTCTATTCATATTTGAGCTGGAGGACGTTGACTTTTTTCGATGTTAGAAACGTTCCGAAAATTGGCTTCCACGGAAAACGGCCTCCTCGTACTCTCTCATAAGGGGGACACACAAATATGGCCGTTTTATTGTTCTGTGATGGTTGCTGCTCTCAATGTAGATCTGCAGATTCAGATCCGCCCCAGTTGGGGAAGAACATAATAAACATTAGAAGGTTGGGAAAAGTTTGGGTACGACAATATTGGCGGGTTTACGCTCGTGTATGGACCCAAGATTGTTGTTTCTGTAAAATAGAGACGTCGCTGTTACACTTATCTATTGTTGTGCACTCGTTCCAACATACACGTAGAAACAGCCTCGGAGCTAAATACAGGCTTAAACATTCTTCCCACGACAGGAGCTATTACCGTCTACTCTCCCTCCCTCTACGTCCTACAGTATGCACATTCAATTCAATGCGTGGAGGTGTGCGGCGCCCTCAGGGGTATAAAACCACGGCTTGGCGACGGTTCTGCTCAAAGAGCTGCACCACGCGCCCGCAAACTATAGCAAAAACACTAGTATATTATATTACTTCGTCTCAACCCAAAATCTTGGTAATCTTGCCAATGGCGATGGTCTGACCCTGGTCTCTAAGAGTGAATCTGCCCAACTGTGGATACTCGTCGAACGTCTCGACACAGACTGGGTTGGCAGTCTCCAAGGTGGCAATGATCTTCATGCCCTTCTTTGCAAACGCAGGTGGCTTCTTGGATTTTCTGTTAGTACTCTTTTCGAGCTTGTGCAGGAGGTTGGTTAACGTGACCTCTTCAATGGCAGTGTGGACGTGCATGACACAGCCAAAGCCAGCGGTGATAATCGTTCTGAGCTCGACAATGGCGATCTGGGCTTCAAACTTGGTGACAGTTTGAACTGGGTTCTTGGATGAGGTCAGCACAAACCCAATCTGCACATCTTCTTCTTCAACACCCTTGATTCTGAGCTTGACTTGTTCACCACAAAGCGCACCGTTCACTTCGGCCTCAGATTCGTTAAATACAGCAGACACTTCCACGTTGGTTCGGTTAGGCATGAGAACAACCTGGTCACCCTTCTTGATGGCACCAGATTCAATCTTACCTTCGACCATCGTACCGAGATCCTTACCCTTGTTGGACACTGGCAACATGAATGGCGCACCAATACGACGATCAGCTGGCTTGCACGAGTCAAGGTATTCCAACAAAGCTGGGCCAGTGTACCATGGGCAGTCGGCGGAAGAAACACGCTCCTTCAGGCCAGCACCAGTGAACCCGGACACTGGCATGTACACAACATCGTCCTTGCTAAATCCAGTGGCCTTGAGGAATTGACCCAATTTGGACGTACACTCATCATATCTCTCCTTGGACCAGTTGACAGTTGGGTCGTCCATCTTGTTGACAACGACAATGATCTTGTTGACACCTTGGGTCTTGGCCAAGATGGCGTGTTCTCTAGTTTGACCACCACGCTCAAACCCTGTTTCGTATTCACCCTTACGAGCGGAAATGACCAAGATACCAATGTCAGCCTGGGATGCACCACCAATCATACTTGGAACGTACATTTTGTGGCCTGGAGCATCGAGAATGGTGTATCGTCGCTTCTCGGTTTCGAAATATGCTCGTCCAACTTCGACAGTCTTACCTTGATCTCTCTCTTCACGGTTAGTATCCATCACCCAAGACAAGTACCAACCTTGACGACCGGCATCCTTGGCGTCTCTTTCGTACTTTTCAACCGTTCGCTTGTCGACGGCACCAGTCAAATACAGAATGTTACCACCCATAGTGGACTTACCCGCATCAACATGGCCCATGAAGATGATGGACATGTGTTCCTTGACATCACCACCACCAAACATATCTTGCACAATCTCCTTATCAAGCTGTTCCTGTTCCTTGGCGAGCTCTTCAGAGTTTTGTTGTTTTGGCGTCGCAGTGCCGGAAGATGCAGCCGACGAAGCAGTTGGAGCTGGCGATTCTGCCTTTGGGGTGGCGGTTGCAGAGTCAGCTTTGGCGGACGTTTCAGCCTTGGCTGCTGGAGCTGGGGACGCATCCTTCTTTGGCGCGTCGTCCTTCTTTTGATCAATCTTGACCTCGCTCTTTGGCTTGGCATCAACCTTGAGCTCAGTCTTTGGCTTTGAGTCGCCGATTCTAATCTCAGTCTTTGGCTTGGAGTCACCAATTCTGATTTCAGTCTTCGGCTTTGAGTCACCAATTCTAATCTCAGTCTTTTTGGCTCCTCCACTGCCTCCGCCAATGTTCAGAGTCTTACCGGCAGCAGCCTTTGGAGCTGAAGAAAAGGACTTTTTCTGCTTTTGATATTCCTCTAAGGTTAAAGTCTTTTCTTCTTGTGGTGGGGGTTGGTTGTAATATCCACCGCCGCCGTATTGGTTGAATCCACCACCACCGTATTGGTTGCCACCATATTGGCCGTATGGGGCACCACCGTATTGGTTTCCGCCGCCATATTGACTGTACGGGTTGTAATAACCGCCCTGTGGCTGGAAGTTTGATGCACCTGGTTGGAATGATGGCTGGAAATTGTACTGGCCATAGCCACCGCCTTGTTGTTGCTGTTGGCTGATGTTAGCCTTCTTTTCAAAGTCCTTTGACAACTGGTCTTGCTGTTGATCCGACATTATACGTTGCAAGAAAGATCTATTGTAAAAGGTGTTCTTCGCCCTCTCGAAATTTCGTATGCGTGCCTTTATCCCACTGAAATTTTTGAAAACCCCGCCCTAACCCAGTTCCTTACCCTAGCCAAATTTTTTTTTTTTTTTCAATGGCAGAAGGGCGATTCAAATTGGATGAGTTAGAGAATGGAATAGACGGTTCAATTTAGTATTGGAGTGCTGGTATAGTTTCTGTGTTTTTGTTTTGTTTTATTTTTGGGGTTAATTGAGTGATTTGGCGTAATAATAAGTAAGAATACAATGTTCGCCACCCATTGCCAAAATCAGAGTAGCGTAGAGGATTTGCTACAGCCAGCTGTTTACTACCCATCCACATGTCTAATAGACATATTGCTAAAATTGCTATGTTTTATGTCCATTTAGCGGAGCGGTGGTATGCATATCTACTGGTACCGAAACAGTTGGGACATCATGTACTGATCTGATCGACCCTCACAAAGTAAGGCAAAATGGAGGATTTGCTAGCAAAAGTGAGTATTACTCGTGCCTATGTGTATGTGGGAGAATTTTGCTAACTAATATTCAGGCGGGCTCACAAGCAGTCACTTTTGCCATAAGGTCGGGACTGTCTATTGCGTCCGGATACGCAATCAAGACGTTGGGCAGATTCATGGAAAGGCTTCCAGAAAGCCAGAAAAGCTCGCTAGCCCTAACTAAAACCCGATTGCAAACAAAAATCATGGTCATAACTCCAGCGATTGATCTAATTGAGCTAATCTCCGCCCGTGGGAACACTTCCCTAGAAAGTACTGTGGAGTTGACCCAAGACTTGAAACAAGACATTGACGAGTTTGAAAAGAAAGTGGACGAAATTAACGAGCATATAATCAAATTGAACGCCAACGGTGGGACAGAATCTTCCATGAAAGAGACAGCAGAAGCGGCAAAGAACGTTGAAGAGTATATGAAGAGCTTGCTCTTCCGCATTGAGGAGAGTATTCCGTTGATCTCACTTGCATTGACCACGTCCGGTGCAAACTTGTCGTCCAGATTACCCGATTCAGTTTCTCCAGGTAGATTATTACAGGCTGCAAATTATGTGTCCACCGCTGATAATGCATTTGTGTCGGCCTCCAAAAAGAAAAAGAATCCCATGATCCAGGTTGGACCGACATTCACCCTCAAGTTGTATACAATCTTCTATGGTACTGCTCGTAACCCACATACCACTGCAGCTGGAGACATCACCTGGAAAGAGGAGCATGCAAAATGCCAGGTGTCCGTTTACCGAGTCCCTGATAAAACCCGCACTTACAAATACCAATTGACAATAGATGAAGATCTGGATGATGGACGATATCATGATGAAGAGGAGGAAAAAGATGGAGGAAGGACCAGAACAATTGATGTTACCACCGTCACGAGACTATTCTTTTCTGCATCTGGTCGGTTATTGGAAATCGACGATGCCAAAACACCAGTACTGGTATTGAAGCTCAACTCTGTCTTTGAAGACTCCAGTGGTGGCGAATATAATGATATCAATGGCCACATTGAGTGGCTAGCTTTCGAGCAGCATGAGGATCAATTTATTGAGGAAAACAATGATGAAAGCGAAGATGAGGAGAATGCGAACGACGAAGAGGACGAAGCTAGTTCCTCTCAAGGGAACGACGAAAAAACCAAAAAGCCTACAGAAGAAGAAACAAAAGATGGTGGCGATGTACTTGCTGACAAAATGGCAAATCTATCCATCAACAAAGAGTCAAATCTGCCTACCCTTTCGCTTCTTGAATATATTTTACGACTAACCGCATTACAAGCCAACGACCAAGCATCAATGTACGAAATTCACGACGAAAGAATCGCACTTTATCTTAGAGACGAAGGTGCAACTTCAGCAAACGTTGACTCAGATGGAACTCCTCGTGCATCTCCCCAGCAGACTAATTTTGGCTCCCCAAGCACTCTTCACGTTAGTCAACCTTACAATCGTAAGCTGAATCGGTCGTCCACATCTCCGCGTACGCCGCGGTCAAAGACTGCTTCACAACGGAACTCGCCAGTGCCACTAACTCCATGGGAACAAGATCGCTTGCATAATAACCCTTCACTTCGTCGTGCTTTGGACATGGAGTACGTCGAATCTCCATTAAAGGGGAAAAAGCCACCAAAGTAACATATTATGCATGCTAACAGTTGAATGCGAATTTTCTTAAAAAAAATCAGGACATGTATCCCAATTAAGCAAAATATTTGATTCAAACGGACGACTTTGTATTATATACATACGTAAATATCACTGATAATTAGAAGATTCATGATGATAATGCTCCATATTCAACATATCAGGAGGAAGAATCTGGGCTGCAACGGCCGCAACTTCTGCCGATGGATCCTCACCTTCGGGCTGGATGTTCAAATTGTTGTATTCCAAAAAGTCAAAATCACCAAAGCCATCATTTTCGGACGACTTTTCCGTGGATGGAATCGAAGGAGGAGCCTCTATAGTGCTGATAGTTTCAAGGATTGGCAGGAATGTCGATGGATTATTGAAATAATCATCGTTTGGCATGTAAAAGGTGTTGTTCATTCCAAATGAGCTTGGTTGAGATCCTTCCAGTGAACTTGAATCATCAGTAAACAACTGTTGATTAGTGTTGGTTAGCGTGGGAAATGAACCACTGACGCTGTCAGGAATGGGATACGGAGATGGATGTTTGTTAAAGTTCATAGCCGACCAATCAAATGGCTGGTAGGCAGGCGCATGTGGTAATGAATATGGTTCATAGGCTGCTGTATGAACTGAGCTGTTTGTACTTGCAGTAGATGCAGTACTGGTGGTGCTGGATATAGTGGCGTTTCTGGATCTTGTCCGGCCACGCAAAGTGGATGAGCGCCTAGAAACCAGCGACGTGGTAGAGGACGATCTCACGGGTGCTCCGGAAGACGACGATACTGAAGGCTCTCTGGTTATGGAATGAGCCGGTGAGTCTGACGCCGACCCAGTCGAATGAGGAGGGGCGCTTGTGGGTGGATTCGACGACGTTCTGCGTAATCCGGTTGTAGTGTGTTTCTTTTTGGAACAAGTGCACAAATCAGCGTCAATGGCACATGGACAAGTGGACAGATGCGGTTTTGTGCCACATATACATTTGACATGAATCTGTTTTGACTTTCGGTGCTCTCTGCAATGAGCACATTGGGTCGCTGGTCTGCCCTTCGGCTTGATCATCGTCAGCGGCTGATCCCGATGTTGACAGGACGTTACCCGATGACCTCGGATACACCTTTCACAGGCGTATTTGATACCATCTATGAAGACCATTGTGAAACCATGTGATCCGAAGAAAAGAAAAAAATGGCAAAAAAAAAAAAAAAAAAAGGAAAACAGTACCCTGTTTAATAGGGACTAAAGTTGGAGGAGGGCGAGTGGAGAGTTAATTGTGCGTATTGTAAAAAAGGAGAAAGGAAAAATCCAAAAAAGATAAATACCACAGGGAGTAAATGAAGATAAAATCTATAAAGCCCGATTTGAACTCTTATGATTTGGATTTCTTTTTTTTTTTTTTTTTTTTAAGTGATTTTTTTTATAGTTTTTCCTTTTCTTTTTTTTTTCTTTTATTTTTTTGTAATTTTTATTTTTTTTTTAGAAGAGATAAACTTTTTTCTTCTAGTCTCCTTCCTAAGCTCTCTCTTAAGAAGAGCTTGGTCGCTTATATTCTCCAGAAACTGCCCTATAGAAAGAAAAGATTTTTGAGGAACAAACCGGGGTGGCTGAGGCCGCCATATAATGTCATCCCCCAATTCAGGGTAACTCCCAACGGGTAAAACCCTGATGTGCGGCGGGGATGAGCACGACGTCGACGTCATAGGGATCGACAGGGCCCCCAAAAACGGTCATGCACATTGCATAGACTGTTCATCCCATGGTTATGGTCTTAACTAGCGACGATGGCTGCTCGTCCCTCTTCGCCATTGATGACCTTTTGCGGGTCGACACGATAAAAATAGCAAACTCGGTCCAAGGTAATGATATAGTGGGCAACAACGTTGGGTGAAATGAGTACGAGTTGCGATTCGGTGTACTTGGGGTTGACGAATTGGAACTCGGCCACTTGGCATCGGCTATCCACAACAGGTGAAGACGGCCATTCTTGGTAAGTGATTGGGAGTGCATGATGCAGGTCCTCTGCAATGAATGTGTACTCTGCTCGAGGCACGTTAATATCTCCCGTCAACTTGATGGCTTCCAATCGCTCAGTCGACGACTGATGGAAGAGTACAAACTCTCCACCGTGCCCGGCATAATCGCCCAACCATAGCCCTCTCCACGGAAAGTTTGGTTTTGGAGTGGTCAATGATTTTTGTAATCGACTAAAAACTTCAGTAGTATCCCCCATTGATACCGTAGCAGTGGACGAAAAGGAGATCCACTTCCGCAATCTGAATGCATCCGGACATCTTCCAGAGAGTCGGTAAGATGATAAAAAGGACGAGGTGGATGAGGACAAGGATGATGCAGCAGATGATCCCGATGATGGTGGAGGGGACGATAACGTCGCATTGTTGATAGTCTGTCCAGCAGCTAGATTGGTGCTTGAGCCGTGGGATGCCGCTCGGGTCCGATATCGCGACGGAATTAAATGCGGTGGCCAAACATTCATTGATGGGTGGACTCGGTCTGGTGGCAACGTGCTCACTGGTACTAAACAATGAAATACTCTTCGTTCATGATTGATACAGATGAGCGATCGTTCGTCATCATAGCGGGCACTCGAATCTAGACGCACAATAGGCTGGTTCCCATATGAAATACTAGGGCTGAATCTAGGGATAACAACCATTGAATTTGCCGATAATCTATCAAAATGTTCTGTCTCGATCCGCTCTAACAAGACCTCGTATACCTCAAACGCTCCGGAAGACGGAGAATAGCGGGATACAACTAACGTGCCAAAGTTCTCCTTATCGCCAAACCATACTGCGCCACGCATCCATAAATGCTGATATAGACTGGAGTAGAGGTGGTAATATGATCTGTAGGGTTCACATGTATCAATTCCAACCTTGGTCATGCACAAGTCTTTCCACAATCTATCGTCATCCCGAATCAATCGTCGCAAAATCCGGCTTGCTCGAGCGCATCTGGCTAAATCCGCACCGTCATCTAGCCACCCCAGAACCTCGGATAAAACTTCGTTCGGTAACTGCTCAATATGCGCAGTCATTTCTTCTCGCCGCCCAACCGATAACAAGCTTGTGTGTCGATATTGATGATGTTTTGTTTTTTGTCCCATCACCGAGCAGCCTATGGCCACTTTAATATAACCCACCGCCGCGTGCGGCTCAGGGGTTATAGGGCCGAATTTAATTCCCTTCGTCTTCTTGTCGGAATTGTATGCTCCATTATAGCTTGTGGAGTATTGACGGTGATATTTAAGAGACTGTTTAAAGGGTTTATACAGTGTTGCGCTTGTAGAGGGATTTTGCTCAATCGTACTATGTGGAGTTAGGGTTGATGCACAATGCGACAAAATCAACGTGGAATCATATGCGATGCGCGGAATAGAAGTTGTTGGTGCGTATGTCGTGGATCGCGGCACTAACGCCATAATCTTGACAATTTGTCAATTCGACTCCGATGCGTATTCAGTTTCCTCTCATCCAAAAGTATATTTACTCACGAAGGGTGAATGTGCCTGTTTTTTGCTTCTCCGACAGAAAAGGAGGCAACCCACAAGGCAACTGATCCTCGGGGACCTGAGAAGGTAGCGCCGCTTTCGTCCAAGTCTGTAACCAATCTTGGACTATTTGAAAAATCAAGTCGCACGGCTGAAGCAGGGTTAGGGTTGTGGGGTTAGGAACAAATTTTTGTTTTCAATTTCCGGGAGATTGTAAACAGCGCCTAGCGCTAGCGGACACAAATCTACCCCTTTTTTTTCTATTATCACAAAATAGATAAATGTCGTCAGATGGGTCAGTGTCAGAGGACCGACTGGTTCGAGTGCTCAGCTATAACTGCTGGGGATTAAAGTTTGTGTCCAAGTTTCGAGAGGGTCGTTTACGAGGAATAGGTGACTTATTGCAATCACGAGGCGCTGATTATGATGTTATAGCCTTGCAGGAAGTCTGGGTTGAAGGTGATTATGAATATATCCGTGATAAGATACAGCACCATCTTCCATATTCCAAATTCTACTATTCTGGCATTATATCTGGGCCTGGGCTGGTCATCTTTTCCCGATGGCCCATTCAATCTGCTCAAGTGAACCGATTTGCATTAAACGGGCGTCCCTCGGCCTTCTTTCGTGGAGATTGGTTTGTTGGTAAATCCGTTGTGAGCGCTGTTATTGACCACCCATACCAGAAGATTGAAGTACTGAATGCGCATTTACACGCTCCTTATGGCTCTGGTGATAAAGCCTACACCTGCCACAGGACCGAACAAGGTTGGGAGATGGCCCGGCTGGCCAAGCGTGGCATTGATAGCGGTAATTGCGTTTTGGCAATGGGAGATTTAAATTCAATTCCCGAATCGTTGACCTACCGGCTGTTCCAGAACGTTGGACAGCTCTCGGACAGCTGGCTCGATAAACATGGGGTATGTGCATATGAAATGGGCAACTTGTCGGTTGAAGACCAGATCGCCATTGGTGGGGTTACGTGTGACTCTCAATTGAACACCTGGCGGGAAAATAGACGTCTAGACGAGGCGAAACGGCTTGATTATATATTTTACGATTCCACCCGTGCAAATGTAGTGGACAGTAAGGTCTCGTTTACCGAGAAACTCGGGGAGATAGGTTCAATGTCCGACCATTTCGCGTTGGAATCCACATTTGAATTGAAGCCGAGAGATGAAAACGCATTTATCCGCCGAGATCTTACTGAATTCACTCGGTTGTTCAAAGAAATGTTGATGCTCATTGATGAATACCGAGCCACCGCCAACGCTCAAAGCTTTTACAGAAACGTGCATTTCTGGCTTTCGATTGTTGTGCTCATTGGGCTATTAATTGCCGTGTTCTGGGGTGCCGCTGATAACAGGCCCTATGTAGGCTTCATTTTTATGTTTGTGGCTATATTGGTAACGGCCACCGGCCTAACTGATGGATACATGGGCTTTATCTTCGGGCGAAATGAGAAACGCGCCCTGAGGGAATTTTACAGCGAGGTGGCTCTCACGCTGGCCTACTATGAAGAGATGATTGAACAGAAGGAGAAAACTGTTCATTCCGTAATTCGCTAATACTAATAATACTAACTTTGCTTCCGACGTTAAATGAATAATTGACATCTTCTTGGTACGACGCCGTACGTGTTATGGATATCAGTCTTCGTCGTAAACAGATGCATATTTTCCAGCTACGACAACGACTAAACCCGTCTGAAAGCAATATATCGACAAAGCCATTACGTAAGGGGTGTACTTGGCCGAAATGTAAACAATGTTACATTACTAATTGGACCTGAATATGCTAAAATCCTGCTATAAATGATCGACTGCCGATCCAATGGAGTTCCGCTTATCATGTGGGCTATCACAACAAAGCCAACTACAGTTCTCGGCTCCCGACATTAAACCCGACCGAAAGGCTCTCTGCCAGACGCAAGAAAGAGACTGACTCTGAATGCGCTGACGTAATCCGGCTGCTTATATAAAAATATTACCTGCTTCAGTTGAATGCTTCACCGCTCAGCATGTTTCTCTTATCATAGCTATCATATGCCGCTTGGGTCCTGCATTTCGGAAGTCCGAATTGAGGGGTAGAACGTAGACTTTATAAAACGGTGAAATCTGCATCAAATCCCATCTCTCCTATCACTATCAATACAGTAATGTTTACGTTTGCTCAGTTATTGATATCGCTTGCTTTTTTGCCGGCATTTCTTGTTGTTATGAAGATAGCTCGGGGTGTGAGCTACGAACAAAAGAGGAAGAAATACGGCTGTGGGAAAGTCCACGAGAAGAACACAAAAACTTTGGGTTTTAGTATGGCAAGAACATCGTACAAGGCAATGAAGGAGAACAGAGTAGTGCACCAAATGACGGAATTGTTCCAGACGTCAGGAAGACGAACAGTAAAGGCGGAAGTACCAGGAGGGTTGAATATCGTTCTGACTCAGGAACCGGAAAACATTAAGGCAGTCCTTGCAACACAGTTCCAGGAATTCGACCTGCAATCCAGATACCAAATTTTCAAACCACTCTTTGGCGACGGGATCTTCACGTTGAGTGGTAGTGGCTGGCAACATTCTAGAGCAATGTTAAGACCACAATTCTCATCCGAACAAGTTTCTAGGTTGAAAGACTTGGAATTCCATAGCAGTGTGTTGATTCAACGTTTCAGAGAAAACAGCGCAAGAGGCGTTCCATTTGATGTCCAAGAGTACTTCTTCAACTTGACCCTAGATACTGCCACAGAGTTCTTATTCGGCGAGTCCACAAACTGTAATTCGTTCCAAGGTGAACATGCCAAGAATGATATTGACATTTCTTTACGCCCTTCGTCTGCGGATTTCATGCATTATTTTAATGCGGGTCAGAAGTGGACAATGTACAAACTGATTGCAGACAGGTTTCACAACATGGTCACTGGGAAGGAATTCCGTGATTCGGTCAAGGTATGCAAAAAGTTTGTTGATTATTACGTCGACAAATCTCTGGACAGAGCCCGAACGCGGGATTTGACAGGAGAAGATCAAAAAGATGGATCCGGAAGATACGTTTTTCTGGACGAGTTGACCAAAGAAACCAGAGACCCTGTTCTTATGAGAGACCAGGCATTGAACATTCTGCTGGCTGGCAGAGACACTACTGCTTCATTATTATCATTCTGCATTGCGTTTTTGGTTCGACGAAAAGATGTTTTTGAAAAATTGCGAGAGGCTGTTCTCGAAGATTTCGGAACTGATACTGAAAATATCACGTTTAGTACGTTGAAACGATGCGATTACCTGAAGTACATGATCAATGAAGTTCTTCGTGTATGTCCAATTGTCCCCCGATCTGCACGTCAAGCCAATCGTGACACGACACTCCCGAGGGGAGGTGGCCCGGATGAGAGTGAGCCAGTTTTCGTTCCAAAGGGCACTTCTGTTGGATACTCAATTTACACACTCCAGCATGATAAAGAGTTCTGGGGAGAGGACGCTGATGAATTCAAGCCTGAACGTTGGGCGTCGCAACGGGCAAAGCCATGGACCTATGTACCGTTCTCTGGTGGCCCTCGAATTTGCCTTGGTCAACAATTCGCTCTAACCGAAGCCGCATATGTTCTAGTAAGGCTCTGTCAAACATTTTCTGAAATCACAACTACACCAGATAACATGGTTGATTTCAAGCAATATGTTGCATTGACTGCATGTGTGGCAGGAGGTGTCAACGTTGTGTTTAAGGAATGATTCTGGTAGATTTGTTTTAAGTTGAAATATATGCATAACTGCAACGTCATAATATACGCACAAATAACATAAAGGGATCCAAATAGTCTTGTATAGTTAGAGCCGTCCGTTTATCCAGCTGCCTTGTACGGTTAATCGGGAGCCGCACACCCGAAGATCGTTACCGGTTTGGATACTGTTCCACGGTGGGCATAGGCTATACCGGAAGACCACCACTCATAACTCCACCACTTAACAAAGCAGATAAAATGACCAGCGGATTAGCATTCATTGGAGGAGGCTTGTTCATCAAACAGTTCCACCTGCCCAATGTGTTGAAGAATAACGCGACCGTTGCAGCCGTGTACTCGAGAAGCACAAAATCGGCCGAATCCGTTGTGGAGGAGGCCAAAAAACTTGGAGCCGAAGAGATGGCTTCCAAGATGGCAGTCTATTCGGATGAAAAATCTGGCGAAGGATTGGATGAATTGCTTAGCCGGGATGACATCAATGGTGTGATCGTTGCTCTGCCAATTCTCGTGCAGCCAGACGTTGTGCGAAAGTGTTTGCAAGCTGGTAAGCACGTTTTGTGCGAAAAGCCGTTGGCCAAGGATTTTGCTGAAGCCAAAAGGCTTATTAACGATTACAACACACAATATGCTCCTAAGGGACTAGTGCTTTCTGTTGCCGAACAGCTCAGATATGACCGCGCATGCGTCAAGGCGCGAGAATGGATTAAACAAGGTAGAATTGGTGATGTCCGGAGTGTTCATGGACGTGTGTGGAACTGCATCAAGCAGGATGGAAAGAATCAATGGTTTGAGACTGAATGGAGAAAGAATGCCACTTTCCAAGGTGGGTTTGTGTTGGATGCCGGTGTTCATTCAATCGCCACAATGAGATATGTCACGGATTCTGAAATTACGGATACCGCATGTTTTGTCACCCAAGTGTTGCCCTACCTCAAGCCAGTTGACACGGTGGATTCTGCCATCAAGTTCTCCAACGGAGCTACTGGCACTTTTAGCATCACCTTTGCTGCTGCCAAACAAGGTCAAGAATATATTTATGGTGGCTCCACCGGTAGCATTACTAGTGTTCTTGAAGGTTTTGGTACCTATCATTTGACACTTGAAGATGGCAGTGGCAAAGTGATTGAGAAGTGCACTATTGAGGGTGAAGCCGGCTTTGAAGAAATCAAGGCCTTCCTGAACGCTATAGAGAAGGGCAAGAACGACCGCGAAGCTTCTGCCGAAGAGGCTATTGCTGACTTGGCCGTCATTGAAAGCTTCATGTCTGGTGGCGGCAAGGTTCAAGTCTTGTAATTCCCGATTTGTAGTTCAACATAGCAAACATTGCAGTTAAGACAGAGCTAAACCTGTCAGTTCCGTTGTACCCTGGGAGGATTTCAGTGGCGTACACGGATTTGCTGTTGTCTCCATTGAAAGGGAGATAAATAAACATGACTCAGTTCATATTGCCCCTTTCACCTCCAGAACCTTGAAGAGGGTTGCATTCGTGTTGATTCCGCATTTCCATTAGCCAACTTGTTCTATAGAACCTTCTAGAAGCCCCCGCCTTGAGATTTGTAAACCTCTTGGCCCCGCAAATATAACCCGCTTATAAATGTAGGACATGCCAAATCACTACTTGAGAACCTTCGAGAATTGGCTAATGTTTACAAATTTCCTTATCGCTACATGGTAAATGTCTTATCGCGCCCAGCCGCGTGCGGCTCATGGAACATTATAGATAATGTCGATCGTTTGTGGAAGGCTCCAGAGAGTTTGCCACCGCCACTATGACAGAATATAAATTGGGGCCAGCATTCCCTCGTATTTACATTTAACAACAAAACAGACAAAGCATCAATTGACAGCAACAATAACTACTACCACTACTCTTAATACTACTCTGAACACAATGGTCTACTCTACTCCTTTCTTCTACTTTATTGATCCAACTACTGAATATGAGAACAAGGATTCTTGCCAAAAGACCCAATGTTGCACTAAGAAGGACACAAAGCCGAATATACGAGTGTCTAATAGGCGTGACTACTACAAATACACCTCGGATGGCGGGGTCGAGACTTCATTCTCCCCTGAATTGGATGTTTACGACACCCCTGAGAGTTACATTGTAGTCGCATCATTGGCTGGTTCGAGCCCATCCGATGTGAACATTGACTTTGACCCAGAGGAAAGAGCATTGACTATCTCCGGGGTCCGCTCCGGGTCCAAGAATCTCGAACAAAACGAAGAGCTCAAGAAATACTTGAAGATCAATGAACGCGTTTTGGGCAAATTCGAGAGAAAGGTCTTTATTCCTGTAGACCCGAAGGTTGCCGAGGAAGAGATCAATGCCAAGATGAACAATGGCGTCTTGAAGGTTACATTGCCGAAGATTGAAAAGCCTGCGCCTGAGAAGAGAAAGATCACCATCACCACAGAGGAAGATGAAGATAAACAAACTGCATCTGAAAAGGAGGCAGAATCTTCCAAAACCGCCTCTAACGAAGATGAAGATTCTGTGATGGTTGAGAATTAAGAGAGCTGTCCCCACGGATATTATTATTTAATATTTAATAGTATGCATAATTTAATTTAAATAATTTTTTAGCAATTTAACCTCCACTTTTCATTAAAACAAAGATTAGTATGAAATACTCTCGAGTAAGCATGTGTTACCACTGGTTTTTAATGTTATCCAGAAGAGAAACGAGGTTCTGTGGATATTATGCAAAACGTGTATATTCACAAGTAGCATTATTGAAACGTATTTAAATTTATTATTTCGCTCAACTCCAGAAACCAGACATGACTCAACGTCAAATAGGTTATGCCCGTATTCTGCGTCAGGTTCATTACAGTACTCATTGTTTTCCGACTCTATGGCATTCTTGAAGGAACCAGCGGATGTTCTCCGGATCCATACCAGGGTGAGTCCCATGGCCAAAGTTGATGATGTAATGTTGCTTGCCGCCACCAAATCCTTGAATCATGTCTTCAACCTTCTTCGTGATAATCTCGCGGCTGCCATAAATAACACCTGGATCTAGATTACCCTGTAGAGTGACTCTGCCGTTACTCACCTTGACTGCTTCAGCAGGATCTTGCAGCCAGTCGAGAGAAACCGTGTTGTAGCCCAAATCACAAATCTTGTCGAGAGAATGCCAGGCTCCCTTTGCAAAGACAGTCAATGGCACCTTCTCCAGGCCCAATTCAGTAAGGCGCTTTGGCAGCTTCTCAGCGATTTGACGCAAATATGGCATGGAGAACTCTGCATATTCCTTTGGTCCTAACTCGCTAGCCCAGGAGTCGAAGATCTGAAGCATTTGAGCACCCGCCTTGACCTGTAAAGCCAGGAATTCGATGGCAACATCGGTGATTCTTTGCAAGAGTTGTTTAGATGCTTCTGGGTACTTGTAGATCCAAGTCTTGACAAATTGGTACAATCTAGACCCCTTGCCTTCGATCATGTAAACCATCAGGGTCCATGGGGCGCCAGCAAATCCCAACAATGGAACCCTTCCTTGAAGCTTCTTTCGGGTGAGAGTGAGGGACTTGAACATCCAATCTAATTCACCGGCAACGTCTGGAGTTTTGGTCAACTTGGTGTCTAAGTCCTTTGGTTCCCGCAATGGGTCAGGGAAATATGGACCACCTTTCTCCTCCATCTTTACTTCCATTCCCATGGCCTGTGGGATAACGAGGATATCGGAGAAGATGATTGCGGCGTCCAAAAGACCATCAAAGTGGTTGATTGGTTGAATCGTGATTTCTGAGGCCTTTTCTGCATCCCTACAGACCTCGAAAAAGTCACTGTCTCCCTTGACTTGGTGATATTCCGGAAGATATCTACCAGCTTGTCTCTGTAAAAAAAACTAGTTAGTACACCCAGTAGCATTAATGTCCGAGGCACGCATACCATAATCCACATTGGTGGTCGTTCGACCTTTTCACCTAGTCAAAGACATCAATAAAGTATTCAACATCTCCCATGCGAGCAGTATTTACCTCTAGCAGCTCTCAAAATGAGATCATTTTGCAATGGAGCGAATTCCGACATAATTTTCACAAGAGTTATTATGGCTTGATATTCAAGTGGGACTTTGTGTTTGCCTCGGGTAGAAGAGTTACCCAACTGGCGGAACTAGTGAAAATAGCTTGGCAAGAAAAATTCAACAAACGAAACGTAACAGAAGGAGCCCTCGATAATGGCGTATCTGTCTATATTCCCGATGTACCAGTTTAATAGGAATGAACTGCCAGATTACAGATAATTGTAACTTGTAACCTACTACATCACACTACAGGTTCCTCAGCCGTACAACTGAGAGGAGTTTGTGAATATTCCTTAACGGAGACCCAAAATGAGGGTTAAAGAGGAATCTACCCGGGCGTTATGGGTTATCTTATGAATGGACAGCTGTGACAATGTAATTGGCCGCATTCCTCCGGGGACCTACAGACCTTCATGGTTACTTGCCCATCTGCCGATTGGAGTGGACGAAGGCAACAGAATCCTCTATAAATCAAAGCAATAATAGACGCGACCTTAACTTATATCCTAGCCAATTATACGATGTTTAATAAACCGAGTACTTGGAATTTGGACAAGCTTTCCTCCCCTCCGTGTCCGTGGCCAAAACCTTCCTGGTCACCCACCACCCGAAAGGTTCCAGCCTTGCGGGTTATCGGCAGACCTAATTAATAAAACGAGGTTCCGGCGAACGTGACTACTTCAAAACCTACAAACATGTTCACCGGGGTTGTTGAGCAGATTGGAAAAGTTAAAGAATACAATAGTCTCGATAGCAGTGAGACAGGAGGTAACGGGGTTTCGTTGACAATCTCTGAGGTTGGGCCTATTCTCGAGGATTGCCATTTGGGTGATAGTATTGCAGTCAACGGAGTCTGTCTTACTGTGACGCAATTTGATGAGAAGGAGTTCAAGGTTAATGTTGCACCAGAGACTCTCCGTCGAACCAACTTGCGCAACCTTGAAGCTGGGCATTCCGTAAACCTTGAACGGGCAATGTCAGGAAACGGACGATTCGGTGGTCATTTTGTTCAGGGTCATATCGATTGTATCGCCAAGATTGTCGAAGATAAACCCGACGGGAATGCAATTACTTTTACTTTTGAACCTGAGGACAAAGAACTCATGAAATACATTGTTGAGAAGGGCTTTATTGCTATTGATGGTACTGCACTTACTATCACTGCTGTTGATGATGAAAAGGGAACTTTCTCCATCATGATGATTCCATACACTGCACAAAAAGTCATTCTCGGATCTAAAAAGACTGGTGACACTATTAACCTTGAAGTTGACTTTATGGGCAAGCTGGTTGAAAAACAGGTGGCTCATACTATCAACAAGATGGCCAGTGACAGACTCAAGAATATGTAAAGAATTTACTAATCCTTTATTCGCAATCGAATTTGAATGTAAACGAGATTATACACACAACTACCAGGATATGGTTGTTCTATGTCCATTTGGCTTGATTTCTAACGGCTTTGCTAATAAATTAATTGGTTAATTGCTTAGTTTGTGGAGCGGATTGTACTTGCTCAGTATCAAAAACCATGCAGAGACCCTCGTCGTCACCAGAAATCACCCGCTTACCCTTCTCTTGGATGGAAAATCCGATGACACCTTCGTTGTGACCTTGTGACTCCCACTTTCGTTCGCCACTTAGGGCATTCCATTTGATGACCAATCCGTCAAAATCGCTGGATACTAGGTCCAAAGTTCCTGGAATAAACTCTAATTTGGTAACCGCACCAGAAACAGCGAGTGTTTTTCTAACCTTCCACGTTCCAAGTTCGTAAACTTGGATCTGGCCTTCCACATTTCCAACAGCCATAAGCTTGTCAGCCCATGCGATTGCTTCTATAGACTTGCTCTGATCATCTTCAAGGCTTGATGCTGTATCGAGACGGTTGAGAACAGTACCCTTTTCCACATTAACAATTACCAATGTACCATCGCGGGCCCCAGCGGCAAACGTGTTGCCACTTGGAGAAAGCGAAACAGAAACCCAAGGATGTTCCCCGAATAATTCCTTGTCGTTAAGTGAATATTTCTGCTCATTCATGTATACATTCCATCGGATGATACTAAAATCATCAGAAATAGTGATCAATGACAAATTGTCCATATCGTCGACATCGACAAAGACACCATTGTTAGTAGTATTGGAATGACCGTTCAAAACAGCAATGTTCTCTAACTGTGGTTCAATTGCATAAACCCAAACTGATCCATCAGCTGCTCCCGCAGCAAAGATATTTTGCTTAGGGTGAAAGCGGATCCAGGCAATTTCTTCGACTTCTTGTACAGTATCAAAGAATTCCCATACTTGACCCTTTTTGGTACTCTTCCAGATGCGAATTTGACCAGTCATATCACCAGTTACCACGTAGTTTCCATCTGGAGAGAATCCTCCAGCATTGACTGTTTCAGTGTGGCCCTTCAACTGAGCGACAATTGTGGCTGGCGATTTGTGTGTGGTCCATAGATAAGCTTGACTGTCCGCACCACCTGAAACCACCATTGGGAGTGTTGGGTGAGATTCTAACAGAGTAACGCCGAAATATGGCTCTTCTTCATCATCCTTCATTTCCTCGTCACCTTCGTCCTCTGGGCCCTTTGGATTCATGTGTTGGTCGAAGTGAGAATAGGAATTGTTTGACAAATCAATTTCTAATTTGGCTTCCTCACCTTCTTCTGGCTCCTGTTGTTGTCCGTCGTCTTCATCGTCCGACATTGGTTGGTCACCTGGACCATCATCTTCAACAACTTCTCCGATCTGTTCAGAGTCGATAAATTCGTCCTTTTCTTGGGCACTCATGGTGATTTAATAATGAAAATGCTCCGGTCTTAACTAATTTTTCATAATTTACTTGGGAAAGTGTTTGCGGTGGGTGACCATTTGTGATTATGTAATCGGCGTGCGGCATGTTCAACGCTATATGTCAGATTGTATCGAATGTACTGGCATTTAGTTTCTCAATGAGTAGATTCTGAATCTTGAATTATTCGTATGGCCTCGTTATTACCGGTTTATTACTTTGCGGAGGACCACTAACCAAGAGTTGGTTCTGCGTTAGGCTAGACGAAATAATAGGAAGGAAGCACCAAGGAACGTATACTCTACCGGCCGTTCCAATTGTGAATGAAAACAAATCCTCGCTTTACATTGTAGAACATAATACAGCTTTTTAACTGGGCAGGACCTTTATTCTCTATAACCCACTTGAAGGTATGACACTGTCGTGTCTGTATCCGGAAATTACGTAATCCCCTCCTGCGGCGTTGTTCCGGGATCACTCGTTATCTTGTCTGAGGAGGTTTTATCCCTTTTGTCTGAGCCCGATAGCGTTTAAGATCCAGAAGGTTTGAACAAAGCTTTAAACTTTATTAAAAGCCCACCATGCCAGAGGAAACACGTCCAGAAAGTGGCGGTAGTGGGAACGTCTCAAGAATAGGGAGATTTAAACAGTCCACGCTAGCCTTCAGAAAGTTTCCATTCAGCTTGCTGTTTGTAGTTACTTTTGGATTAATTGTGTTTACGGCATCTCGTATCCAGGATAGAGAGATCTTGCCGATATCTGATGCATATCCACGGAGTTACTTTGAGGACGCGTGGACTGACCTTCAGATGATATCAAAGACTTATCATCCATATAATTCCCACGGCAATGATGATGTTCACGACTACATTTTGAATGAGGTCAAAAAAATTACGGCTAATGATCCACGCAACATTAACGTTACGGATGATAATCCTAGGAAAATAATGATCTCACAGGCACCTGTATTTGATCCCGGTGCAGAGCCTCCAGGAAAGATTATTTATTTTGAAGGAAACAACATTCTGGTACGATTGGAAGGTTCTGATCCCTCATTGGATGCTGTGCTAATAACGGCTCACTTTGATAGTGTTCCGACAGGTAAAGGAACAACAGATGACGGTGGCGGGATTGCTGCCATGTTGGGTACTTTGAGATATCTGATTGATGACAAGTCTTTCAAACCGAAACGGACTATAGTCTTCAACTTCAATAACAATGAAGAATTTGGGTTATTAGGTGCGGAAACATACCTCTACCATCCATGGAGCAAGGATACAAAGTACTTTATCAATTTGGAAGGCGCTGGCGCGTTGGGGCGCCCAGTTTTGTTCAGGGCTACTGATTTTGGAGTTGCAAAGCATTTTGCGAATTCGCCAAATCCTCACGGGTCATCCCTCCTCCAGCAAGGTTTTCAGTCGCGGCTAGTCAGCAGCCAGACTGACTACAAAGTGTTAAGTGACAATGGCATGCGAGGATTGGATATTGCGTTTTACAAGTCACGATCCATCTACCATACGCGTAGGGACGACATTCATTCTCAATCTGTTGGTGGTCTATCTCATATGATGTCCAGCGCTATCTCAGTACTACAATCAATGGCTACTGCCGAGAGTTTTGATGAATTTGACCAAGATTCAGAGCCTGCGATATATTTTGACGCATTTGATACGACTTTTGTTGTACACGCGCTGTCGACCATCACAACTTGGAATATCGTAGGGTTAGTTGTTGGTCCAATTGTTGTCCTTCTGCTCCTGATCTGGGCTATAAAGGGAGGTGCCTGGGATGTTGGTAGAAGAGGCTGGTTTCGTGGAATTGCATCGTTACTGGTTTCCACGTTGGTCACGGTCACGTCAGTAATTTGGTTGAAGACCAGCAATCCTTACATTTTCGTGTCAAATTTTTACAGTCCTCTGTTTGGCACATTCAGCATTTTTGTATTCACTAATTACGTCATCTTGTCAATTGCATGGTGGCTAAAACCGGTACATGATCAAAAGCTGATCATATTCTTGGAAACATTTTTCGTTTGGTGGGTTTTGTTAATAATTGGAACCGTTAAAGGTGTTAAGGAGCAAGCCACGGGATATTTCTTGCTTACCATTGTATATTATCTCACGTTTATTGCAATCTTATTTGGGTTCATTGGGCTGGTTATCATGAAGCCATGGGCAGTTGCCCATACTGAAGAAGAAGGAGAAGACGAACAGCATAATGAGCAGCACACGTCCGAAGATCAATCGCATCAAAATAATGCAGATGAAAACACGTCGCTATTGCCGAACAGAACCCCACGACCATCAATTGCAGGCGCTGCAAAACGCTCGAACAGCTATGATTGGGTGATTCAATTTATCATTGTCGTGCCGATTTCCCTCTATTGTATTTATTCCACTGGCCTTACCGTTTTGGATGCAATGCACCAGACTCCAATTGAAGGCTCTGCAACAGTTCCATTCCTCTGTGCAACTATTGCAGTTATTTCCATTTCAATTGGGCTATTGGTTTTGCCTTTTGTTCATCGTCTTAACTCAATTGTTCTTTTCGTTCTTGTTTTGGTGTTGGTTACCTCTGCATGGACGTCGTTCATCCCCTTCCCTTTTACTGAAGAATCACCGCTAAAATTCAGGTTTTATCAACAAATTGATTTAGACGATGGTGCTGTGCCAAAGATGCATGTTCTTGGGAACCAAGGGTATTTGTATGATGTTTTGAACGAATTGCCATCTGTCAAGACTGCAGGTAACAAAATTTCATGTGAAGATATTGGCAACTCACAAGATCTTTGCACTTATGAAGGTCTGCAACCATGGGCTGTGGCTTCCTCTAATTACAGCGACTGGTTGAGCGTTGATGTGTTGCCAAATGAGAGTAACATGCAAGGTCCAAACAAGGGTGAGATTGTCGTCACCGCACCGGATAACCGTCATTGTGCTTTTGCGTTTAATACCACTCGTTTCCGAAGCGGCACTAAAAGTGGCCACTCTCCAGTTCGTGTTGTCTCTGTTCACCATGATGAACAAGTTTCTCAGCAGGGATGGAAACAAAAAGGGGATAAGGATGTTTTCACACATGGGGATGGAATTGAAGACTTTACAATGTGGAAGTTAGACTGGAACCAGTCAAAATATCATGTTGGCTTTGAGTGGGTCCCATCTTGGTATGATGACCATGAATCTGACAAGGAACGAAACGAGCGATTGGGTGTCACAGTTTCGTGTCTGTGGGGTGAATATGATGAGGAAATATCTGTCGATGGAGAGCTTCATCGCAAAATGCCTTCGTTTGACGAAATCTTGGAATATTCTCCATTGTGGACCACATGGACCAAGCAAAAGAATGGATTGATTGAGGTCAAGAAGTATGTTGAGTTGTAATTGTATTTATGTAATTTTATCATGAAGAATGAACACATTTGAATATACCTATGCATGTTTGTGCTATATTTAATGCAGTATATGTTCTTAGTCTATATTGTTACCCTTACCATACCATGTTCTGCCATAATGGCAATGACATGTGTCGTTTTCGAACTTCCACAACCCAGGATAATCTCGCAATGTGTTGTTTACATGATTCACACGGTCAATAAGGTTCAAAATGTCTTCCAGAGGTAGTTCACCAGTAAATCGAGCAATGGTTATATGACATGAAGGGTTCGTATAGCGCGCTTCAGGGACAAGTTCTTGGGGCATGTGATTTTGGACAGCATCGTACAACCTTTCTCTGTACTCTGACTGGCTTGTTGGGGGTTGAGAAATGAAAGATAGAGCAATTGCCTTTTTATCTATGCTGATTAAAGGGTTTCCTAACACGAGATTAGAATTTGCAATGTTCAGCACTTTGCTTAACGCTTGTGGGTGAATTAGGGATCTCAATCGTTCAATCTCCTCCTCGCTCTTTGAATGAGCAATCTCCAATGCTGTAATATGTAGCCAAATATCAGGGATCGGGAATATGGCTGACCTTTTTCCAATGCCATCAATGAGAGTTTCCTGTACAGTTCGTACAAGGTCGCATACCTCTTTTGGTGGCCTTGCTACTATGCCCAAGTTAAATCTACTATCGGCCTCGGGGCTGATTTCCAAGACATTTTTCAGTATTGGATCAGGGCACACACGGCCCTCATCTTTTAAAGCAGCCATTTCACGACTATTTCTGTCCTTGCGGAATTCATCTTCCTTTGTGGGGTTTGGATACTCCTCTTTCAGTATTGTATACGGGTTTGTCATTTGTTATCGGGACCTATCGGTGGAAAATCGGACGTTCAAGAAACCCGCCTCAACGACCTAATGATGGGTCAGTGAACTAATAGACGCCAGCCACATGTTTAGGCTTGGATTATGAACTCTTGCCTGGAATAAATTCTCAAATGTTAGTTGCATCTGCAGTAGTGTCGGGATCGTCGCAATTGTGGGGCTCACGTTCGGAGATCCACAATTGTTACACGTAATTTCCCGACATGTCTGTTCCGCAAAAATTCAAGCTGTACTACTGTACTGGTGCATGCTCATTCTTTATTCGCGTAGCACTGATCCAAGGAGGCTTTGACGACGTTGAATATGTTAGTGTGGATTTGTATAAAAAGGATAAAGTGCTCTCAGATGGTATGACCCTGAACCAAGTCAACCCGAATGGATTTGTGCCCGCCTTGATAATTGATGGCTCCGAGCTGCTGACTGAGTCTGCTGTGATTGCGCTGTATCTTGTGTCTTTAAGACCAGAAAAGTTTTTCTTCCCACAAAGTGGGATCGCCAAGTTCAAGGCAATGTCGTTACTGAATTATATTACGACCGAAATTCACAAGAATATCATGTTTAACCGTCGACCAGGTATTCCAGATGAAATTAAGGAACAAGTTCGACAGGATGTGTATCACCGATTTGAATTTTTGGACTCCATTTTGTCAGCACAACCCTATCTCCTCGGAGAAGAGTATTCAATTGTAGACGGGTATGCGTACAACATAACGCTTTGGACCAACTTCTTCCAAATCGATTTCACTCATTTCTCCAACATTCCACAATGGCAAAAGCGTATTGAGCAGTTAGGCTTTATTCGGCAAGCGTTTGCACAGGAGAATATAACTGGACCGATATGAGTAAGAAGTAAAAAACGTAATTCGGCGAAGCTCAGCAGTGATTTTGCTTCTTTTCTGGAAAAGGAGGCCGCCTGCACGGCATATTAAACCGCCGAAGGGTTGTGTGGCCTCCGGCGGCTTCTTTTTTCTCCGAAAAGAAGCAAAAAGGTAGCTCTGCGAGGCTAGGTCGACTCTCGTAGACACACCAGTAGATTCTGTTAATTATTCCGTATGCATTCTTATATTACAAACTCCGGTATTCCCCTGTACAGGCTTCAATTGCCCTACTTGTGCAATATATTTGGCAATGGCTCCATTAAAACGTGCACGATAATACGCGATACTGAATAATTACTAAAGATCCATTACAAATATACAGTGCGCTGGTTCCCCACAACACCAGCCGCATCGTGCGGCTCGTACAATATATAAAACACGAATCGGGATCTGTCGCATCCAGCACAATAATGACCTCTTCACCAAAGCTAAAGCTGTATTATTGCACAGGGACGTGCTCGCTATTCATCCGGATCGCACTGGTCCAGGGAGGATTTGACAACGTCGAGTATGTTCACGTCTGCCTTAAGAATAGGGACAAGGTGTTGTCCGATGGGAAGGTCTTCAGCCAGGTGAACCCAAGTGGATTCGTCCCAGTACTAGTTGTCGACGACAAGGATGTTCTGACCGAGACTGTGGTCATTGCGCAATACCTTGTATCCTTAAGACCGGAAAAGTTCTACTTCCCCGAAAGCGGAGTTGCCAAATTCAAAGCAATGTCGTTGCTCAATTACATCTCCACTGAGATCCAGAAAAACCTCATGATCAACCGACGCCCATGGGTCACGGAGGATATCAAGGAGCACGTTAGACAAGACGTTTACGGCCGCTTCCAACTCTTGGAATCCATCCTGGATAAACAGCCTTACCTTCTCGGGGACCAATATTCCATTGCCGATGGCTATGCATATAACATTACACGATGGACTTCCTTCTATAAGATGGATTACTCTCGATTCCCTAATATCACACAATGGCAGAAACGCATTGAACAGTTGGACTTTGTCCAGCAGGCCCTATCAGCGGAGAATGTGCCCAAAGTGCACGAGTAAGTAAAGAATAAGAACATAAGAAGATTACATATACTAAGTCGACACACATTCTTGAGAGACCTGGTGTTAACTTGTCGATACTCAGATCTGGGTCAAGACCGAGCTAACACATTTCAATTGACTTTATTCAAGTTTGGACTCCATAAGTCATCTTTTTCTCTCTTCTCCTCTTCAGACGAAATGATCTCTGAAAACCTGCGTCGGCCAGATTCGAACTTTCGGTTATGAGATCTGCGCCGACAGAATGCGGGGGAAACTCGGGCCGACTGCACGTTTAATAAGCAACATACAGTTCAACTGTTGCTCGTTCAGAGTAGACTTCATCCCCAACATGACGGTTCCACATCTTAAAGCATACTATTTCCCAGACTCTGTCTCTTTGGCAGTGCGAATCACGCTCTTGCAAGGCGGATTCGACGACGTGGAGTTTGTAAAGTTAAAGAAGACTGAGAACGGGTTTTATTCCGAGGAAGGTGACAAGTACACCGATATCAACGCAAAGGGCTGGATTCCTACCCTCATTATTGATGGTAAGGAGACCTTGACCGAGGCGGCGGTTATCATGCAATACTTGGTCTCTCTCAAGCCGGAAAAGTACTATTTCCCACAAGAAGGTCTCGACAAGTTCAAGTCCATGGCCATGCTCAATTACATTGCGTCTGATATTCAAAAGGGCATCATGGTGGCCAAGAAGGACTTTACCAACCAACACGTTAAGGACTGGGTCAGTGAGGACATCTTTGCCCGATACCAGTACTTTGAGAACATTCTCGCCAAGCAGGACTTTTTGCTCGGTGACAAGTTTTCCATTGCTGATGCCTATGCGTATACCACGACGAGATGGCTTAATCTCTGTGGCCTTGATATCAATCGTCTTCCAAACATGGTCCAATGGAGAAAGCGCATTGAAGCCCTCGATTTTGTGCAAAAGGCTCTCGAGCAGGAATCCAATTAGAAGATACGGAAGGGTAGACTGTATAACTAGATTTAGACAATATACATTTTATACATTTGAGAGTGTTGGTCGGAGCGAAGCACGCCAGTGCTTTTGCTTCTTTTCTAGAAAAGAAGGCCGCCCGAAGGGCATTTCAAACCGCCGGAGGGGGTGCGTAGCCTCCGGCGGCTTCTTTTTTCTCCGAAAAGAAGCAAAAAAGGTAGTTCTGCGAAGCTCTAGTGCTGTCGCTTGCGTTCTATCCTCGTAACCTGCATTATGCGTACAAATCGCCTCTGAAGCGGTATCATAGCCACTCTAGCCCCTTTTCGAGAAAAACGAAACCGCAATGCTACTGATTGCCTTCTTTTTCCGGAAACGAAGCAAAACCCTACGCCCCACTCCACACCGTATAGCAGCTCAGACACTGTCTCAGTCTGCCCACTTTACCCCTAACACCTATCACTTCACCGGTCCAATATGTACAGTAATTACCCTACAACTAGCGCACCCATGACTACTGAACTTCACCCAGTCCGGACCTGATCCCCAGCCCCAACCACGTCATTGCACATATGAAACTGACCAATTGCAGGCCACAGGGGCGAGCCGCACGCTACTCCACAAAAACACGCGAATAGAATAGGGAGGCTTAATCTCATAACAACGTACCGATAGCTCAGTAAGTAGTTTGAACTGCCGCCCAAAACATCCCTGCCCCTGAGTGTACGTAACCGGGTCTGCTGTACGTTCACGTATTCTGAGCACACGACCACCACAATGGGAGAGGACGCGTTCCCGGCCGTTCACTGTGGCAGTCGACTTGTCTGACTCTGTTCCACGATTCTGGTTGTCCCACGTGGTCGTGGACACCAATCGCCCATAATTCTACGTCGGATGGGGAGACGGTCCTCGGCCGGGTGAACAAAGTTTCTCGCCCAGGTCGTTGCCAGATGCAATTGCGTGTGCCGTATGGTAGACTTGGGTGCGACTCGATGGATACACAACGGCAAAAAAAGGGTTCCTCACTCAATCTGTCGCCTTTGCCCGGAACAAGTCGTTGGCCGCTTACGGATCTCGAATAAGCCCTCGTAAACCTCATCGTTGTCTTGAATAGAAGGCCAAGCGAGGCGGCGACATTTTACAACCTAACCATCAAAGAACGACAACGAGTCGAGGGCCCAGCCACGAAAGTTCCTACGAGTCGCACCAGACAGCAGAAGTCCTTTTTTTTACTCTTTAAGACTCGGTTTTGGTTCTAAGACGTGCCAAAGAACATGGCAACACAGGTTTCCATCTCAATTGTGTCCTTTCCAATTATCATGGGTCTCAAGCTATTCCGCGAGGTACATTGTACGTCAATGGTTGACCAGAACAATAAGGATATCATCAAGGGGTAGCTAGACCATCACCCACCGTTGGGAAGCGTACAAAGAGAAGGGGCCTAGCCATTTGTGTTTGGGCGCATCTCACCATTAACCAGTCGCCTTTTTTAATTCTGGCCCTGTTACGTCGACACAGGGACAGGAACGTTTTGGGCAGAATGAAACATTGAGATTACGCCATTTTACCAAACCCCGCCTCGATTAGCCTCCACCCTCCGGGGGGTGTATGCCCTGCAGGCGGCCTTCTTTTCTAGAAAAGAAGCAAAAGCACTGGCCACTGGCCTCGCAGAGCTACCTTTTTTGCTTCTTTTCGGAGAAAAAAGAAGCCGCCGGAGGCGACCACCAACCCCCTCGGGCCCAGAACCCTCCGGCGGACGAGTATGCCCTGCGGGCGGCCTTCTTTTCTAGAAAAGAAGCAAAAGCACTGGCCATTGGCCTCGCAGAGCTACCTTTTTTGCTTCTTTTCGGAGAAAAAAGAAGCCGCCGGAGGCGACCACCAACCCCAGAACCCTCCAGCGGTGTGGTCTGCCCTGCGGGCGGCCTTCTTTTCCAGAAAAGAAGCAAAAGCACTGGCCAATGGCCTCGCAGAGCAACCTTTTTTGCTTCTTTTCGGAGAAAAAAGAAGCCGCCGGAGGCAACCACCAACCCCCTAGGGCCCAGAACCCTCCAGCGGACGAGTATGGGGCTACGCACCAGTGTCCTCCTGAACCGATCAGATCAGAGCATTTTTGATCCTGAGGCCGGCCTCGATCGATAGCCGTCCGATCCAGATCATATCACCGTATAACAGCAGTGATATTTTTTAGCGTGGACAATTATCTCGACCAAATAAGCTGCCCCAGTTACCCCTGTCCACGATGAGCGGAGAATTAAATCCAGTGCATAGCCACCTAAGACCCTCGTTCCGCACTCTCCACTGCTCAGGATACCGGACATTAGTCAGCCGACACCCAACTGAGCCCAGTCCATACGGCTAGTCTCCACTGACCCACACGTACGGACTTGCCCTAGAGATATGCGCTTTGTACCCGTTGAGTTTGAGTCCTGCAAGCGTCATAATATCGGCGACTTATCCACATGCCCCACAGGCGATCCGGATCATCGTCTGCTCCACCGTTCACGGACAGCTCCGGCTCGCTCCCCGTATTTGGTCTCCGCAAAGGGCTACCGTTTCGGTGAAACGAGACACTACCGGAGGTGACCACTAGAACCAATTGGACGGCCGTGAGCTTCGCAGAACTACCTTTTTGCCTCTTTTCGGAGAAAAACGAAGCCGCTGCACAACCCTCCGGCGGTGTGGTCTGCCCTGCGGGCGGCCTTCTTTTCCAGAAAAGAAGCAAAAGCACTGCCCATTGGCCTCGCAGAGCTACCTTTTTTGCTTCTTTTCGGAGAAAAAAGAAGCCGCCGGAGGCGACCACCAACCCCAGAACCCTCCGGCGGTGTGGTCTGCCCTGCGGGCGGCCTTCTTTTCCAGAAAAGAAGCAAAAGCACTGCTGAGCTTCGCAGAACTACCTTTTTTGCTTCTTTTCGGAGAAAAAAGAAGCCGCCGGAGGCTACACGCCCCCTCCAGCACTGCGTCTTTGTAGCTAACGGCCACGTTCCAGTGCTCGTGTGAGCTACGATCGAAGGCGTCGGGCCGACGCCGCCGCACCGGGCCCGATTACGTCATGAGAGAGGTCACAGGAATGTCTTTGGAATATATAAAAGCAGAGTACGGAGGGGGGAGGTTCGGCAATCGAAGATGGACCAGCCAAAGTCGCCAGAATTGAAGCCTGTGACCACGCCCAAGGGCAGCGTCGTGCGGACGACGAGCACAATCTCGTTGCTGTCGCTGAACGACGGTCCGCAGCCGGATGCAGTGTCGATGGCAGCAGATGCGCCGAAGGGGCGCATCACTCGATCCAGACGGAGCGCACTTTGGACGGCCGGCCGTTGAACAGGGTCTCGTCGTCGTTGTCGTCATGCAGCAGCTCCACGGTCTGGGGGTTTTCGCCCACCCACACGATGCCCGGGTTGTTGAAGAAGAGGTGGTCGTCGTCGGGCTCCCGATGGGTGTGGACCGAGTCCTCTGAGGACGTCACAGAGGCCCCGTCGATGCAGGTTGTGGAGGACGACGTGTAGGAATAATTGCTGTCTGTTGGTGTGGCGGTGGGCGTGGAGTCGGACACGGAGATCCACTTGGAGATGGATCTATCAATGCCATGCAAAAACTCGTCCGCAGTGGTGCCGAGACTGGCGCTGGACGGACTGTGTAGAAGAGGGTGGTGGTCAGTAGGAATGTACGTAGAAACTGCCCGTGGTCGGGCCAATGCAGTAGTAGTGTTTGTGTTGTGGGGGTCGTTAGAGGTAGGGGTTGTGGGCGAGTTCCTCCGTGAGGACTCCTCAAAGACCTTGTCGACAGAGAAATCTAGCGACGAGTTGCCAATGATGGAGAGCGGACGACGCAGACGACGTCCCCATTTGTGGTGGCTCCCCGTGGCCTCATCGAGCGCAGTGACTGGAGTGATAAAGTCCGCGTTCTCGCCCGCAGCCTGTCCCCGCTTGGGCACGCTCAGACTGGCGTTGCGTCTGTGGCGACGACGGAAGAGCGACATTGAATGATGATGATGGTGGTGCAGAGAACAGGATGGGGAGCGATATATATATGTATCCACACACTGGAATTTTTCACGTACGGCCGCGCACGCCGAAAAGCCCCCCCTAGCCTGCACGATGCAGAATAAACCCTCCTGGTTTCCCAAACGGGCCGCCCGCGCATCCCACCTGCTGGGTCGGGTAAGGGGGACAGCCATCACTCGACACGCGTCCTTTGTGGGCTGCGTGTATTATTTGTTTATTTTATTGTTTGCTGCGACCCGCCTCGACCAGACCGGGTTTCATTTCTCGTGCGTCCCAGGAATGTAAACACGCTCTCGGTATGCACGTTGTTGTTGTTGCCCAGCAACCGTGGGGCGGGATCGATCGCGGCTCACTCGGCCGCTTTGTTCGTCTGTGATCGCAGAGCATCGTCCTCATCGCTCAAGCCCTCCCTTTTCTTCTTGTTCCTCCTCCTCGCCCCCCTAAGGTCCCTAGCCCCTGATTCGCCCTCCTCCGTATTCCCTCTGTCGATCCATGCATTCGCCCACGCCTCTTGTTCGTCCCCCATCACGTGGGATCGGCCCGCCGACGGGGATTCCCCGGTCACGTGTGTGTCTCCTCACGTGACACGACACCGCCGGAGTATCCTAGGGGGGTTGGTGGTAGCCTCCGGCGGCTTCTTTTTTCTCCGAAAAGAAGCAAAAAAGGTAGCTCTGCGAGGCAGACCACATCGCCGGAGGTTGGGGTTGGTGGTAGCCTCCGGCGGCTTCTTTTTTCTCCGAAAAGAAGCAAAAAAGGTAGCTCTGCGAGGCCAATGGCCAGTGCTTTTGCTTCTTTTCTAGAAAAGAAGGCCGCCCGCAGGGCATACTCGCCCTCCGGAGGGTTCTGGATCCTAGGGGGTTGGTGGTCGCCTCCGGCGGCTTCTTTTTTCTCCGAAAAGAAGCAAAAAAGGTAGCTCTGCGAGGCCATTGACCAGTGCTTTTGCTTCTTTTCTAGAAAAGAAGGCCGCCCGCAGGGCATACTCATCCGCCGGAGGGTTCTGGGCCCTAGGGGGTTGGTGGTCGCCTCCGGCGGCTTCTTTTTTCTCCGAAAAGAAGCAAAAAAGGTAGCTCTGCGAGGCCATTGACCAGTGCTTTTGCTTCTTTTCTAGAAAAGAAGGCCGCCCGCAGGGCATACTCGCCCTCCGGAGGGTTCTGGATCCTAGGGGGTTGGTGGTCGCCTCCGAAAAGTAGCTTTATCAGGCTAGTCCGTGGTGGATTGCGTACAGTGGCCATGGTTAGAGTTGCCGGTGAGGACGACCACGTGATCTGCCGGATTAGGAAAGAATTAGAAATCCCGATAAGCGAGCGCTTAATTTGGGAAAATTATAAAGACGCCTCAGCAGCTTCCCCCTCTCTCTTCTGTGAATGTCAGCGCTAACACTTGGGCCACCCTGAGGTGTCGTTGGAGCCCTTCTAGAAGCAGACCGTTTCAGATTGGCACGCCTTCATCACTGTCGATCCTTTAGAGTCGCGACCGCATATGCATAATCGAGCTCTGCGGACGCCTTGGTTGGGTTCACAGGACAGTCGGCAAAGACCCTTTCTACGCGCTAGCCCTATTGCGTTTCTTATCTTTACGGGCTGCAAGTTGGGCCCAGTTCAGTGCAATGAGTGTGCTCGCTGCACTGTTGTCGCAAGCTAGGGGCCCCAACGTCTCCACAGGATCTAAAACAACGTTGAGATACATAATGGGCGACTCGCTTTGCCAAAAGAAGCAAAACAACAGCTCTAAGAGTTATCTGGGGGTTGGTATGAGCTCCAACCCCCTAAGATCCAGAACCCTCCGGAGGGCGAGTATGCCCTGCGGGCGGCCTTCTTTTCCAGAAAAGAAGCAAAAGCACTGCTCATTGGTCTGGCGGCCTCTTTCCACCCCAGACGGCAGATGCACTTTTCGCGTTCTGAGACTTGGAAATTCCACCCCACCTACTCGGTGCCAATAGCTCCTCATGTCTCAGGATCGCCGTACTGCACACTGCGTGTCTACGTGTCACAGGGAAATTTTGGCTTTAATTCGCACCGGCTATGCATATCCGCTCGCAACGAAAGTCTGATGTCGTCGCAATGTTTCCGAACCAAACTCAAAAGGCACATTAACCCAGCATTACTTCAACGCATCCAACTTCCACACACATTTACCTACATTTGCCTCAAACCATCGCCGACCTGTCGATCAACACGTCCAGTTCCAACCGTCTAGCCAGGGATGAAAAATGCCGTTGGAATCTGCCTGCATATGCATGTCTCAGGCTGATTCGGTTAATTTTGTGAGACAATAGCACCATCGCCTTGTTTCTGTTTATTTTGACCTAAATTCCTCATACGACACGTGCATATGCACATGCTCAATAAACCAGCATTTAATACCAGGTGTCGCATTGCAGCAAAATGCGTGTGGTGGTGTGGAGCGTGGTGTTCACAGGATTTGTATTTGCTGCGTATCCATTCTGTGCAATCCCAACTTTATTGGTTTTCTTTACTACGCAATTCTTACTACCGTTAACTTGTGGACTTCCTCGCGTATGCATATGTATAATGGCTGAGGAAAGGAAACATGCTCTTGTCATGTTTCCGAACGCATATGCATGCCTATGCACGAGAAGAAAAAGAAATTACACAATGGGGCGGTTTTACACTGAATTGGACCCTGACTTGTATTTCTCCTTTTTTTTGAACTACGGAGTCTAATTGTTAATTGGCGTGGAATAATTATGTTCAGTTCAGCTACTCTGACGCAAATTTTGGCTAGGAACCTGTCGGTACATGCATAGGGTCATAAGTCTTTTTCTGTAGCCAGCCCCTTTCATGCAACGAGTAGGCTCTTACTAGGATTCTTAAAATAGACTTGTGGTTTCACTTTTGCATGTTCCGAAATGGTCCTATCTTACCAGTATCTTGTGGTAGTCTTGTTTTTGTCACTTTGATGATGAATTTTTATCGGTTACACTAACGCAGGTATGCTCTTAAAGCTGTCGAGGGTCCGTTGAGGCTTCGTCAACTTGAAAACTTTCGCATCAGGTTAACGCAAGTTTTGCATTAGAAAACTGCATTTTTTTTTTTTTTTTTTGATACATATTGGTCGACGTTTTTAATTTTGAAATATTGACCACAAAAACCCCTATTTCAGCAAAGTGTCTATCAGTTTCGCTTCGCCACTTCGACATAAATTGTGCACACGTTTTTAATCTGGTGTTTGAAGTGTCAGTTTTTTTATCTAATGTCTGGACTCTCTCCCCGTGTTTATTCTTTAAACTTTATCATTCATTAAGGTTCAATTTATACTGCTTCAGAGTGAGTTGAACGAGCTAATAGGCTTTCAGGTTAAACGTTACATTTAATCTGGTTATTCAAGCGTGGTCTATGCGGACTGACAAGAATTAAAGGATTAGTAAATAATCCGATCCATATGTTGGCGGCTTGTCTGTATCTTTTCCACCGTACGACACAGGCTCTCTTCATCCTCCGGCTGCGTTGTTTCTGATATAGCTTATTACGGAAACCGTACTTTACTTTTCAATATATCGTTAAACTGCATATGCAGAGGCGAATATTGAATAGTGCACTGCTTATGTTCGACATATCCGTCATTGTACAGCAGAATTTTCTTGGAAAAAGCCAGTCTCAAGGAGCAATCTTATGCAACACACAACTCGATTGACGTACACATAAGGTCAAAATATTGTCATATGCATCTCTGGGTCATTGACCACTGCTTTTGCTTCTTTTCTAGAAAAGAAGGCCGCCCGCAGGGCATATCCACCCCCGGAGGGTTAAGCTGCGTCAGCTTTTCAGTCTACGCACTCCTATAGCATATCTGCTTGCGCATACCCAATAAACCAAAGTAAATAAACAATCATATACATTCATCACTCTATAAACAAAATAAAAAAATTTAATAATGATAGGTTGGAGGAGGCGGTTGGGGGATGTTGTGAATGTTCGGAACAGTTGGAATAGCCCCAGAGCCAGGAGGAGGTGGTGGTGGAGGCGGCGGTTGCCAATATCTTGGCTCTTGTTGTACAATTGATGGCGCAGACATTGCTGCGGCATTTCGAGCTCTGTGAGCTTGAAGAATACGTCGTCGTTGCATCATTCTCTTGAGCATACCTGCGAGAACAAGTAGAATAATGAGACCAACCACACCGCAAACAACACCAATAACCTCGGCCTTGTACTTTTCGAACCAAGACGGCGTAAATGCACCGGAACCGTTACCATTGAGTGGGTTAGTTCTAGAGCCATTGACACACTCCCCCTTAGAGCAGTGGCCTTTGCCTTGGCATGGGGTACCGTCAAGGAAATTTTGCGACGTGGTGATGCACATGTGTCGTTCCACGTTGGGGTCGACACAAGAGAGTTGGCAGGAGGTATCGTCATTGCATGCTTTGGTAACGTTGACGGTTTCTCCGCCCACCTTGAGGGTGGTGTTAGCAAGAAGCTGGACGCATTGAAGATCTCTAGAGGTACAATGGCCCGAAATGCAGATCAGATTCTTCATGTCGGTGACATTTGGGTCTTTGCACTTTTCGCCGTCTGGCTTGTGCTTGTCGGATGGACATGCGGAGGACTTGCCTGTGCAATATTCTGCGGGATCGCATGGACCTTGTGAAGCTCTGCACACTGTGTCTGACGAGGAGAACTTGCAACTGGAGCAGCAGACGTCATTTGCATCGTCGCAATCAGCGCCCTTCTTGAACTTGCATGTCTTTGGATCACAGCAGTCGTTATTCTTGCATCCTTCTTCACCACCACAATCGCAGTCTTCACCATCTTCGACAATGCCGTTACCACATTCATTCTTGGTCACCAACTTGACACCCGTGTTGGACGTGAGACAGGTCGAGTTGACACTGTTACGTTCCATGGCAGAACACACATTACCCTGTGAGCAGGGGGAGAAGCCGTCTTGCGAATCTGTGGAAGATGGGTTCATAATGTATTGGCCACCGGCATCGCACTTGTCCTTGGTCTTTGGACAGCATTGTGATGAATCCTCCAAGTTCTTTGCACATGTGGAACTTGTACAGTCGTGAACAGCACCAAACGAATGGCCCAATTCGTGGGCAAACACTCTCCAGTCTAGTTGTGTTTTGGAAATGACGTTAGCCCCAGCGACAGTGGAGTTTCCGGATCCGCTTGAATGGGAGTTGCACAACATTCCGAGCCAGGAAAGTCCCACCACTGAACCTTGTTTGCAAGACGTGAAGAGGGACCAGGTGGCCAGAGAGTCATCGGATCGATTTCCGTGGCCACGCCAGTCGGAGAATTTGGACAATCTGGTTCCAATTGCATCCCCAGAGTCTTCACTCTCGCATTCATAGTTCCATTCGAGCTTGTCTTTTTCCGACGTCTGAGGACATTCGTTGGATTGGGGCATGAAAATGGAAGCCAGCCCGAGAGTCACGTTGAATGCTTTTTCGTATTGCTCGGAGGCCTGGTTGACAGTGTTGATGAGATGTTCGCGGACATCGGAGGTTGAATTAAAGTCCTTCATGTAGTTGCAATCTGCGGCCACGCCAATGAGCGCAATCTTCTTTCGATCCGGACAGCCCTTTGTGTCGCCAACGGTGTTTTTGAGATTTACGCCGGACGAGAAGCCAGAGTCACCCGTGTCGTCATCCTGACCGGAGCGTTTGTGGTGCAGGTGATTTTCGGAGCCGGGGATCTTGTAATGGTATTCTGGCTTGATGGAGTCGTCAAACTCGCCCAGCTCGTCCCGTTTCCCGATCCGCGGACTGTCGAGAAGAGGCTTGTAATCGTCATCAACGTAGGCAAAATTGTCAAACTGGCTTGTTCGCATGTCCAGATCGCGCCAAACGACCATTTCCGAGTCCACGTCGTCGAGCAACTTCCACTCGTCGTCTCTCAAGTCCCGCTTAAAAGAGGTGACATCGTTGAGATGGTATATTGCTGCGGGCACGCCGAGGCCTTCTTCATCGTCCACTTTCCACGTGCCCTTGAGCCGCGGAGGAGTCCCTCTATCGTAAATGGAGAATCGGGCCCATCCGACAGGTTTATATTTGTATTGCATGCCACCGTCACTGACGCGGTAGTGCGCAACTCTTCTATATGCAGTTCCCTTGTAAGTTGTGATTCTATCATCGTCCTCCTTCTCTTGATCCGCAAAATCCGGATGAGGAATCTCCTCGCCCTTCTCGTTCACGGTCCACACCTTGTGGCCGACGCAGGCATGCGGGTTCGGTTCAAGAACAAACTTGTACTCTTGCATGTCCTGAGGAGACTCCAGCATGGACGAGTTGTGGGTCAAAAAGGAGTACAGGCTGTGCGAGGAAATGCCAAACGGCGTCTGATCGCTAAAATACTCCTCCACATTGGCCCATTTGTGGCTATTCTTCTTGCGTCTATAGCCAAATCGGCTCAGAAAGCCCGAATTGTTCGGGTCGGTCACAGCCCACCAGCGTCTGGCAATGTTGTGGTACTTTCGTGTGGACGGAATCTCGACGCTCACTGTAAGCTTGTCGCTATCCGTCTCCCCTCCAGAGAGCGCCATGTTCCGCACGCTGGACAGATACGACAGCGGTCTGTTGCGTCCGACAGACACGGCGACGGTGGAGGAGGCCACAAACGCCAGAAGCAGCACCAGTATTCGGCCGAGCGTGGTCGTCATTGTGAGGGTCGGGGTGTGTGTGGTTGTGCGCAAGTGAGGACACAATCAGCGCTAAATAAAAAAAAAAAAAAAAAGGTACGGTCGGAAGTGGTGTCGGGATTATCACTTTCTATAAATAAATAAACGCTCACGGAAACGTCCACACGCTGTGTTCACTGCTGGTTCCTTCTCGACCTGTGGAGCACCACACAAAAAAAGTTAACCGTCGCCAAACGCTAATACCGCAGCCTTTATAAATAATCGCAGCCCTCAGGCCTCATCTCCAAACTCTAATTAGTAATACCCGCCGGTGACCCCCAACACAGTGTGTGTGTGTCTTGGCCGCTAATGTGGCTATGGACAAGCACCGCCCTAACCCATTTCTGTGCGGCGAGGCCGTTTTATCCGGGGGGCCACACGAAACGGTTCCTCGAGTATACGACTCTGGAGGTGTCTGGAGAGAGTTCGTATATGTAGCTTTTTGCCAGATTGAAGGTTTTTACCGGCCACAGGCAAAGTTGGGCCCGAAACGACCGTAGGTTCGAGCCCAATACGACAAAGCCCCGTTCGTATCCATGGATCTGTTAAGACACCGCAACGAGCCGCTTCAACAAGGACTCTTGGCCTGTCAGCGCAACCGTGTTCTGGATCAATATGCGTGTGTGGCGGAATTGTGTGGGTTATCACCAAGGTGGGGAAGAAGCAACGGCCGATAGCCTTCCACACAAACTCGAGCAATGTGTTTGTTGTGGAACCCAGAGCTAAATAGTGCACAGTGTGTAGTTCTCGAGCGTTCCTCTTCTCTTTCCTATTGTCTTATTATTTGGGTAACACTATATGGAGGCTATGCCTCGCCTGGTCTGAGTCTGAGACCGGCCTTAAACCCGATCAATGTGGAAGCCGTGAGCGTTATATCCGGTGCGGACGGACTTTCAAAGACCGCTCTATGCCCGTGAGTGGCGTTTCTAGAGTCGGTGGGAGAGTATGCCCTGCAGGCGGCCTTGGAGACGCTCTCCGCGAAGCGGAGCTACCTTTTTTGCTTCTTTTCTGAGAAAAAAGAAGTCTCCGAAGGCAACCTCAAACCCCGCTAGTACCGCGGAGGCGTGTATGCCCTGCGGGCGGCCTTCTTTTCTAGAAAAGAAGCAAAAGCACTGTTGTCTCGCAGAGCTACCTTTGTGATAAAGCTACGGAGCCAGTCAATACTCTAGCGCAAATGTAGCGTCTAATCGAAAAAGGCAGCCTCACGGTGTATACACCCTCTGAGAATTAAGTTAGCTCCGGTAGTTTGTTTCTTCCCGAAAAGAAGACTGCCGTATGGCATGCTAATCTTTGAGTGACTCCGATCCTGCAGGGCTTGTCACCAGTGCTTTTGCTTCTTTTCTAGAAAAGAAGGCCGCCCGCAGGGCGTACTGCCCTTCCGGGGGCTCCTTCTTCTCCGTTAGCAAGTGCCCGGCGAGGCTATTAGCTAGTGCTTTAGACTAGCTGCCCGCCGGACATACTAACCTCCGGAGAGTTAGCCTGTCTTCCACCGTCCATAGGGTGTACTCACCCCGGCTGCAGAACGATTTGCGACTGACAAAGCGAATTGTGCCAAAGGTCCTCCATCACTGGTCCACAGGGATAAGAGACTCTGCCAGTAGGAGCAGGGAGAAGACTCAAGCCGTTTGGCCTAGTGCACAGGGACGAGTAATTGTGTCCGAAGACGGCAACGGCTGTTTGTGCACCGGGTCAGGAAGCTCTAGTAGTGGGAATGTGTCGGCCAGATATATCGGAGTGGCCAGAGCCAACAACTCTCCATCACAAGCGCACAGGGACAAGAATTGGTGTCCGAAGACTGCGGTGGCTGTGTGTACACAAGATTAGGATAGCTGAAGGCTCCAGCCGGAATAGCAGAAGTAAGGCCATATGAGTAGTAGGCGACTTGAGCCGATGGCCCTCCATCACAAGTGCACAGGGACAAGAATTGGTGTCCGAAGACTGTGGCGCTGTGTGTGCACAAGGTCAGGAAGACCGGTGGCTGTTATCGCCAGCGACAGTGGCATATATCTCTCACTGGAACCATTAGACGCTGCATCGTACTGAGAAAATTGTCCGAAGACTGCGGCTAGTGTGTGCAGGATGTCCCGAGACCAGTGAGAGACGGCCACCGTCTCTGAAGAAAGAGAAGAAAAAAAAGGAAAAAGGGTGGGAAGGGGTCCCCTTTTATAGTTCAGGATTAGACGCCCGTCCAAAAATAATATTTCCCAAAACGGAACACTGCAGACAACGTGCGGCGGCTCATGATCACAGTGATTTGTGCTGCTTTTTTCGTCTCGGCCATACATCCAGAAGTGTAACTACCCTTAGAACTGCCTTTTTTTCTAAAAATGATACAAACCTCTGACGTACGCACACTCTCGGCGTAAAACGCTCCGGGGAGTCAGTATGTCCTGCGGACGGCCTTCTTTTCTAGAAAAGAAGCAAAAGCACTGCCCATTGGCCTCGCAGAGCTACCTTTTTTGCTTCTTTTCGGAGAAAAAAGAAGCCGCCGGAGGCGACCACTAACCCCCTAGGGCTCAGAACCCTCCGGCGGTGTGGTCTGCCCTGCGGACGGCCTTCTTTTCTAGAAAAGAAGCAAAAGCACTGCCCATTGGCCTCGCAGAGCTACCTTTTTTGCTTCTTTTCGGAGAAAAAAGAAGCCGCCGGAGGCGACCACTAACCCCCAGGGCTCAGAACCCTCCGGCGGTGTGGTCTGCCCTGCGGGCGGCCTTCTTTTCTAGAAAAGAAGCAAAAGCACTGCCCATTGGCCTCGCAGAGCTACCTTTTTTGCTTCTTTTCGGAGAAAAAAGAAGCCGCCGGAGGCAGCCACCAACCCCCTACGACCGTATATATCTCTCTCTCGCTCTCTCGATTCCCGGATTCAACACGTGCGGCTGACGATGACATAAGCAGGAATTTGTGGTGGGACCCACAGCTTGTGAAAGCCGGAGATAGCGGCAGGGTCATCGCAACCACCACCACAAGGGCTAGTAGCGATATCCACCCACACACACACACACACACACACATACATATGATACACCGGATAACATTCCTGCTGCTGGCTGCTGCGAGCGGCGTGGCTGAGGGTCTGTCGATATGGGGACTGGTGGGCAGCAGGCCGCACACCAGCGAGCCGTACGAGCCCAAAACCACCACAATACCGGACTACGTTACAAAGTATGCGCCGCTGGTCCACCTCTACTCGGAGGAGACGTACTGGCCGTACGGGATCGAGGAGTACGTGGGCCATTTTAGAGTGCAGGACGCCGGCGGACAGAACCTGTCCCACAGTGGCGGTGGACTGACGATTCAGGATTTAGAGGATTATAGAAAATACGGGCTCGGGGAGCTGTTTCTGACGGCAAACGACGACTTTGACTCGAACCCGCCGTGGATTACGGGTCGGGCCAACATCCCCCAAATAGAGACGGGCAAGATCAAGCATGCCCCCGCCACGTGCATTGTGGTCGACAAGGGCGACGGCGTGGTCGATGCGTTTTGGTTCTACTTCTACTCCTTCAATCTGGGGCCGTTTGTGATGGGCGGTGGTCCGTACGGGAACCACATTGGGGACTGGGAGCATTCGCTGGTTCGGTTTAAGGACGGCGAGCCGCAGGTGGTGTGGATGTCTGCTCACGGCGGCGGCTCTGCCTACGTGTATGAGGCGATGGAGAAGCTGCGGTCCGACAAGAACAGGCCCGTCATCTTCTCTGCTCGCGGGACTCATGCCAACTATGCATCTGTCGGCCAGCATTCGCACGACCTGCCCTTCTACATGCTGTCCGACTTCACGGACCGCGGTCCGCTGTGGGACCCGGCCGAGAACTTTCTGGCCTATGTGTACGACGGGGAGCGGATCCAGTATGCCAATGGCTCTGTCCCAGGACGCGAGCGGCGGCTGACCAACTGGCTGGCCTATCTCGGGGCGTGGGGCGACCAAAAGCTCATCCCCACGGACCCTCGCCAAAAGTTCCATCCGTTTGAATGGCGCTACATTGACGGCCCCATTGGTCCGCTCGAAAAGAACCTGATGCGCACCAAGGTGTGCGAGCGGTCCAAGTGGTGGAACTTCTTCCAGGTCTGTCGGGTGCGGCGAAAGGTGGAGATGGGCGAGGGCATCGATGCGGAAGGCGGCGGCTGCGCCCTGGTCTTTGACGGCGTACGACCCGTCTTCCTGCAGTACATCATCCGCATGTTCACCTGGAGGGGCTGGGGCTGCTTCCTTGCTGATAGAATTTGGGGCTGACCCTGCCCGCTGTAACATTATAGTTTCTATTGCATATTTATTCCGTTTCTGCGTTTGCCCGTTGCCCGATTCAGCACGCTTGCTTCACGCTGTTTATGCTTTAATTTGGGTTTCAGGCCTAAAGTTAGATGAGCGTCTGTGACACTCCTGATACAGGCACAATTGCCATCAACCTTATGCAGACACCAGCAGTAGACTCGCCGCTGATATCACACAGTTCCGAACGGGGTCTAAACAGAATACTCCCCCTCTGCAAGATTAAACCGTATCGGACACAAACTCCTAGGATCTCTGGGGGAGCCTATGCCCTGCGGGCGGCCTTCTTTTCCAGAAAAGAAGCAAAAGCACTGGCTCACAGACCTCTCCGCGAAGCGGAGCTACCTTTTTTGCTTCTTTTCGGAGAAAAAAGAAGCCGCCGGAGGCGACTCCAGCCCCCTAGGACCCAGAACCCTCCGGCGGTGTGGTCTGCCCTGCGGGCGGCCTTCTTTTCCAGAAAAGAAGCAAAAGCACTGGCTCTCAGACCTCTCCGCGAAGCGGAGCTACCTTTTTTGCTTCTTTTCGGAGAAAAAAGAAGCCGCCGGAGGCGACTCCAGTCCCCTAGGGCCCAGAACCCTCCGGCGGTGTGGTCTGCCCTGCGGGCGGCCTTCTTTTCCAGAAAAGAAGCAAAAGCACTGGCTCACAGACCTCTCCGCAGAGCGCCCAATTCGCTCGCAGAGCCTCAGATATACAGAGGCTATGCTGATTTACGCTCCATCAAGGTCGTGGGTCGTGAGACGTCCTCCGGGGAGAGCCCGAACACAGCACACTGAAGAGGACCAACACCGCTTGTGGAACAAAAACACTACTGAACCCTATACAGACACGGAAAAACTGAGCAACCCAAGCCCGTACATCTGACTAGTCTAACTGAACCCTACGTGGACACTGAGTTTGAGAAAAAGTTCTCATCTAAATTTGCTCGATCATCTGCAGGTGGAGTTGCGATCTTCCCGAAGAGGAAAACAAACAAAAAGTTCAAAACCAAAGATGGTCCCCAAACGAGCCCAATAAAGTGAAAAAAAGGACAGCTATCGCGTCTCAGACAGCTCTAATAAAACCCTCGCACACTGTGCCAACAAGTAGCCCCCATAAAACCTCGCCCCTGAAACAACCCTATCCAGTGACCCGCCCGTGACGGATCGCCGGCCGTTGCACCGTTAAGGTAATTATGTCACCGAGCCGCACCGCACTGCTTTGAAATCAAACCCAATGAAAAAAAGATGCGAAAAGACTTCCGAGGCAGACAGGACAGTATATATATATAGGTCGTTGGAACCTACTCTGAGGCGGAGACATCTTCACCACACACACATGCGCACGATGGAGAATGAGATGATCAGTCCCCCCAGCGAATTCAGTCCCAGCGTTCTGGCCACGGCCGCGACCGTTCTGCGTGGCCAGGCCGATGCGCTGCGGCACATTTCAGATCTGTACGACACGGACGAGGAGGTCCGTAAGCAGTTTTTCAAGTGTCTTGAGACCATCCACGATGGCCAGATGAACCATGGCAAGGTCATTCTCACCGGCATGGGCAAGTCGCTCAAGATTGGCGAGAAAATTGCTGCCAGCATGGTCTCTTTGGGCATTCAAGCAACCTCGCTGCATCCGCAGGAGGCCCTTCACGGCGATCTGGGCATGATACGTTCTGGCGACGTTGTGATCATGATCAGTTCTTCTGGGAACACTCCCGAGCTCAAAAATTTGTATCACCACATTCCTTCCGGGATCACCACCGTCATTTTGACCTGTACGCGTTGCAGTCCTCTAAGCGCAATTGCCGATCTAGTGCTGGCCGCCTACGTGCCGCAGGAATTGAGCGAAAAGCGTCTGTACGGGCTCGAGGCCCCCACAGTGACCACAACCGCGTGTCTGGCTGTGGGCGATTCGCTGACCATCACGCTCGCAGAGATGCTCGTGACGAACCTCGACCAGCGCAGAAAGAATTTTGGCATCTCCCATCCAGGTGGGAACATTGGTCTCAATTTTAAGCAGTCGTCGTCGTGCTGCTTATCTGGCCGAATCACCTATCTGGAGTCCATGGCCGACTTTTCCAGCGAGCGGGAGCTCCTCACCTTTCTCATTGGCAAGGAGTACATTCTGGTTCGCGACGAGCAGGTGCTAGTTCACGTCGATCAGGTCGTCCGGGCCCTCAACACCAAAGATGGGGATTTGCGGCAGCTCGCCGATTACGGGCTGAAGCTGGACGCACTGGAAAAGGTCGACCTGGAAGTCCTGCACACGGCCAAGTCGCTGCCCACCTGTTCCTTCATTGTCTGGGACAAGAAGATGAACCAATATTGTGAGGTGTACAACCACACCCGCTGACGCCTCCGGCGGCTTCTTTTTTTCTCCGAAAAAGAAGCAAAAAAAGGTAGCTCTGACCGCCGGAGGGTTCTGGGTCCTAGGGGGGTTGGTGGTCGCCTCCGGCGGCTTCTTTTTTTCTCCGAAAAAGAAGCAAAAAAAGGTAGTTCTGCGAAGCCATTGGGCACTGCTTTTGCTTCTTTTCTAGAAAAGAAGGCCGCCCGCAGGGCAGACCACACCGCCGGAGGGTTCTGGGTCCTAGGGGGCTGGTAGTCGCCTCCGGCGGCTTCTTTTTTCTCCGAAAAGAAGCAAAAAAGGTAGCTCTGCGAGGCCAATGGGCAGTGCTTTTGCTTCTTTTCTAGAAAAGAAGGCCGCCCGCAGGGCATACCCACTCCAGTGGTCCTCGGAGGTTTGGCGGAAGCTCCTTTTTGCGGAGGTGTGAGACCAGTGCTTTTGCTTCTTTTCTAGAAAAGAAGGTTGCCCGCAGGGCAGGTTCTAACCAGCTCGGACCACGAGAATGGTCCAGGATCGCGAGGATTACGGTGGTATAGGGTGTCACAAGACATGTCTCAACAGAACAAGGGCGCCATATTATATATAGGCGACACACATCCTAACTGCGCAGACATCGTATCTATGGACCACGTCAGCTCCACTCTCACCAGACTGCGACGAAACAGCGTCGAGCTGATATGGCCCAAGGACGGGCTTCTGGACCGAGCCGCCACGACGGCCATCAAGTACGAGCAGCGAATCGCCCACATCCTCCTCGGAGACCTCAACGAGTACCCGCCCGAGGACGAGGAGGCCGACATCGAGACGTCAGGCCCAGAAAACAGGCAGCGCAAGGCGCTCCTATAGGAGCTAGAGTATATCCACCCTCTATCATCTCGCGTAAATCTGGGCACGACCCGGGGTAAATTCCCGTCCGCAGCTGTCGGTGCCGTAGGGCGATATTTTCGGGCCAATCCTCGGGTGGGAGAGAGAGAGAGAGGGTGTAGCAGACAAACAAAAGCTCCATAGCACACTGTATAGTAAAAAAAAAGGAACGATGCTTTGTTGGAGACTAAATCTCTGTAAAAATAATCTGGCCATCACAATGGTGCCTGACTCAGAACTCATCTAATCGTAGACGCGGAGGTTGGTGTGGCCGATGCCTCATGCATGCACGCAAGTGACGACTATGGTAACCGCTGTGCCGATACATAATCGTGTGGATATATAAAGGGCACCGCAACCCGTGGCCGTGGCCCATCTCTCATGTAGAGACGCTAGATATGGTAAATAGGCTAAAGTACCTCATAGGCGGGATCGTGTACATCATCTTCACCATCCCGCTGTTTGTGGTGGCCATCGTTGCGGACGCATTCAACTCGTACTCGCTGTCCAACTGGGTGCGCAATAACGTGAACTGGCTGTCGGACAGTCTGCTGTGTGAGGCAGAAGAGGTGCTGCCACTTCCGAGCGAGATGGAGAACGTGACCGCCGTCAACTCGCGACTAGACGAGAAGAGCGAGAACACCTACTACGACGTGCCGTGGTACCAGGAGGCGCTGGGCTATCTTCTCATGATCCCGCTGACCATCATCACCATGATCATCTTTCTGCTCGGCGGCTTTTTCAAGATCCGGCCGCTGATAGACCTGGGCTACCAGCTGGGTCGGTTTCAGATGAACTTATTTGGCATTGAGGACGAATTTGGTTACGAACTGGTTTATGACGACTTGGACAAGACAAAATAAAATTACAAAAATACATTATGCATGGGTTAAGTAGCTTTCTTTTTTTTTCCGCTCTTTCAAAAAGTGCAAACCTCCCCGGACCCTGTGGGTTGGGTCCCCATCGTTGCCGTACCTGCTGGTTGATGCCGTACGGACCATTACGTAATAATCTACAGTTGAGGCCGGTTAGGGTCCTTGTCGAGCTTCTTCTTTGGAATGCTGTTTTTGAGGTCCTGGTCCCAGATTTTGTCGTCTGGCGGCTTGACGGTCTTCTTTCGTCGGAACACTCTGAAGATTTTGGAGAAGGGGATGACGAATGTTCGTGCGAACCACGGGGTCAGCAGCAGCGAGAATGCTGCCCGGAACGGCAGGATGGTCTTGACAATTGCGTAGGATGCTGCACCTTGGACAATTAGCTTGTATCCTCGTTCGGGAGTGGAGAGGTCCCATCCGTTTCGTTCGGCCATGTTCTTGATGAAGCCGACTCCACGCTCCATGAGCCAGTCGGACATCATCGGAGTGTAGTCAAAGTAGTGGAATATGCCCCAGAGTCCGAACAAGGGCACAATGGCTGTGAGCTCGTGGAGGACCAGAAACGACGTCACGTGGGACACTGGCGTGTTGATAAAGTTAATTGCATATTTGTGGAGGAATTTGGGCAGTCTCTTGAAGATTGGGTGGTTGCTCAAATCCACCGTGCGTTTTTGGTCCTGCGCAGGCTGCTGTTGGCTGGAGTATGGTCGGACCACTTTGCCAAGAAGCAGCAGTGTCCGCGACGGCCGCAGAAGGCTCTTTGTTAGCGTTCCAACTGGGGATACCGTCCGAGTGCGAAGGAGCAGCATTTTTTTTTCACTTTTGGTGGTTCTCGGCAGGTCTCTTGTTTTTGCACAAATTAGTGTCGGGCCGGTAGGGAAATCGTCCTAAACCACCCAGCGCGGGTTCGAACTCGCAGCAACTCCCTCTCCGCAAAGCGGAGCCACCTTTTTTGCTTCTTCGGAGAAAAAAGAAGCCGCCGGAGGCGACCACCAACCCGCTAGGACCACTGGGGAGCCTATGCCCTGCGGGCGGCCTTCTTTTCTAGAAAAGAAGCAAAAGCACTGGCTCACAGGCCTCTCCGCGAAGCGGAGCTACCTTTTTTGCTTCTTTTCGGAGAAAAAAGAAGCCGCCGGAGGCGACCACCAACCCGCTAGGACCACTGGGGAGCCTATGCCCTGCGGGGGGCCTTCTTTTCTAGAAAAGAAGCAAAAGCACTGGCTCACAGGCCTCTCCGCGAAGCGGAGCTACCTTTTTTGCTTCTTTTCGGAGAAAAAAGAAGCCGCCGGAGGCGACCACCAACCCCCTAGGACCACGGGGAGCCTACGCCCTGCGGGCGGCCTTCTTTTCGGAGAAAAAAGAAGCCGCCGTACGGCCGAAGACAACACTAGGGCATCGGGTGGAGAGAATGTCACGGAGACCGAATCGCTTCGGAGCGTTAACAAGCACTTCTACACCTTTTCTTTATTCGGATAGCATGAGTCACAACTAACAACGCTGCTGCAACAATCTTCTTGGGTATTATTTGCACCAAGAAATGCCTTTAGATCTCGCTAGGACGGGTTGAAGTGAGGAGCTCCGCAAACAGCACTCACATTCTCGGATAAACGTAGATTTATCCGACAGAGACAGAATCTGATGGATAGCATATGGACGCTGTCAAGTTCATATGTCGGGAATATTCCTTGTACGAAGCGTGGTGGAAGCATCGGCCAAATGGAACTCTAGGCTGCTTCTACAATTTTCCGATTTGGGTTGCGCTATACTAGACCAGGATTAGACCCTTCTCATTGTGGAAGAATCTCGGTAATCAGTCAGACTCTAGCCTAAAATGGATGCCCGAGACAAGTCCGGTCGTCCCCACATGGCAAGTTTTCTGTTGAAGGTGAATAAGGTAGGACGTCGAGGTGGAACCTTCTATGCATAACCAGTTCGCTGACTGCAGTCACCTTTTTCGATTCGTCACGTATGCATACTCAGGTTCTCACGCCCACAGCGCATTCAAACTCCGTTCAGAGTCTGAAGGCAGAAAAGTTGCTAGAAGAGCGATCGATTTCCTAATGGGGAATGATGGGCACGGCTTGGAATACCGGGCGCAGCTTAGCAAGCGCGCGGAATCAGATTCGGCTGTAACGATGTCAATTGTCTGAATCGGCCGCCACTGATCCAGTATATAAAATATGCTTGCATATAAGTTGGTTGAATCCGCTGGAATGTGGTTGTCAAATTTCATTATATTTTTCTCACATTCTTCATAGAATCGATATCATACAAATACCATGCAGCAAGAGGTGAAGACCCAGAGCATGCAGAAAAATGAATTTCGTAATGATAATGACGAACTGCAGACTCCAGAGGCTGCGAGCAATACGTTCTCGGTGAATTCTGATATGGTCCATGAAGAGCCGGTCGCATTGGACTCGCAGTTTGGTCCAGTGCCCGCTTTGCCTATGATCGAGCCGTCCGTTACTAGCGTTAGTAAACGATCTAAGGACATTCAAAGGGAAGGCGATGAGGAAACAAATTTCCCCGAAGGAGGGACCAGAGCATGGTGTGTAGTATTTGGAGCCTGGTGCGGGCTGGGTTGCACTTTTGGACTGGTAAACTCACTGGGGTTCATTCAGGCGTGGCTTTCCGAGCATGATCTCAAAGATCACAGTGAATCGGAAGTTTCCTGGATCCTGTCTGTCTACATGTTCCTTTTTTACTGTGGCGGAGTTCAATCGGGCCCATTGTTCGATACCTATGGGTTAAATGTGGTTATGATTCCCGGATGCATTGGCACTATTGTGTCTGTCTTTATTCTGTCTGTCTGTAAGGAATATTATCAGTATATGCTCGGGTTTGGCGTCTTGGGAGGTATTTCCGCATCGATGGTTTTCACACCGAGTATCGCTGTGGTTGGCCATTGGTTTTACGAAAAAAGAGGTGTTGCTACGGGTATAGCTTCGACAGGTGGTGCCGTATTCGGCGTGATCTACCCATTGGTCATGGGAAAGTTGGCCCCAATGATCGGGTTTGGTTGGACTATGCGAATAATCGGTTTTATTGAACTTGTGTTGTGTATCGGTGCGATCTTAACTGTTAGGGCACGGCTACAAAGAAATGAAAAACATGGCCGTCTTATTGATCTCTCCGTCTTCAATGATCTGCAATTTTGTCTCGTCTCTTTGGGTACATTTATGATTGAATGGGGGCTATTCGTGCCATTAAATTATATCACATCCTATGCGATTGGCCACGGCGTCGAAGTCACCTTTGCCTACCAAATATTGGCCATTCTAAACGCTGCTTCAGTCCCCGGTCGTGCGCTACCTGGATATCTTGCCGACAAACTAGGACGGTTCAATGTCATGGTTGTCACAATTGTGATATGTGGCATCTTGTGTGTGGCCCTGTGGATCCCTGCCGGTGATAATCTTGGGGCTATTGTTTCTTTTGCCGTCCTTTTTGGTCTCTTCTCTGGAACTGGTATTTCACTCACGCCAGTGTGTATCTCTCAAATCTGTAGAACCGAGGACTATGGTAAAAAATACGGTACCTGTATTTTCTTCGTATCGTTCGGAATCCTCACTGGGCTTCCAATAGCAGGCGAAATCATGCGTTCACAACATGGCGATTATAGTGGGTTGATTGGCTTTGCAGCAGCTACCTATTTTGTGGGAAGTCTGTTCTTCCTGGCGGCTAGAATTGTTGGTGGTGGTATCAAATTGACAACGATATATTAAGCCGACTTTAGAACCGGATATTATACCTACGCTTACTTGACCCTCTTCGACTGATGCATATGCAGTCAGCATTGGAAATTGAATCCCGAGTATACGATCCACTCACGGGAGTTCTACTGAATATGCCTAAGCAGGCATGCCAAGGTTGTGCGTAAAGGTGTAATTAATTACTAGACAAAACCAACGTCAGGTGGTTTATAAACTGGTTATACTCGTTATAAATATCAGAATAAGACAATGCCATTCTCGTCGTTCGATAGGAAGCGGACGATTTAGAATCAACCTTATTCCGTTTAGCGTTCGTCTTTTCTGCGGCTTGTTCTGGAATCTTTTCTGCAATAATCCATCGATCTTTCTCCTTCGGTATGCTCTTCAACGCGTTCAGGATTGTGATATACATTCCGGTTATGTTAAGATCTTCCTCCCTCGGTACTGTACTGTCATGAGATATGGATTTGACGTGTTGAAGTTGCAGATATAATGATGCCGCAGCTATATTCGGGTTAGTGACAGTTAAAATAAAATAAAAAATAAAACTTACCGTCGCGGAAATTTCCTCGCTCAATATACCATCCATAAAGAACCTTATAATATGGAATTACAAGGTTGTAGTCATCACTGAGTGGCTGGTTCTTTTCGTCAATAAATGTCCGGGTTTTGGATTCCAAAAATTCAGTCACCGAATCTGACACACCAATAAATGGATATTGGCACAATCTATCCCCTCTACCCTTTTGCACCATGGCAGAAACCAACCTCTCGACGAATGGGCTGGCTTCTTCATTATTAATGAGATGAAGTTCAATCAATGCTGTATATGCATCGTCATAGGATTGTGCGTTCAGCGCTTTATCGAACATGGACGCGTATACCTGGTGCTTCTCCGCTGCAGTAGCAGGACCAGTGTTACTTTCAGCAAGCTTGATAAACTCTAATGCCTCGAGTCTCTTGTTATATGAGCCAGCTACCGCAGAGACGGCATAAAAATACCTCCACAATGATTTAATTTCACCTCCGTCTTTATAGAGAGCACTGAGCCGTGATGCAATTTTGATTTGACTCTCCGACAACCCTTGTTCGCTAATCCCAATTGCGGCTTTTCGTAGCAATGCAACAGCCTTGTGTCCTTGATCTTTGAATCCTAAAAGTATGTTACCACGAATAAATGTGGAGAAAAAGTCATGCGGCATGTATCGGTTCATATACTCCAAAACTTGGTTGAAAAATCCTCGGGAAAACAATTCAACAGAGACCTCTGCATGGGACTCGGAATTGAGCCTTTCATTGAGCCTGTTCCAAATTTGCAACGGAGAAGACATGTGAGTCTCCATAATTAATGCCTCGACAAAATTGAGGCCGTTGAAATTATTCATTCCTTGCCGAACGCTCAACTTGTCGACTCGATCCACCATTTCATTATAACTATCAGCCAATGGTCCGCCAATTTTTTCGGGCACCATGAAAATAGAATCTAGGGATGAGCTCAGACATTTCAACAGACTTGAGAATTTGGCGTAAATAGTAGTGTGTTCGCCAATCAAGTCTTCCTGGCAACTGGAAATCAATGTGACAATGAGAATATCAATTACCAATTGCTTGGCGGTATATGCAAATTCAAAAAGCCCATTGGAGATTGATTGACTTCCATAAAGTGTTAATCTACCTTCAGATTGGGAGCTGACAGATTCAGAATCCATGAGCGCGTCATAAATCTCCAAAACAACGTTATCAAGCTCAGGGATTTCGAAAAGCGCAGTCACAAGAGTTCCAAGAGAATGTTCTGTAAGGTGGCCTGCGATATAGGTTTCGTAGAGATTGATTTCGCGTTCTTCGGTTAAGAATAGATGCGGCAGGGAGTAGTCTTCTTCCAATGCCACAAATATATCGTACTGAATGTAATGCGAAAGACCATTTCTGAATTGATATAGGGCGTCCAACAGGCGCAGTATGTTATCGACAGATTCAGCTGCCTTTCCAGTAATCTCAGAGAGGTATTTGACCACTGCCTTGGACGGCGCTGTAGACTTGTTATTATAATACAATTCAATTTCCGTGGAGGTGCGAACAACCGAAACGAACGACGCCTTGACGACATACAGTGTGTTGCTGGCTTCGTCTAATGTCATCGATAAGGATTCTTTTCCTTGCTTTTCCAACTCGGCGCACAGTCTCGTGAACCGGACCCATTGCAGTCCGAGATCTTTTTGATATGCGCGGAAATCAGTCGACAACCCGTCTGTGCTATTCTCCACTGATACTGCGGACCCAACAGTACGGCAGACATGGTCTCTCAATGCAGTTGTGTCGAGAGGGTCCAGATCTGCAGATATGGCAGATATGGTGCCATAATGCTTGCCATAAATTGGGAGAGCAGTTCGAATGGTTTGGTGCGAAAACCCGTTTGGACCGAAGATTGTTCTTAAGTAGTACTCTGATTCATCTTCAGAAGTGGTATTTGATTGTCGAACAAATTCAGACTGTGGTTCAACGCCCAAATCAGAAACATGCCACAATATGTCACGTTGTATTCTCGGATTATACGGCATAATGTATGACTGGACGCTTGAACTCACATCGCTTTTCCACAGAGTCCAGATTTTGAGGCCCTGTTCCACTATTTGCAGAGTCAGCCCACCCAAAAGCCACACTGCAGTGCTATCAGGGGCGACAGCATCTAATTCAAAGTCTTCACCCGCCCGTTCGACCCCTTTTGTAGAAGAAACCTCCCATAGGACGAATTTTCCAGATTCTCCGTTCGCAGTGTACGAAATCAGATATTTATCTTGGGCAAATGATAACAATTGAGACGGATGAGGGTCCAGCAGCCTCTTTTCGCCATTGCTAAGATCGTGCTCTCCGAGTAACGCACCTGATTCCACAGACCAGCATTTAATTGTGTTATTAATAGTCATTGCCGCAATTAGAGAATCATTGGAGGCGATTGAAATTGATGCGCGGACTGACAAATCCGGCTTTCCTGGGACTTTCCCGCTTTGATTCCAGGGTATAAGTTTGGATAGCGATAACCCAGAATGGGAGTCCTGTAAAAAGTTTGTGGTGACCACATCCAACGCATCATCACGATCCAATCTAACAACAGTGCCGTCTTCAATCGAAGCCACAATAACCTTGCTCGACACGCCATGCAACAGTAACGGCTTTTTCACGTCAAACGAGTAGGGGCTTTTAATAGATCTCCAGGAAATCGCGTTTGCGTCGGACAATGTCGACTTGTGTGTCGACACAAACTCTTCAAACCCAAACGCAACCGTGTAGAAAAATCCATTGGTGGTGATAAAGTCCACCACAACCTTCCGCGTGCTCTTCTCCTCCGTGATGCACACGCAATGCGGCCGAATCTTCAGCGTGCTGGAAATCCGAATCTTTCGAAACTTCGAGCTGGCTGGGGAGTCTGACGACACATCAACCGGCTCCAGCTCTAAAACACGGCCGTTCCGCAGCAGCTTGTAGCAGATCGCCCGAGGGCTGTTCTCCAGCAGCGCAATTGACCCACTGCTGGCCACATAATCAAGATAGTAGCTATCCTCCACGTCCTCATTGTCGTCCCCGCTGTCGTCGTATCGACTGTACCCCGATCCAATATCGGGCGCAGGGACCGCAAGATCAAGTGGCGCCACGCCGAGCTCGTCACTTGTCTTATTGAGCACGTTCTCTTTATACCGTCGAACAGAAGACATGTCGCTGCACACCACCCGTATACTGTTCCAAGTGATGTTTTTTTTCCACTCTCCGTCTCCTCCCAACTTTTTTTCGTCCGCCAAACCCTTACGCGCTTCACCAACGCGCTCCTGATCTTCTTTCAACTGAGGTTCGAATTGATCTTTCTTGTGCCGAAATGGATTGTGTTGTAGTTGTCGTTATATAGGTAGAAAGTTGATTGACGCTGGGCCATGTGGTTTGTATCCATAGGTTTGTCTTGAAACGTAACATAGAAACGTCCTTTAACCGGTTCTAACAGCCTTCAACTGAAGTATGCCCTGCGGGCCGCCTTCTTTTCTAGAAAAGAGGCAAAAGCACTGGTAATTGGCCTCGCAGAGCTACCTTTTTTGCTTCTTTTCGTAGAAAAAAGAAGCCGCCGGAGGCAAATCACCGACCCCCTAGGAACGCTGGGGCGAGTATGCCTGCGGGCGGCCTTTTTTCGGAGAAAAGGAAGCTGCCGGAGACAACCTAACCCCTTACTACTTACGGACCATTGCTATGCAAATAATTCATTAGCCTATGTTCATTGTGTTACCGGAACCACGCGGGTTCTCCTCGACAAACTCGTCCCACCGCCGAGCTTCGTACGTCTCGCGATCATTTTTCTCATCATCGTCCTCATTGGGCTCTTCCTGCTTGGCAGATTCGGGGCCACCGCCCTCAATGATCCGACCCATGCGCTTCTCCTCGTCCAGATACTCGTCAATTGTCATTGTCGGGAGATACTGCCCAGTTCCCTGGACGTTTTTCTGGATCTGGTCCCGTGAGGAGACAATTGTGAACGGTCGGTTGACCTTGCCAAACTTGTTCAGCAACGGGCCCTTATCGGTTGACGCGTCCAGCTTGCCTGGAACATAGCCAGATTCATCCGCCGAGTCTGACTGTTGTGGCTGTGGCTGTGGTTCCAGAGATTGAGGGGCTTTGGACTGCTCCTTTAGCAGATCAGTTTCCATCTTTACAGATTCCAGAGCGGAAAACGTCTTCACAGCAAGAAGTCCCACTTGTGCAAACTGGATCTGACGCACAACTTCCTCATCATCACTGGTGCGCACATTTTCAAGCTTTGACTGGAGAGACTTTTCGAGCTTGAACCGTTCGATTTTGTCCGCACGGCGGGTGGTGGGGTCGCTCGATTGTATGTGGTTCAGATTAACTGCTGCCCCCGCCTCCTCAGTGCCGATGACATCACGCAACCGGTTCGAGCTCGAGGCCGGCAGCAACTTGTAGGAATCTAGTCGTTGCAAAAAGCTCAGATAGTATCGGACGGCCCTGTCGAGAATCTCGAGCCGTTCAGAGATCCTGTCTGCGGCAGATGCATTTTGGGCGTCAGACGGCTGGACCTTCTCGGTCAGCTTGCCCAGATAATAGTCCACTGCAAGATACTGTATATCACTCGTGCCCACATCTTCCGCCCCTTCGTTATCTGAAAAAAGCGAGAGCTGGGACACAAAATCGCTGCATTGTCGAAACAGCGTCAGCACCTGGGTCAGCTTCCGCTGGAACTCTGGACTGTCTGGCCGGCCAGCTAATTGGTCCTGAAGAACCGTGGCCCGTCTAAACTCCTCCTTGAGTGACGACATTGTGCAGTTTTGTTGAGTGAAACGGTGCCACGAGAAATTGCACGGCACCGGAACCGACGATGATATAACCCCGACCGGACATATATATAAGTCAGCAAGCGCAGATAGAAGATCCTCGAACATAACAGCACGCACCCACCCGCATAATCATGACTGCCAATAGTGAGTAGAGATGGGCTGTCGTTGTTTTCTTTTTATAGTTCCTCTTTGCTAACGTCTCTTTTTCCTCCTTCAGTCCCTGCTCCTTATTACAACAACGATAAGACCTCGTTTGCCTGGGCCTCGGCCAGAAAGCGGTGGCCAGTGATCCTCACCGGGGTCATTGACGACCTTCATCGCACCATCGCGGATATCCCCGAGGGGAACGACGAGAAGGTGGCTGAGGGCAAGGCCATTGTGTCCAAGGTTGTCGAGTTGAAACACAACCTCGAGCACGACCGGCCATTGGTCCCGCTCCCTGAGTCTGCTGGGGATGATATTGCCTATTTCAATCGCATCCTCGAGGAGCAGCCAGCGGACCACAAGTCCTGGATGACTGCGTCGTGGCTCTTTTCTGAGTGCTACATGTATCGTCTCCTGGCTACCTTTTTCTCTCAGACCACTCACTGGAAGGGCTATGATTCTTTTGAACGTCAAAAGGACGACACGTTCAAGGCCTCCGTCACTGCTGTTGGCGAGCTGTGCAAGAGATACAAGGCTCTTCACGACCAGGTCGAAGAAGCCAACAAGTCTCTCCCATCCCACGCCCTCTACGTGCTCTTTAGAGAGTTCACCGACATTTCCCTGTGGGGGAATGCCACTGACTTGTCCCTGTTGACCAACATCACTTTGGAGGACATCCAGGCCCTCCAAGGTGCGGACATCAGAAAGAAGAATGAAAAGAACATCATCGCCAACGACATTGACCAAGCCTGGGAAGCCGTCAATGCGCAAAAGGGCGGCAGAGTCGACATTGTCTTAGACAATGCCGGATTTGAACTCTTCACCGACTTGGTCTACGCCCTCTTCTTCCTGGAGACTGGTCTCGCTGAGACCATTGTCCTGCATCCAAAGGACATCCCATGGTTCGTTTCTGACGTTCTTCCATCCGACTTCAAGAACATTGTTGAACAGGTCAACAACCCACAGTTCTTTGACAAACCCGTTCCAGAACTCGACTTTTTCGCCAAGAAGCTGACGACCTACTACAAGAATGGTCAGATTGAGCTCCACACTTCTCCGTTCTGGACTTCGCCAGCCCCATTCTGGGAAATCAAGCAAAACGGTGAGGCTGGTGGTGCAGCTGTGCGGGATGATCTTGAAAAGTCCAAGTTGGTCATCTTCAAGGGAGATTTGAATCACCGTAAGTTGCTCTTTGATCTCTCCTGGCCAAAGACCACGCCGTTCGTGAACGTCATTCAAACTGCGGCCTCCAACAATGTCAACATTCTTACTCTCAGAACCTGTAAGGCTGATACCTGTTCGGGACTTCCAGAGGGCAAGGAGCAGGAGCTTGAAAAGGAATGGGCTGCGTTGGGCAACGAAGACCCAAGATCGTGGGTGTACTATGGCAAGTATGCTGTTATTCAATTCTCCAACGGCAGAAACTAAGCTGTCAAAAAAAAGAATGCTAGATAGAGGTAATACACTTTTGGGGTAACATGGTCGATGGGGCTACATAGTGGTCCTTATGCTTTTGACTTCTAGAAAAGGCGCTCTCAGGGCATATGCTCCTCCGGAGGGTGAATCGCCTCCGGCGGCTTCTTTTTTCTCCGAAAAGAAGCAAAAAAGGTAGTTCTGCGAGGCCATTGACCACAGCTTTTGCTTCTTTTCTAGAAAAGAAGACCGCTCGCAGGGCAAACCTACCGCAGCGATTCTTGTCGCTGTTGGCCATTCCCCTCACAAGACCTCATTTTAAATCTCGACAGAGAAACGGCTAGCGTCATATTTTGCGTGAGAAAAGACATAATATAAGCGATCGTAATCTACACATTAAAGAAAACTATATATTTCACTTCTTGTCATTCTTAAAAGTAGAAGACTGGCCGCTCGAAGCAGCTGATGCATTATTTTTGTTGGCTTTGTTGCCATTGTTGTTGTTACCGTTGTTCATTTGCATCATGAAAGAAGGATCCATCATTGGTGGCATGAATGGTGGGAACGGCATACCCATCATTGGCGGCATAAACGGCATTGGTGGCATTCCCATCATCCACGGCTGTTGTGGGAGGTTGTTTGGGTCAGGAGTCGAGTTATCAGTCTTGGACTTTTTGCTCTCGTCCGCTTCTTCAGACCCCTCTTCGTCATCTCGTTTACGTTTGGCAGTCGATGCCTCATTCTCATCGGTGTTAGTAGTAGTGGTTGTAGCAGCAGCACTGTCGGCAGTTACGGGTGGGGTTGTATTGTAAACAATATTAGTATGAAGATTCTTATTTGCTTCTTGCTCCTGCTCCTCAATCTTCTTTTTATATTCCTGGACACGCTTCTCCATTTCTTCATCCGGAGTCAGTTGATCCAACAGAACTTCCTCCTTGCCGCAATTGGGGCATACAAAATCCTTCTCCAACAGAGCCTCTTGGATGGCCTCGTCAGAATACGTTTTGCCGCAACATGGTGTCTTGACAGGCTTTTCAAACAACTTGTGGGTCAATGGACACTCCAATTCTGGGTCGGATGGACGGTTGGACTGTGCGTCCTGGGCGGCCTTCGTTCTATTCTGGAAATTCTGCCACGAGGCATTATCCGCTACGGCTACAACATATTCGCCGTCGTCATTGATCATGTAGCTACCGTCGGCGTCCTCTGGAGGCTTGGCCACCGTCTTCAGCATACTCCGAGGAATACCCGTCGTTCTCCGCACACGCTTATTTTCCCAGTTCGGGTCGTTATTGGTCGGACAGGCCTGGATCCAATGGCCCTTTTGTCCACATCGATAGCACAGATATCCTGGAGGTGGCGGATGATCGGGCACATTGGCCTGATAGCCACCTTTCTTATGCGATGAATAGTAAACAGGATTGGCATTGGCCATGTGTTCCTGGGTCTGCTTCCATTGCTCACCTTGAGCCTGGAACATGGCCGAAATCATTTCTTCTTCGGACGCACCTGCCCCAACATTAGGCAATGAGCCAGCTGCTGCTGGCGCAGAGGAGTTTGAGTTGGCATCATTCGCAGGCTGCTGCTGTTGCTGCTTCTTCTTACTCATGATGGGTGCTGTACCATTGACATATTTGGCAGCACTATCCTTCCCAGGCCGAGAAGCAGGCAACCGTCTGGCCACAACCGACATGGATCGTGGGATAACCTCACTATCGTCGGCATATTCTACAACTGTTAGCGCTCTATATCTAATGACAACCATTTTTCTTATGTCCACTTACCTTCTTTTGTGTCTGGGTTGATGATCTGGAGGTCAAATGAGTCAGCGGTCGTCGTCAACTTGTTGGCAACCAGGATTTCTCGCTTCAAGTCAAAGACCGAAATCCCTGTGCCATCAAAAGTGACCCGCGAAGGCTCCTTTTGCGATTTAAACTTGTAATAGACAACCGAGGTCATACTATCTGGGGGAGGGGAGGAAGGGAGAATTTATCAGCACAAATAAAGTCTCTCTCTGTTACTACTGTACACTAATCCACGCTCTGGGATCCGGTGTATGCTCTGCGTTTCTTTCTTGCGTTCTCTTGTTTCGCGGCTTTTTTCTTCTTTTTTAATAATATTTATTAAAGAGGGTTCCGAAACTATATTCGGACGGTATTCAATAACAAGCGGACAACTGGGTACTTCCGTGTCCGCAAAAAGGTCGTTTTCTACAAAAAAAAAAAAAAAAAAAAAAATTGATAAAAGAGAAGGAGCAGTGTGATCTCCCAGTCTCGCCGTATAAAATAAAAAAATTGGTTGGGCGAGTGGCGACATAAACCCTAACCCGTGCGGCTCTTGGGTATACCTCTGTCCGTTGAATATTCCAGAATGACTTTGCTTACGTAAGGAGGGGTTGGTGGGGGCTCTCTCTTCCAGGAATGAAGCTGAAAAAAAGCAAAGCGCACTATTCTGGTGAATTTGAGCCCAATTGACTTTAGCCAAATTAGCTGCGTATATCTTTCTCGCTTCTTTTTTCGCCGTAAGCGATGGGTCACCAGCTATAATTGTTAACGACTCAAGCTCTCGTAATTAGATTCCTCTCAAAACTAACTCATGGTCAAAGTCGCTACAGTTTTAATATTCAGTGGGCTCTGTAGAAGGAATCTATTCAGATAAAATCACTGCTACAGTTATAACTAATTGTAATTATAATTAGACATACATAAGCTGCACACTGTCTAAAATTGGCCAACTGAGCAATTTAGGTTTATCATTAGACACATTTGCTCTAATCTTTTTCTTCACATAATTAGTTATTCATACTCCGTTATACACGGGACCGAAAGCTAATAAACACACAAGGGTACGCCAGATACGACTGGATTGGGATCCCGATGGTCCAGAACTTGATCCGAACACCGTGTATCGTTTGACGAAGGAGCTTGATAGTGCTTTGAAAGATGCCGAATATAAACACCGACTCCGGTTCAAGTCGTTAGATGGCGAGCACGCTATTGGCCCTGTTGTATGATTTTAAATGCAGAATTCCGGCAGTTTAAACTCTCTTCTTATCACAATAGTACTAGGATCGTCACTCTCAAAATGGTACGGGCAATGGTCTATAAAGCATGCAACAAGCTCACTGCACTCGATGATACTCAAACGCCTTGAATCGCCCTTTCGATTAGGATCCCATTTCTTCGCCGAGATTGTCAGTTCACGCTAACGGAAACTACTTACTCGCTAGATTTTGCGATAACAGCGGCGCCTCGTTTATTGAAAATGGGGCCCGCCCAACCAACCTCATAGGTGAAGTCAGCATTACCCAGCATCAAGAAGCGATAAACAAAAAATTCCGTTCAATTGTCTTTGGGTCGGACGGAAACTTCTGCTGCACTCTTGGTCGATGTCGAGAGCCACAAAAGTCCACGAAATATCAAATTTTCCCTCACCACAGTGGCTGTCCGCCCATTATCTGCATCACTGGCACTGCCGAGTCGCACATGGAAACATGTCCTGCGAAAGCAAGTCAATTGGAGGCATTTGTGCAAAAGCATATCCATGCGCTAGCGAAGGAGTTCCGGCTTCTTGATGTCTTAAAAAATGGAGACTCGACTATAGACCAATGTGTAGGTTTATACAGTTGATACCGAAATGTATAACCGCATAAAATGCCAACGACGTTCCAGATGGCAAGAAACAGCCATGTCCATCCTAGTGACTTGCCCAAAAACTGGTATATGGAAACGTTCGAAAGCCTGAGGTCCAAGGAACTGTCATGGGTGCTCCGAATTCGACGGAGTTTTGAATCGAGAATTGGACTTGGAAAGTGGTGTATGTGTAGAAGAATACTTCGACTTGGACGATCTCTGTTATGGAAATGCAATGTTTTGCAAATGCCATCTTGGCTTCTCTTACCCTCCGACAGTGGATCTCCCGTTTTTCGACGGAGGAACGGAGACACTCCAAAAAGATGCTGATAAAAGCTGCGCTCTCGAATGTTGGACGACGAAAGAAGAAAAATCAGTCAGTACCTGACGAAGACTTGAGCGATGCTGGAAAAGACTTTTTAGAGTTGAACAAATATGATCGCGTGCTTGATTGGAACCCACCCCCCATAATTGTCATTGGCAGTCTGTCCTTGCACTCTGCCAGGTCCTGCAAGGCTTCACAACCCTGGAGTCTTTGCAACATCTCAGTTACTATAAAGACCCCAAGATGAGGGTCATGGGAAAGTTAAAATTACCCACGATCTCAAGTCGTCAATAAAATAGCGACTCCAAGTTCGTAACGCTAAAATCGACGCACAACAGCTTCTCGACTGCTCCCGTCAAGCTCGTCAGCTAACTTAGACTAGTGACTCGACAGTGTTCCCAATCGATAAAGTATCGACTGTGCATACGCATATGTATTTAAAAATAATGTTTGGCAGATCAGTTAATGCCCATGGTTTTTCACGAATATGCATACATGCGCTTGAAGGGAATTTTTCCAGTTCTGTAGACCCTTCCCCTCCGTGGGAGCGGTCGACCCTGTAAATTTGGTGGCAGACCATAATAAATTAAAAACAGCACTATATAATGTTGCTATGAAACCTTCTTAGACTTGTTGACCACCATGACTAATCGTGCTGACATCCGTCATTCGCGGTATATCCCGGGTCATGTCGGAGATCCATATTCTGAATCGACTGAGAAAGTTCCGATATATATTCTTCACAAGTAGCTTCACGAAGCTGTCCCAGGTATTTGAGGGAGAGGATGTTTTTGTTCTTGCTGTTAGTGCTGGCGGGGTAGAACGAGCTCATTCTATACCACTTGTGTAACCGAGACCATAAATATTCCAAGACAGGCTCCACCGTTCGTTCACCGTCAGGACAGGAAAAATCAACGTATCCAAATATTTCATCGCCTACAGATGCATTTGCGAAAAGGTCGTTCAGAATCTGCTGAGAATCCAAGTCAAGTTGGTCTGGTTCATTTGATTCTTGACCACGCAATTGCAAGTTCAGTTCAAGCAGCTCACCTTCTCGGTAGCGCGCGGCAGCACATCTTCTTGGCTTGGCCCTCATGGAGTAGAAATGTATTTAACGAGACAGTGGAGATTTGCTATATATACCACGGTCGGAGGGGCAGAGGCATCGGTGCGACGATCGGCGGGTACTAAATTTGGCACATTAATTACTTCTTGCATGCAGCTCAACAGTATGTCTCAGTGTATAGGCTGATAAACTGTGTGAGGTTTCGACTGTAATTGTCAAGCTGTGGAATGAAAACTTTCTACTTGCTTGTGGATACTTGCTTGTGGACGCTGATTGGCCCAATACAGCAGGTATAAGTTCAGAACACCTTCAGCACAAACGAGTCATAATTGGGCCAATATGACCTAACGTTTCACAACGTCAGAAGGCTGTGATATAAACACCGAACGTGTTGAGCAGAATTATCGATATTGCCCTAAGAATGCATAAACGGACTCAGACTCTAAATATTATACCTCCAGCGGCTTCGTTTCTCCGAAAAGACGCAAAAACGGTAGCTCTGCGAGGCCAATTAGCCGGTGCTTTTGCTTCTTTTCTAGAAAAGAAGGCCGCCCGCAGGGCATACTTACCCGAGTGATCCTAGCGGATAGGTGATCGCCTCCGGCGGCTTCTTTCTTCTCCGAAAAGAAGCAAAAAAGGTGGCTCTGCGAGGCCAATTAGCCAGTGCTTTTGCTTCTTTTCTAGAAAAGAAGGCCGCCCGCAGGGCATATTAGCCTTCGACGGGCTTCGCTCGGCGTCGTCGGGGGTGGCTATCGGCCGACCGACCGGAGCGCGCGCGCGTGCGCAAAGTCCCAATCTCCTCACAAGTGCGGGACCTTTGAGGAGGCTCTGACTGCTGACATATAAATAGACCCGGCACGCACCACCATCATGAGCTCGACCCCGTATTATGAGCTCTACAGGCGAAGCAGGTAAGCTCGTCCTGAGACACGCACCGGCAACATGTACTAACCGCCCTGTGTATGTAGCATCGGCGCTGCGCTGACAGATGCGCTGGACCATCTCATTTCGTAGGTTCCGTTTGTGTTGTTTGTTGTTCGACCGTCCATCGTCGCCACTAACCGCCGTTCCGCAGCGACTCCAAGATCCAGCCCCAGCTGGCAATGAAGATCCTCCAACATGTAAGTAGTGGCAGTGGCAGATTAGAGCAGGGCCGGTGTTCGTCGGGAAGGACGGTAGAGGTCCAAAGGTATTGTTCTTTATTTTGAATAATTCCGGCGGATGTGCGTCTTCCTCGGGGAAACGGCCTCTCTCTACACCGAGACTCGCGCTAACACTATATGAACAGTTTGACCGCGCAATGACCGACCATCTGCGGGAAGACGTCAAAACACGCCTCTCGCTCAAGGGCCATCTCCACACGTATCGGTGCTGCGACGACGTGTGGACGTTCATCGTCAAGGACGTGCAGTTCAAGATGGACGGAGGCGAAGCCGTTCACGCAGACCGAATCAAGATTGTGGCCTGTAACTCAAAGAAGACTGGAGAGTAAGCGTGCGGCTGCAAAGGGAAGAGTGAGTGATCACAAAAGTCCCAAAGAAGAAAAACGAAAACGCGCCGCACGGGTTAATAATGACATTTGCAACGTGTCTCTCTGGAATTTTTTTTTTTTTTTTGTAGGGTTTAGCTTGTTATATATATACCTCGGTTTTTTTTTTTTGGATAATAATTTATTACGTGTCGCAAGATGAACGCAATCACATCGCGGATTGGATACATGCCAGTAAGTGGGAGACGTGTGGGAGCACGAGAGTGTGTGTGTGCGGGAGCTGACGAGAGTCATTGTAGCTGTTCAACTCTGATCGGTTCAGCCTCGAACGGTTGAGGGTAAGTAGGATGCGGACACCACGACGAAACATCTTTGCTGACGCACAATCAAATTTAGGGCGAAGCCGGCTCTCTGCGATCCAGATTCTCCAACCTCAAGCCAATTCAGGACTTTTTCGACATTAAACGCGTGTCCAAGCCACAAGGCTGGGGAGACGCTCAATCCAGAATCAACTTTAATCTGTCCTACTTTTCCACCAACTATGCGATTCTTTTCGCACTGTTATCGGTGTACTCGCTTCTCACAAACCTTCTTCTCCTCTTTGTGATCATCTTTGTGTGTTTGGGTGTCGCCGGTATCTCGTATTTGGGCGGCGAGGACCTGGATCTTCGCTTCACCACCATCACCACGTCCTCTCTTTACACTGGGCTTTTTATCATTGCTGTTCCCCTAGGTATCTTTGCATCTCCACTCTCCACCATTCTGTGGCTCATTGGCGCCTCTGGCGTCTCGATTCTGGGGCACGCCGCTCTCATGGACAAGCCGATTGAATCTGCATTTGCCGAGGAACAAGTGTAATATATATATGTCGTAATACAACCAAGAACATGATATCAGCGGTCGACTGGGCATTGTGTGGAGTAGGGGGTTTTGTGCGTAAATCTCATTGGCCTCTCCATACGCGTGCATCTGTTTGTGCAATCTGCGTATAGAAATAAAATGAAATTGGCTCTATGAATATGATGCGTATGCCATATATGCATATGCATAACTGGCATTGCTCCGTTTGTGTGTTTGCATAATGCGTATGTTCATATGCATAAGTCTGTGACCGACAGCTCCTATATGCCCTATAAACCTTGTCCATATTCATGCTCTCACAAGTTTCGAGTTAAGTGTCTATGTCATACCCAAATGCCAGCAACTTGTGCATATGTCATGCATATTGAGTTTCTCTGTGGATGCAATTGCCCTTAAAGGGGAGCCTTCTTTTATGCATACAGAAGAAGCAAAAGCGCTGACGGTGGGGTATGGTGGGGCTCGAGGTACAGGTCGCTTCGACTTCCCAAACAGGAAGGAGCTTATCGGCGCTTAGCAGCAAGTATAAAAATCGCCCACTTCCCACCTTTCACCTCTTCGTTTTCCTTTCGTGACCGAAGAGGATTACTGCCTCTATTTCGACAGGTTTCAGCATACGCACAACCCACAGCCACTATCACCTCTCAGTGCACGATGCATGGCCGAGTGACTATCATATAAAGAGGGGTCCACTTACTCCATAGAAAAGAGGCAAAGACCCCAGCATTGCCTCGCAGAGCTACCTTTTTTTGCTTCTTTTCAGAGAAAAAAGAAGCCGCCGGAGGCAACCTCCTAGCCCCTAGAATCACTAGGGATGTATGTGCCCTGCGGGCGGCCTTCTTTTCTAGAAAAGAAGCAAAAGCACTGGCCTCGCAGGCTACCTTTTTGGCTTCTTTCAAAGAGCTCCCAAGACACTACTCTGAGAAACATGTGCCAAAATATCATGTTAACCCCCGGAGGGATGAAACTACAGTTACACAAGTACACTAGTCTTGACATCACTACAAGACCGTTAGCAACAGCCAAAAGGAAAGAAAAACGGAGCAAGAGTCATAAGGATCAGTTTCGGCGCCTTGTCATAGGCAATTCTCATCAAAGCCACGTAACTTGGGCTACAGTTGACCGTCGTGAGATAGAAGAATCATCATCTTACGGCTCTTGAACCGGAACGCATTCAAAACTTACCAATTCAACGACCAAGAGGGCTCAGACATAAAATTGTAGCATCAAGATTGATCAGACATATGCTTGTCTATAATTTTAATTTCATCATCATCGCCCACCGGTAATAGAGAGAAGACAGATGAAAAAAAAAAAAAAAAAAAATTACTGCACAGAAATGTTAGTTTGGACTCGGGAGGCAACAGAACCCAAATTCAGACTTCAGCTAAGCATGAATGGTATTAAAAAGATGTTTCGTCATCGGGAAGCCCGAATAAGACTCGTCATCTAGAATATCATCACAATGAACTGGGTCGCGTGTTTATTATTCCCACTTACAATCATTTTATTAAATGACGAGACAGATACCTGCCGTCAGGCCATTGCTACTAGCTCAATGTTAGCACATCGTCGTCCGGTCCAAAGATTGAATTTGTCCAAGACTCTAGAATCTGTTGCGTGGGTTTTCTAGGCCCACTAAAAAGCGTGTCACTCATCCTGCTCAGTGCCCAGTGCTATGGATCTTCATCTCGAGTCGGACAAATTCATCGCAAATGGTATTTACCTAAAAAACACATGTTAGTCTCTCAATTCTTGCTCCCCATATAAAGGAAAAGTCAAGATTCATGATCAGGAGCGTATGTGCCAAAAACATTTTCAACAGTATAATTCTGCCAGTAATTCCAGCTTTGTTTTTGTTGGTCATCACATTGAATCAAGACTTTCCCACATCAACGCGAGATATTTACCTTAAGACTATCTATTCCATCGTTAGAATTTCCGCGAACACACCATTCTATACCCGAATGAAGCTTGAGAGTCAGAAAAAAATTCTGATCATTAAAACCTTCACAAACTCTAGTTTGAAAATTGTTTAAGTTGGATCATCATCCAAGCCTCAAAGGGTATAGCTCTCTCATGTCGAACTTACATGAAAAATATGTTTGTGTTGGTTTTCAGCTTTGCCGGCTCCACGGCCGGTTTTATAGTCCTCCGCAAAAAGTGGTCCCAACCCGAAAAGCCCTAACCGGCGTTAGGGCTAGCTTCCGGCTGAGGCTGCTCAACCCTCCGGAGGGCGAGTATGCCCTGCGGGCGGCCTTCTTTTCCAGAAAAGAAGCAAAAGCATCCTGTGGCCCTGCAGAGCTACCTTTTTTGCTTCTTTTCGGAGAAAAAAGAAACCACCGGAGGCGACCATCAACCCCCTAGAACTGCTGCGGTGCAATGAGGCAATTGGTTAAAATGCAGTTCACTCTTATCTTACAAGAATAAGAATATATGTACAGTTAATAATAAAAAAGTTTAGGAATCTTGGGGTTTACCGCCCCTACCTCCTCTACCGCGACCTCTACCTCTTCCGCCTCTAGAGCCACCACGTCCGCGACCCCGTCCTCTATGGGAATTATCATCTCGAGACGGCGCGGACATTGCCATTCTGGCTTGCTCAAGCTTCTGCATTCGCTCCGACTCCATCGCCCACCATTTGTCAAACTCTGCCTCCTGTTGAATCTCCTTCAAGCTCCGCGAAGATTGCTGTGCCTTTGCTTCCATCTTTCGCTGTTCCTGTTGAATAATGTCGCCTAATGCTGGCGCAGGAGGTGGTGATTCTGGTGGCTTTTTGCCTTTGTTCTTGTACATTGCAAATGGTGAACTGCTATCTGCCGGTGCAGACTGTGAAGCTGTCTCTGGAGTTTTCCAGGGAGTGGATGGAGCTGCAGGTTTTGCGTCGAGTTGAACATTGTTTTCTCGGTTGAGCTTCTTCCGTTCCTTTTGTGAAAGCTTTGTCGGAGTAGCTGTGGGTATCTTGGGTCCGTTTTTACTCGTAGAGGGTGGAGTATGTTTATATATCTCACCAATCGATATAGCAGGTGAGCTGTTGTTAGTAGTTGGTGTCCCCGCTGCCGGTGGACTAGTGTCCTTCCATGATGGCGGACTGGAAGTTAAAGTTTGTTGTTTCACAGGGGTGGCCTTCTTTGGAGTAGTTGCGATTGCTGCATCGCTGGGTTCTTCTTCAATGGCGGATTTGATGCTTTCTCGAATTGTACCGGCATTTGTAGACGAAAGTCGTGAAGATCTTCTTCTACTTCCATTGGGTACAATGTTCAAGTCCTCGATGGGCGGAAGCTTGCCGCTTGAAGATGACCGTCGTGCGGTGGGGATTTCTGAAATTGAAACTTTCCGCTGGTCGCGAGATCCGTATAATGGAACAATCCTTGTCATCATGTCGTTCACTTCATTAATGTCTCTGACAAAGCTTTGAATTTGCCCGTTAAGCTTGTGTTGTGGTCGTCCTTGGTAGCACTTTAATCGCTTATCGAGATGAATGAAGAGATCTTTCGGCAACGTTCGTAAAAAGCTAGATATTGGTTAGAAAATGTGTCCCATGATTGATTGAATTCTCACTTACCCATTCTCCATGATACAGTCAATATTTTGACAAATGTAATGCAGCACTCTACCTTTCAATCCGTCTGCAAAATAGTCAATGCTCTGTTCCAGCATCCAGCCGGCATTAGTGACGGTGATAAAATCACACAAGATGCATTGGCAAATGTCCTTTAATCGTAGCAGCGATAACTCGTCTGCTGTCACCATCACCTCTAGAACAAAATTAATAAAGTCCTTTCTTGAATACCCCCGGATATGGTCAAAAAGATCAACGTGCTTGTCCCCATACAAAAAAGCCATGACAATTTTGAACACGTCATATGAGCTATCTTCTTGGTTAATTTCAACCCGGCCCTCAGGATCAGTGTTCAAAACCCATCTCTGCGAAAGCAAGGTTGCAAAATAGCTCGATCGTGCCCGCAAAATGTAGCTATGGGCAAGCATGAACTTGCCATTTTGCAACTTGACAATGACATCCGCAAAGTTGTTTCCAATCTTGACCAAGTCTCTATTCAACGTTGGATTGGGTTGCAACCTTCGCAGAATGGCTGCGCGGAATTGTTCTAGCTTGAGAAACTTGCTCAGTTCCAAAAGTTGATACTTCGTTTTGGAAATTGTTGCGGGTTCCGAGTATGCTGGGAAGGTATCCCAAACTGCAATGAGGTGGTCAGTGTAGAGGTAGTATGTAAGGATAACAAGAGATTCTAGTTGGAACCCTTCAAATATCAACTTGCCATCGCCACAGGATATAAAACCGAATGATGAAACGTCCAACGTATTCTTTTGACCCGACAGCAGCTCGGCGAATTTGTCCACTCGACATTGTAATATAACCTTGTGGATTGGGATGGAAATGTCTGTTTCTTTGTGGACGAGCTGAAAGTCGTATGCACGTACGTCGTCCTTGGACTGTTGTATTTTCAGCGATTCCGGGGTGAATGACCTCAGCCACCGTAACAGGGAGGTGTTAAAGTCGGACTTGATAAAGGTGCCGTCCTCTTCTTCCTCTTCCTCCTCCTCTTCATCGCTGTCCTCGACCCCATTGTCATTGGCATATTCACGATAATGATCGTTTTCAAGGAAACGAGCGGTTTTGTAAGTTTTGACGACACCTCGAAGCAGCTCGTTGACCTTGGTCGAGGAGGCATAGTTAATAAACGGAACCAGATAATGCATATCCTTGTTGATCATGGGTAATGGGATGGGATAGGGGTCCATGTGAATGTCTTGCCGAATGGCCGCAAACGAGCCAAAGATTTGGTCGCACCGCACTTGTTGGATTCTGTTGATGAGCGCGACCCGTTCAAACTTGTTCTTGGACGTTCCTCCTCGAGACTTGAACTTGCGATAAACATAGCCGGCTTTTGAACAAATAATCACTGATCCGTCTTCACCAATGTCCACGTCCCGCGCACATTTGGCGCCAGTGCGGCCAACCCAGAGTGGGGAGATGCGCAGCGATTTTGCAATTTGGCTAGGTTTGATCGGTTCATTGTGGAACTTGGCTAGGTTGAATCCGTAGACTGCGCCATGATTAAATAGTGCGCATACATAGCTCCCCTTGGCAGCAATTTTGGTCACATAGCACGGCTCGTTTGAGATCCGGGGTCGAAACGCGTCAAACGAGTCCTTCATGGTTTTGTTGATCCGCTCCACCTGGAACGGCACTTTGAACCGTTCGCCGTTCATAAAGATCCAAACGTCCGCATTGTCCAGGAGCGCCACTGTGGCGATTTCGGTGGCACAGACCATTGCAATTGAGTCTGGGACGTGCAGGACCAGTCGCGGCTGGCTCACGATTTCGTCTGTAGAGGAGAAGCCCAATTGGCCGGCATTTTTGCCCCAACAGTACATTTCCGTCTTGTTGAATACGACGGTGTGGATTCGAGACGCTGCGCACCCGGTTAGCCTTATTGAAGATTTTTTGATTTCGCCCGATACCTTTCTCGGAGTTGGTTGTTTGGACGCGGAAGAGGTTGCATAGCCCAATTGGCCTGATCTATTCGACCCCCATGTATAGCAATCGCCCGAGGACGTGATTGCGACAGAATGGTCCACCGCCAACGCGACGGAGACGACTCTACAGTCGTCAAATGCGGGGATTTTACAAAACGAGAATTGGGTTGATTTTATGGGTGAGAGGCCCAACCTACCTTCCGTCGGAATCCCACAGATCAACAGGTTTGCGGTTTTTTCATTGGTCAAGATGGCAGAGTGCAGTTTAGACATTTGCATGTCCATAATGCGAATCGGCCTAAACACATCTCTTGGACGCTTCGACTCCAGACCTTCCCGCTCCAGCTTGACCATCTGCGGACTGACTCGATTGTCCGGATCCGAAAAGCCCAAGATGTGGTTCGCATTGGACCCAAAGGTGAACAGGTCATCGCCGCCACCGGCCCAACCATCACGACAGATGAAGTGCTCCGATAGCAAGTCCAACGCGGTTAGCCCGTCCCGATCCACCAACCGCAACAATTGCGACCGGTCATGGGCCCGCTCGAGGATGCTGTGTGCATTGGCCACATTGCCACTGACACAGGCCCGATGGAGGGCCGAATAGCCACTCTCATAGTCGCTAAGCGCGGGATCACAATGCGGATGATCCAGCACTTGATCGAGCTGGGAGCTGGACGACGACGACGCGAGCACATGCAGCAGCGTGCGGCCAAATATGTCCCTCTGATTTACCTGCGACTTGGTCAACTTTGCCAGGTCGTCATTATTCATAGCAGGATTTCTTTTTGGGAGGAAGGAAAGAAAGAAAAAAAAAAAAAAGTGTCTCTGGGTGTGTTATCAATAAGCGTCTTCAGGAAACCACCCAAAGCGAACAAGAGAGACAGCGAACGACGGTTCCGCCACCACCACGCCCTCTTCCCGCAGACGCCGGGCCTGACGTTCGCGCCTATCGCCCGTGAGCGAGATCCGGCCCTGTGAGTTGATCACCCTCCACCACGGCACATTGGTGTGGTTAAACTCGCATCGCTGATTGGTCGGCAGATGCTTGAGAGCGTAACCCACCTGTCTCGACTTTTGCGGGCTGCCTACGAGATACGCTATGTGGCCGTACGAAGTTACGTGCCCGTACGGGACCTGCTGGATGGTCTCGTACACGTCCATGTGGAACGCGCGAGCCTCGTCGTTGCTGGTCCCGTAGAGTTCTAGCGCGCTCATCCTTGGATCTGGAAGCAATTGGGTGGATGGATGAAGGGAAGGAGGAAGGGCGCTTGGGAGGATGGAGTTGGGTCGTCCGTCCTCTCCCAAACAACGCTCACAAAACCTCCTTCTCAACGCCGCCCTCTCTCATTTTTCATAATAATATACTAATTAGATCATTATAGCCGATATTATTATCTGTATACAGTCGGGCGTCGTCGCTAGCTTAGATGCCCAACTTGGTTCTACGCCAGTGTCTTCTCTTAGCGTTGTATCTACGTTTGCTGTTAGCACACACTCGCTCCTTTACTGCAACTTTTCACTCTACTCACCTGATGTTGGTGCCAGTCTTGAAACGGAACCATTGTGGAATTGGTCTGTTTTGCTTTTGAGCCTTAGCAAGCTTGGATTTGACGTTGAAAGTCTTTTGAGACTGCGTGTTCCCGTTAGCTTCCCGCACTCAGTGTCGTCTCCATCTCGTTCCCACTTACAGGCATCGTTCGTTATGTATCGACAATAACTGTGTAACAAAGTCAAACTGAAAAAACTCAGAGGTCCAATCCAAGGCCACTCTCCGCGCGCCCCGTTGGGACCAGCGCCGCCTTCCTATTCGGGAAACCAGTGACTGCTTTTTCCCTCGCGCAAAGACTCGCGCAGACTCAACTAATAAGCCGCAGGGCATGTGGCTGGTCACGTGTATCTCTTGCAGAGAGCTCAGGGGGAGGGTGGCTGCCTCCGGCAGCTTCTTTTTTCTCCGAAAAAGAAGCAAAAAAAAGTAGCTCTGCGAGGCCAATGGTTAGTGCTTTTGCTTCTTTTCTGGAAAAGAAGGCTGCCCGCAGGGCATATCGCTCCTCCGGAGGGTTCTAGTGCCTCCGGCGGCTTCTTTTTTTCTCCGAAAAAGAAGCAAAAAAAGGTGGTTCCGCTTCGCGGAGAATGAGCAAGCCAGTGCTTTGCGTTTTTCTAAGGGGAAAGAGGTTTTCCGGAGGGTCCTTGATGTGCAGCCCCCATAGTTCCTTTTTCCTCAAAGGATTGCTCAGTGAACCTTGCCTCTTTATTAGAAAAAAGGCCGCTTGTAGCGTATAGTATGTATTATCCGAGTAACTATACGTGGGTGGTCTCAGAGAGCGGGCAGTGCTTTTGCTTCTTTTCTAGAAAAGAAGCCCGCCCGCAGGGCATACACTCTTCAGCGAACCTCGAAGAGTGTTCTCAGCGGGTAGTGGGCGCGGTTGCCGCAGCAACGGCGGAAGAGGGGCGTTGGGAGCTTATCTTATCTGGGGGAGGGGACAATTTTGCCACACTCTCCCAACCACACAATGAGCAGCATATACAGCCTTAGCAAGGACCTCCAGCGGCGCCTGACGCTACGGGCGGAGATGGAGGAGGGCTCGAGCACTGGTAGCAGCGGAACAAGCCCTAGCAGCTTAGAAGACATGCATCGACACCACCGACAGGTAGGTCTGCATTGTCAGCCACCGCCGGCCGGACGTAGACACAACAGTCTGGTTGACCGCAAATTGCGCCGGATTGAGAGCTGCACTCGCGGCGTCTTTGAAAAGGGTCGTCACAGCAAACCACTGAGGGACCCATCAGACGGCAGCGGCTACAGCAGTCGACACTATGTCCACAATGTTAATCTGAGCCATACAATTCACAAGTCACGTGCGCGAAGACGGCCGCACCGGAAGACCCGACGCCGCAGAAGGGACGGCAGCAGGTTCAAGACCCGCTCCAGCGTGGCTCGACTGACTAACTCCCTTCAGGCGCTTCATATGAACAACTCTGCATCATAATAGATTGTATTTATTGCATCGAGTCTACTGGGGGCAACTGCCCTGCGGGCCGCCTTCTTGTCCACTCAATTGAGTCTGTGCCTCGCAGAGCTACCTTTTTTTGCTTCTTTTTCGGAGAAAAAAAGAAGCCGCCGGAGGCACTAGAACCCTCCGGAGGAGCGATATGCCCTGCGGGCAGCCTTCTTTTCCAGAAAAGAAGCAAAAGCACTAACCATTGGCCTCGCAGAGCTACTTTTTTTTGCTTCTTTTTCGGAGAAAAAAAGAAGCCGCCGAAGGCAGCTCCACGAGGGTTAGCATCGACCTTTCTTTCCAGAGCACTAACCAATGGCTCTTCGCAGAACTAGTCCCTGAAAGTGCGGCTGATAGCTCCCGCCGCCGCACCGGACCGAGGACGATGGGAGAAACGTCTGAGTGCGACTGCGTGTGACTGCTTTTTCCCGAATAGGCAAGGGGTGGAAAATTGGGAGCGCGCGGTGGGAGGATATACCGACTCAAAAAATATTCCACTTAGCTCGACATCAACCCAGAGGGCAGTTCTACATCTCGACAAAAGACATACAACAATGGCTCCAAAGAACGGTAAGTGCAGAATTGGACACGACAGGAGTGGGAGCAGCGAGAGCTAATGCGAGCGAGTAGAAAACGTTACCCTTGGACTTCAGACCCGTGACGGCGACCTTGTGTTCGGTGTTGCCAGAATCTTTGCATCCTTCAATGATACTTTCGTTCACGTCACTGATTTGTCCGGCCGTGAAACCATCTCCAGAGTGACTGGTGGTATGAAGGTCAAGGCCGACCACGACGAGTCTTCCCCATACGCCGCCATGTTGGCTGCCCAAGACGTTGCCGCTAAGTGCAAGGAAGTCGGCGTCAACGCCCTCCACTTCAAGATCAGAGCCACCGGTGGTACCGGCACCAAGACCCCAGGTCCAGGTGCTCAGTCCGCCTTGAGAGCTTTGGCCAGATCCGGTATCAAGATTGGCAGAATCGAGGATGTCACCCCAGTTCCATCCGACTCCACCCGTAGAAAGGGCGGTAGAAGAGGTAGAAGATTGTGATTCTATGTGTTGTGTATTATGTTGAAAATAATGTTTATATGAACAACTAATTTGTTACGCGGTTGCGACAATGGCCCAATTAAGGTTTTGGGTGTGGCGTGTTTCTTTCTTTCGTAGGCGTCCGCTGCTGCTCCGCTTCCACAGGAACCAAGATGATGCAGTTTTTTGTGGCCTATTTATTCGTAGTGTGTAGTGGTGTTGTTTCTGGTGATATTGCGCCCAGCACCGCCCTCCAGCCGTGGGCGAGGACGGTGTCCGGGAAGCTGGAGCTGGTGACGCCCAAAGTGGTGGACGGAATCACCTTTAGCGCTTCACCGAGACTTCCTCACAACACAAAGACGCCTCCAGCTTGGGTCAGTCTGAAGAAGGACGGTCGACCCAAGACGGTCCATCCGCAGTGGAAACACGGGCAGATCAAGAACGACTGGCCCGAATATGGGGCCCATTTTGCAGTGCCCGTGACCAAGACTCATGATTTGGCCACTGAGCTGTCGAATTATACGGGCTCTGCTCGTTATTTCACCGAAGTCAAGCTGGTCCCGGAAAATTCCAGGGACAGATATCTCAATCCACTTCTTCGGTGCACGCCAGATCTCTATTTTGGCGCCAACGGCAGAAGTGCACCCTTTTGCACGCCCACAGATCATTCTCACATCCTTCTCGACCAAGTTCATTGGGTGTCTTGGTATACGGGTTTCTTTCCCGTAGACACCAAGATCCGGCTCCATTTGGCCTATGAGTCGTCATCCTTTGCGCTGGACAATACCTTCTTTTCCACAGAATGGCGCAAGAACGATGGTCTTTATCCGCTCACCGTGCATCCGGACTGGCTCAAGAACAGCTACGAACAGTCCGTCACTCTCTCAATTGAGTCTGATAAAGACTCTCAGCATCGTCTCAACTCCACCAGCCTCATGATCCGTCAGGGTCCCACCGTCCTAAAAAGCGGCAACACCGTGCACGCAGACATTAATTCCTTCTCCGACGACGCCTTCATCATGACTGTCCTGGCCATCCCGACAGTCATCCTCTTTTTCGCCTGCTGGTACGTTGTGTTCGCCTACTACAAGCGCTCTGCTCGGACAATCGACACCCAGGAACTCAGGCAGCTCAGTAAACACCGTAGCCGACCCTAAATCTAGCATATATATCCTTCCCAGCCACTGCGAAATATCCGTCGCTGAGCGTCTCTTCACTCAGCGGCGACAATCGCTCTGGCTCAGAACAAATCTGCGGTCTTCTGAAGACCTCCGGCGCACAAGGCCCCGCGCTCGGAGGACAGATACGGATCGCACATCAGTAGTCGTTGTCTAAGTAGTCCTAGTGAGAGAGGGCCGCATGAAGCCTCCACCTGAGTTATCCGTTGGTAAGCAACTCGTCGAAGTCTTCCTTAGTAACAGCACATTGTACATCTTTTTTACAGTATTCTGCATTCTGGCAGTCAAATGAAATGTGCCTCTGTTGCAAATAGTTCGAACAGAGTGTAGAAATTCTTGATAAAGTGGATGCCGATTTTGAAAGCTGTGTTCCAACTTCCACTTAACAAATGTGAGTCTCGCTGCGTCACGTTTATCAGCTGTGCTTAGGATGATGTCAAGGATCGACCACCGAAGAAGGTTTGTCCCCATACAAACGCAGTGATGGCCGGTTTTACCAGCATGATCGGGTAATGAGGGTTTGCAATGTTCCAAGTTACTATGCATAGTCTACTGCTGCAAAGGCGAATCAGACTTGAACTTTCAAGTGGTCACAGACTTGTTCCTGGAGACGCATATAACTATTACCACCACTTCGAAGTCACATGAAAGAGATGACGACTCCTCTATTCAGTCTCCAATTCTTTAAGCATGGTTGGAGAAAACGCAGCAGTAATCATCGACCCCTCTTCAACTTTCATCAGCTGCGACGCTATGGAATTGCAAATGGCAATGACCGCCTTGTGACTGGTTACCATGATAAGAGTGGAAAGGGTTACCCAGCCGCAACTACGAATGGCCAAGGATGTGTTCTTGCTCAGAAAACACCAAACCGACTTCACAATGGTTATATCCAGATAACTCCCGTGGTCACCATGAGAACCAGAGTGAAGAAAGGTGAAGAACACAAGAGGAAAGTAAGACCGTTGTTAGCTCATAGAGTCGTTTGCTATCTCAATGCATCCCAACAAGACAGAGCGAAGGCTTGAAGGAAACCATGTATCCCATCTTTGCCACAACACCACGTGCATCAATCCGGACCATCCCGTCGTAGAATCTAAGGAACAAAATGAAAAGAGAAAAATCTGCTCGCAAAGACTTGATATACTTACCACGGTCGATAGAAAGTCTTACGTGTTGCTTGATTCACCATGTACCCACTCTCCTAAGTGTATTAGAATAGTGGAGCACAGACCTGCCATCGAGATGTAGTCACTGCTAGTCCAACAAGATTTTATATCCAACAAGAAACAGAAAAGGTAGCTCTGTCGGGCCCAATGACAGCACTTTTGCTTCTTTTCTAGAAAAGAAGGCCGCCCGCAGGGCATACTTACCCCAAGTGGTAGACTTAGCTTAGTCTATCGCCCGACCTGCGGTCTAGGAAATAACTACATCAGGGCTAGGGTTCTCGGCTCATGTTTTTTGAGGGCCTCCGCCGACTGTGGGGAGAGGACATGAACAACGTTCTTTACCAGTTTTCGCTGGTGTTTTTCATCGTCCTGTTTATCGGACTCGTGGTGATCACACCGATAGACACGATTCTGCAGAGCCAGTCATCTGGCCAGTACTGGAATGTGATTATTGTGGTGGCGGCGTACTGCGTGACTGTCGCAGTAGCTATCGTGCTGTATATAGCTCGGCTAATCAAGACCAGACGGTCGCTAGCGGACATTCCACGGCGGTTTATTCCGAGGAGCGACGATATCAGCAAGAAGAGCGCAAAGCTGATCAAGTCCGAGCTAAACAGGTGCGAGCAGATCGTCAAAAACACAATGCCGTCTCCGGGTACCATCTCCCATGTCGGGTTCCTGCCGCCAGAAGTGGCCTCGGACTCGTTTGAAGGACCGTATGAAGAGGTGATTGACGCGATGACCACGTTCTTGTCGCGGAAGGCCAAAACTCTTCATTCGAGCTTTGGTCGACCGGAGGGGATGGCCGTTAGAGAGTATCTGATGCTGCTCCAGTCTAACGGTATCTTTGACGAGCACGATACGGGGCTGCTGGATGCCTATCTCAAGCAGTATGAATATGCGCGGTTCAGCGGGAACCCGCTCCACAAGGACGAGTTTAATCGATACGTGGAATCGTGCTTTAGAGTGCTCTTTGCCATGAAATCGCCGTCTGGTGGACACCACGGAATGGACTCGCCGCAGTATTCCGACTTTAATCTCGGACTCTCTCCAGTGTCTACGCACACATCATCTGCCAATGACCGGTTCCTGAATCCATTTTGGAACCGGCCGGGGATGGCACCACGTCTAAACTCGTCAATGTCCGGATATCAATCCGCACCGCTTTCTCCGCTTCATTCGGTCAACACCCGTCGTCGAAAGTCCTCGAGTGCTCTTGACGAGGTCCGGACAATCGCATCATCCTCTTCCGGAAGCAGTTATGACGGCAGTGTGATTATACGACGATAGTGTTGTGCTTTTAATATTTAATCCTTCCTCTTCACTGCTCTACCAAAATGTGGTGAGTAAAACCGACCGTTACTAATGAAAGTCTACGTAACATAATTAATCGTCTCCTGGCCCAAACGGCCAACTGCATAAATGCCCACTCTTCAGGGATCTTTAATAATATAATAATGCAACAAAAAAAATATACATAAAAAAGAACTTTTTATAGATCAATCAGGGAGTTGTTGGGCCTCTGTTGTTGCTGATTCTGCTGCTGCTGCTGTTGTTGTTGCTGCTGATAAGCTTGTTGCGATTGTTGAGCATTACCAAACCCATAGCCGGTGAAGGCCGGTTGAATCTGGTTAGTGGTGGAAACCCCGGTATATTGTGCCATGAACGGGTTGTTTGTTGACTGAGAGGCCAGTGGAGCCCCCTGACCAGCAGAATTGACAAAAGTCGACTTTGTGTGTTGAGCTGGGATACGGAGCTCTCCTACATTGCCAAATGTATCAATGCCGTCTCCGGTGGCCAGCAGTGTGTTCAATTCGGACATGTGGTTGTTGTCAAAGTTATTGTTAGTACGTTGAGGCCTGATGCCGGTCGATGGGTCAGAAACTGGCTGGTGTGGTTGTTGGGCTTGGCCGTTAGACAGTTGATTGAGGGAGGGTTGTTTTGGAGCAGGCGATGAGGATTGAGTTCGAGCAAATGGATTATTTGATCCCGTTTTCAGTGGCTGCAATTGTTCCGGTTCTGGTTGTTGTTGTTGGAATTGCTGTGGCTGTTGTTGTTGGAAGAACTGCTGTTGCTGCATTGGATATCCAGTGACCTGTGGGAAAGTGCCTCCCGTAGCATATGCATTTTGCAGCACTCCTGTGGCCATCGGCTGTTGGATAGGGTTTCCAAACAGATCAACCTGAGGTTGCTGCGGGAACTGTTGTTGTTGTTGTGCAAACTGCTGCTGCGGAATGAACTGCTGCTGTTGCTGTGGCTGTTGGAATTGTGGTTGTGGCTGCCAAATATCGTTTGTGTCAATCAGATTTGGTTGAGAATTGTTGTTGGAATTGTCAAAGAGCACATTGTTCTGGCTCATTTGTCCGCGATACTGGTCTTCTTCGCGACTCAGCTTGAGCGCCTTTTGCAAATCCGTCTCGCTGGAGCCCAATTGCTTTCGACGTCGCTCGTCCTCCTCAGCTGTCAAGCGGCTCTCCTCCAACGCCTTTTGGAGATCGCTGTCGGTGGGTGATCCTCGTCTATTATTATTATTACTAGACCGGCCAGTGTTGGATCCGGATAGCGGTGGTGGAGGTCCCGGAGGTGGTCGAGAGTCCGCCCGAGTGCGTCGTCGTCGTGGACCGCCCGAGGTCCTCTCTGCCCGCAGGCGGTCGTCGTCCATCACCAGCGACGTAAGCTCCCGGGCTTTGGTCCTAATGTTGGCGCCTTGATCCCGGCCCTCCTCGTCAATGTACTGAAACTCCCGCAGCGTCTTGATAATGTACAGATTGTCCTTGGCCCACAAGACCACGTTGGACGAGCCGTAGTGGATCAGATAATCCAGTAGCGTCAGCGCCTTCATGACGTGGCGCCAGTTCTTGCCCTTGTCGTTCAACCGACGGTCCAGCATGTCCATCACCTCAAGTAACTCGTGGCTATCCGGCGTTAGTGCACTGCAAAATACCCCAAAGGTCAGAAGCGCTCAATGTCTATTCACGGGTGGATACTCACTTTTGGTACGTTAATTGGCTGATCTCCTCCATCTCAGCCGAGTTTGGTCCCCAGGCGTCGTTGCTGGTTGCTATATAGAGAACGTTAGCACAGCAGTCCCTCACTACCGCTCCGCCTCCGCTGGTCCTACTCACCATTGCGCACCTTCACCTGCGCAGACGTGTATCCGTTCGTCACGTTCTTGATCGATCGTATCACGCTCTTGGACATGTTCGTAGCCTATCCGCAGTCCTCGTAAGGAGTCAATAAAGGAAACATCACCAAATTCGGGTGGCTTAGTTCGGGCCGCCGCCCGCGCCGCACCGCTCCCAATTTACCCGGCGCGCTCCCTCCGCCCCGCGCCCCGCTTCCTTCGTTTCCGGGTAACCTCGCTAGGTCACGTGAGTGTAGAAGTTATTGGCCTAGCGAGGAAAAAGTGCAATTGGCGGCCTTCTTTCCTAGAAAAGGGGCAAAAGGATTGGGCAATCCGTCTCGAAGAGCTGCATCTTTTGCTTCTTTTCGGAGAAAAAAAGAAGCCACCGGAGGCAACCATCCCCCCTCCCTTAGGACCACTGGGTGTGGGTATGCCCTGCGGGCGGCCTTCTTTTCTAGAAAAGAAGCAAAAGCAGTGGACAATGCCTCGCAGAGCTATTTTTTTTTGCTTCTTTTCGGAGAAAAAAGAAGTCGTCGGAGGCAACCACTGCACCCTAAGCCCAGTACCCTCCGGCGGATTAGTATGCTCTGCGGACGGCCTTCTTTTCCAGAAAAGGAGCAAAAGTGTTCTCCTGGCATGGTCTGCCGAGTTAGTTTACGGCTAGGCGTCTAACCAGAGTTTTCTGTTCGTTCGTTCTATACACTGAATTCTGTATTTTCTCGGTGGCACGTGACTTCCCAATCGGGCAAGAATTAAAAATAGTAGCGGGCGCTTAATTATTTTTTAATATAAAAGGCCCCCTTCCCGCATCTCCTAATTTCCCTGAGTGGTGGGGTGGCGTCGTCGCATACAAGTAAGTGGCGTCCCACTTGTCCCAGTCTAGTTTTAATCGACGAGAAAGTCGATACGAGCTTTCTTTGATCGCAGTTGCCAATGCTGAACGCTGCAACGAGCCTATAAATTAAGTTAACCCGGCCACCAGATAAATAGTGGGCCACTCCTTAAACCAGATCCGTTAAGGTTACAAGTTCCAGCAGAAGTCTGTTGTGAGTGGCCCAAAGACTATGATGTCGGTAGTTAGAAGACGGGCATGCTGAAAATGACCTGGAAAAGTACACATATACGGAACAGTCACGAAGTTATTTAACGTTGGTGAGGTCTGATCAAATTATACTTCTATAACTGGTTTAAATTTCGCAATGGTTACGCAGAGTTAAATTTGGCTATTTTTCAGTGTCGTGCCAACGGCTGAATTGCTTATTCAACGTGGCAGTTCATAAAAATTTACAATGTTGCTGCAAAGGTCAAAAGTCAATGAAGGACTATTTCCTCTGGTGACTTCCATATCATGTCCTATCGCAGGGATAGGATTTTCGATCATGAGTTTAAATTACCGTCAGGCATATTTGTCTACTCAAAGAGTACGTTTTTGACGCTATCATCTGCTGGTATTCTCGACCCCAAACCCGAGCCATAGTGTTTTTGTCTGAGTGGAATAAGTAAAACTCACTAATGTCAACCATCCTCAGGATTAATTCGCACATCCGTATACTTCAGAACCTCCAAACGCTCTGCATACTTTCACTCCAGGAGGGACAGCAAACTTGGTTGAATTAGGTCACTTGGCGACGTGGTTCCACATGGCTTATTCAAATGTTGACCCAACGGAGCTTTGTAGGTCTAAAGTTTCACCACAAGTTGATTTGCAATGTCCTAACCAAATCTTCCGGAAAACCAAGTTGTCATTTTGTTGATGATTTTTCTCGACCGAGAAAGCAAAAAAATCGGCCTCCTCGAGCGCCACACCCCCGCATCGGGGATTACTCAATTAGGAAGTCTAGAGGACCAAAATATGCAGCAACAGCTTACCCCAAAACAGAATCCAAGAGGACCATGGTCTTATTAACGGTCCTATTGGCTTCCGTACACAGGTTTAGAGGACCAAATGGGGCCAAATGAGGCACAGCTCGAAGTGTATAAAGCTCGAGCTGAAAGACCATTTTTTTTTCTTGCTTTTCATCATCAGTCAATCTGATTAAGAATGAAGTTCAATCAAGCTATCCTCCTCTCCATTCTCACTTCTCTTGCTCTGGCTGCTCCGGCTCAAGAGCCAGCAGCCACCTCTTCCAATGCTGCTGTTGCTACCCCTGCTGCTACTTTGGTTCCCGAGTCCTCTTCAGAAGAGGCAATTGTTGCGCCTGAACAGTCTGAAGAAGACTACAAGCGGGAAATCCACACTCCATGGCCAGGTGAACCTGCTTACAAGCGGGAAATCCACACTCCTTGGCCAGGTGAACCTGCTTATAAGCGGGAAGTCCACACTCCTTGGCCAGGTGAACCTGCTTACAAGCGGGAAATCCACACTCCTTGGCCAGGTGAGCCTGCTTACAAGCGGGAAATCCACACTCCTTGGCCAGGTGAGCCTGCTTATAAGCGGGAAATCCACACTCCTTGGCCAGGTGAGCCTGCTTACAAGCGGGAAGTCCACACACCTTGGCCAGGTGAGCCTGCTTACAAGCGGGAAGTCCACACCCCATGGCCAGGTGAGCCTGCTTACAAGCGGGAAGTCCACACTCCTTGGCCAGGTGAGCCTGCTTACAAGCGGGAAGTCCACACCCCATGGCCAGGTGAGCCTGCCTACAAGCGGGAGGTCCACACTCCTTGGCCCGGTGAACCTGCCTACAAGCGGGAAATCCACACTCCATGGCCAGGTGAGCCAGCTTACTAGGACCAACAACTAGTTGTGTCGGAGCTGGCCCTCGTTTGACTGCTCTGCTATTTGACTATTACACATCAATTAGCACTATCGGTACATAAACTATATAGTTCAATTTATATCTTAAAACCCTTTATAATTCCCAACAAACTTTAGCTAGAATCCAGCAGATACTAACGCGTCCTTCTCAGTCGTCTACCTGCATCGTATTTTTCAACTGGCCGAGTCAAGCTTAGCTCGTCGGAGACTATCATTCGTGTTTGCTGAGTATGTGTCTTCCATCATATCGTTTCCTTTTCTAGAAAAAGAACTAGCACGCATAGTCTCTGCACAGCCGAGCCCACCTTTTTCTTTTTGAAGAAGAAGGAAGCTGCCGAAGACACTAGAACGAGAACGTTCCGGCGGGTGCGTATGCTCCGCCTTTCGTTTAATACTTTCCATATAGTGATTTAATATGTTCGTTCTTTTCTTCTCGGTTTGACTTTACGACGCATGTCTGTTTGATCGATGACCGCCCCGACTTCTTCACAGCATTACAATCCCAAAAGGCGCTCTTATTGCAATTGTCGCCAACAGTCCGACATCATTTTCAGTCATTGTTGTCGCCTGACTTGTCATCATTTCAGTTGGAACTTTTCTTTGTGATTGTCCGGATGCATCAATCTCTCAGCACTCTGAAGCAAATAGATTCCGTAGACATTATGCATAATACCCTTGAATATTTCTGGACTTCGAGAATGACATGTCTGTGAGTAGGGAATTTTCCAATCCTTCATTCCCCTGAAGTCAGCTGATCTTCTGGACGTTTTTCCCTTTTTATTTGATCTCCTGAATTGTCTGGGGCCCGTTCTGTTGAACGGGATGGGGAAAGTGATTGTTGTTCATCAGGACATTTTGGAGACAACGTTGCTCTTAACCTGTTGGTAATGCGACTGGAAGAAAATATAGTACTATTAGGTATCAATTACTAAACTATGCAAAAGAAAATAGAGTCCGGACGGATTCACAGGAACTATCAATAGATGATGCGGGAGGTGTCCAGATGTTGATATTGCATGCATACGGGGGACAACTTTCGGTGAATACTGCAGTCATTAATTTACCTAAAATACAGTAATGTTAGATATCAAATTACTTAAACTAAGAGATTGAAACCAGAAGGATTCACAGGAACCTGGCAGTCTGTTAGCAATGATAGCCAACAACCGGTTATCAGACACTCACTACCAACAGGTGGCCACAGTAGGTGTGCAAATGTTGATATAGTACTGGAGATTTTCGATGAAGTTTCGAGTAATGAGGGTGGAAAAGTTTTGATGATCCCCCCACATCAGAACTTATTACCATTCTGCCAGGGTCGGATATCCCCACTAACTACCAGATATATAATACTTCGTTTGCATTTCTTTAAACCAGACCAGCTAGGGTTACAAGTATCGGCGGGTGTTTGCTTTGAGGCCAAACGCAAAAAAGGATAATACCAAGAGGCTGAACTTTAACTGGAAAAGCGCATAGATACAGAAATTCCTCACGATTATTTAATAACATTGGGAAGGTTTCTGGCCAGGAGCAAATTGCGCTTCTGTAAAGGAGTTTGAATTTCGCAATTCGTAGGCAGAATTGAATTTGGTTATTTTTGACTGTCGAGTGTCCTTTCAAACGGGGCTGTTCATCATATGTGAAATGGTCATAAAATTTGATATTATTGCTGCAGAGGTCCAAATTCAATTAATAATTACTTCTCTCGAGTGCCTCCATATCGTTTCCATTAAAAACAGAAATTGGATTTCACTGGTAGTTTTCGATTAAACTATAGCCACTTTTTGACCTGAGAGTAATGGACATGGCTTATTAACGCCAATAGTCGTCTGGCTTAATTAAGACGTCGGTCTTTTTCAGAAAATTCCAAGCGGTATGCATACGCTCAAGAGAGAAACTCGATTCAGCTGAGGCATAATGTTGGCTCGATGGAACTTTTGCAAGGGTAAAACCCCCTCGCGTCTTGATTGCAATAGTCGTAACATCATTATTTTGTTGATGTTTACCCGACCAAAAAAAGGTGAAAAAGCGGTTCTCTCTCGAACATCCCACCCCCGCACTTGAAATTACCCAAATAGGAAGTCTAGAGGACCAAAATATGCAGCAACAGCTTACCCCAAAACAGAATCCAAGAGGACCATGGTCTTATTAACGGTCCTATTGGCTTCCGTACACAGGTTTAGAGGACCAAATGGGGCCAAATGAGGCACAGCTCGAAGTGTATAAAGCTCGAGCTGAAAGACCTTTTTTTTTTCTTGCTTTTCATCATCAGTCAATCTGACTAAGAATGAAGTTCAATCAAGCTATCCTCCTCTCCATTCTCACTTCTCTTGCTCTGGCTGCTCCGGCTCAAGAGCCGGCAGCCACCTCTTCCAATGCTGCTGTTGCTACCCCTGCTGCTACTTTGGTTCCCGAGTCCTCTTCAGAAGAGGCAATTGTTGCGCCTGAACAGTCTGAAGAAGGCTACAAGCGGGAAATCCACACTCCATGGCCAGGTGAACCTGCTTACAAGCGGGAAATCCACACTCCTTGGCCAGGTGAACCTGCTTATAAGCGGGAAGTCCACACTCCTTGGCCAGGTGAACCTGCTTACAAGCGGGAAATCCACACTCCTTGGCCAGGTGAGCCTGCTTATAAGCGGGAAGTCCACACTCCTTGGCCAGGTGAACCTGCTTACAAGCGGGAAGTCCACACCCCATGGCCAGGTGAGCCTGCTTACAAGCGGGAAGTCCACACACCTTGGCCAGGTGAGCCTGCTTACAAGCGGGAAGTCCACACTCCTTGGCCAGGCGAACCTGCTTACAAGCGGGAGGTCCACACTCCTTGGCCAGGTGAACCTGCCTACAAGCGGGAAATCCACACTCCGTGGCCAGGTGAGCCTGCCTACAAGCGGGAAGTCCACACACCTTGGCCAGGTGAACCTGCCTACAAGCGGGAAGTCCACACTCCGTGGCCAGGTGAGCCTGCCTACTAATACCAGTAACTAGTTGCGTCTAATCTGGCCATAGTTTGACTATTCTGCTATTTGACTGTTACACATCAATAAGCGTAAAACCTATATAGTCCAATTTATATCTTAAACCCCTTTATCACTCCCAGCGCAGCTTTTGTTAAATCCGTCCAATATTATGCGGAAAACTGAGGCCGAGAGCTCTGACCGGTCGACTACCTGCTATTATATTACTCACTGGGGTGGTCCGTTAGCCGGTGGCCAAAACGTCATTCCCTGTGTAGGGTTGGGTTCGTCGAATAGCCTTTTCCCACAAAACTGCTGTAGCTACCTTTCACCTCTTTGAAGCCACATAGGACCGCTCGGTGCAAGTGCCCTTCGGGCCGCCTTCTTTTCGGAGTAAAAAGAACCCGCCGGAGGCAAACCACCAACCCCCTAGTGAAGCTTTTGTGGCAGTGCAACCACAGGCCACTCCACAGCCACATTAGGGTAAGGGTTGTGTGGGTTAGGAAAATGCCATTATTTGTTTTGGCGGAGGGAGACGAGGATCGTTCTAGTAACGATGACTAGGGACTCTGAACGGACACATGTGCACTTGACCGTTCCACGCGCAGCCGTCTTCTTTGAGGAGTGGATGAAGCTGAAGCTGGAGTATGACGACATCATTGTTCCACCTGAGCATGAGCCACTGAATCCGGACGACGACGACGACTTGGCGCCAGACCAGCAGGCGGCGTTTGGCATTATCAAATCGCAGCACAAATCAGCCAACAATGGATGGAAAGACTTGGGACTGAAGGAGCTTTTGGAACGTGGGCCCGAGGGTGGAGACGAGATGGTGGCGGATTCGGCCACTACAGCTGCCTTTAGACGAAACGGTGCTCGGGCTCCGCGTTAAATATAATTTATACAATTCCACTTGCCCAATGATCCACAAGAATTAGACAGTTGGAAGGGACCAGAGTGTATACGCAAGTTGCCTCCGGTGGCTTCTTTTGCTTCTTTTCTAGAAAAGGGGCCGCCCGCAGGGCATACTCGGCCTCCGGAGGGTTCTGGGTCTAGAGGGGGTGCGTAGCCTCCGGCGGCTTCTTTTTTTCTCCGAAAAAGAAGCAAAAAAAGGTAGCTCTGCGAGGCCAGTGCTTTTGCTTCTTTTCTAGAAAAGGGGGCTGCCCGCAGGGCATACACAACCTGCGTAATCCTCCTCATTATATCGTCGCTCGGTACCGTCAACTGATTCCTTTCCTTTTTCCGCAATGACATTTATTAGATTTATTAGATTCATACAACTATGCACATCAATTCCATCCAACATAGCCGTCCGGTAGTCGGTTTGTTTTCAGAAGAAGCTGCTTGAGGTTTTCCAGTCCATTGACAAGCTCGTCGCGGCTGTTGGAGAAACCAATTCGGAGATATCCTGGATAGCCAAACGTCTCACCTGGGACAGCCAACGTCTTGTACTCTTCTGCCAGCTCTCGACAGAGCTTTTCCGTGTCCTTGCAACCGGTAACGCGGACAAAGGAGGTTGTTCCAGCCACTGGCTTGACATGGGACAGCGCACCGTTGGAGGCGGTGATAAAATCGTCCAAAAATTGCAAGTGCTCCGCACACATCTTTTTGTTGTGCTCGAGAATCTTGTGACGGCCCTGGAGCGCCCAATTGGCGAGAATGTCGTTGACCGCGGAAACGCAAATGGTGGTGTAATCTCTCCGCTTGGAGAGTTCGGTGATGAGACTTTTGTCGGGTGTGGCGATCCAGCCCAACCGAAGACCGGCCAATCCATATGCCTTGGATGTAGAGGATGTGGAGATGCCCTTCTCATACATGGTGGCAATGGAGGAAGGATTTTTCGAGATGGACTCGGGGAGGGAGTGGTACAATGGGCGATAGACTTCGTCGCACAATAAATATGCCCCAGCCTCTCGTGCAACGTCCACAATCTGTTGCAACAATTCCTGTGGGACCAATGACCCCGACGGATTGTGCGGGTTATTAATGTTGATCAGCTTTGTCTTGCCCTTCACCACTAACGACTTTAACTCGTCAATGTCGGGCAGAAAGTTGTTTTCCGGCTTGAGAACGAGCTTGTCAACTTTCCCGCCAAACACGGCAGGAACAGATTGCAGTTGCTGGTATGCCGGGTCGACGACGATGACACGGTCTTCCGGACCCACCAGCGTGTAGTACACCAGATAGTTGGCGCCAATGCCGCCATTGGTCACAAGCACGTTTTCACTCGAGAGCGTGATGCTGCTGCTCTCTGGGGCATCCTCATTGGTCAGTTCGGCAATTGTGGACAGCAGAGCCTTGGACCCGGGGATGTCCCCATAGACTAGTCGTTTAGACGTAATCTCCTTGAGCGGGATTGGCGAGCCGATAAGCTCGGACACCTGTTCGAGGCTGAACGAGTAGCAGCACGTCTCGGCAATGTTGTACGTGACCTTGGTCTCGTACTCGTCCATCCACCGCTCCACCATAAAGTCCTCCTGGTAGACCATTCTTTTGTTGTCTTGGTATTCTGAACCACCTCCTCCGCATTGCGGGGAGGTTTATATAACACGACGCTCTTCGCTGTTCCATGCCCAAAAGTCGCGGAGGAATACTCTACGCGGAAGGCGAGTTCGGAGGTCCGACCCCCGGAAACGGGCAAAGAGCTCATTACGGGACATGACTAATGCTGGAGCTGACGGGTCGCTCTAGAACGTTCTCAGTGCTCTCTGGTCGTAGGAAGGTCAATTGGGTGGGGCCAGGTTTGCACAGTGCGACGCTTTGGCTGTTTTCTGTTTTGTGCGGGATTTGCCGAAAGTTGAGCGTCTCTATGTGTCACTAGAATAGGCACAACATAATACTCATGTCTACTCTCTCCGGAGGTTGAGTGCCTCCGGCGGCTTCTTTTTTCTCCGAAAAGAAGCAAAAAAGGTAGCTCTGCGAGGCCAGTGCTTTTGCTTCTTTTCTAGAAAAGAAGGCCGCCCGCAGGGCATACTTGCCCCAGTGGTTGGTGGTTGCCTCCGGCGGCTTCTTTTTTCTCCGAAAAGAAGCAAAAAAGGTAGCTCCGCTTCGCGGAGAGTGTGTGAACACTGATTTTTGGCTTCGTTTCTAGAAACGAAGACCGCCCGCATCGCATACCACTCCTCCGGACGGTTGGTGACGCAAAGCGGACGCGGGCTATTTACGCCATAGTTTTTGTGGGCTGGCACAATATGCACATGCTTACAATCGGTAGCTACACACACCTATTCTGTGGCTATATTCTTTATAACCCAATTACAGATCAACAACAAGGTTTCAAGATCACAAGCTTTTTTTACGCGTTCAGATACCACACGTCTACATACACACACTCTTAAAGGGAGCAGGAATGTGAAAACGAGACTGCTACAACGACCCCCTACAGCTACAGATTATTTAATTATAACCGTCCTTATCGCCACTACCAACCACCAGCATCTACCTCTATGCGCACCCAAACTGCTACGAGCTATTACCCTATCTACCGCACACACACACACCGGCCCTAAATTTACCGGTTCACAGGTCTTCTCCCTTCCACGCGACCGCGTCCGCGCGCGTCTCTCTCTATTTCTTGAGTGTTTTAAGGGAAAAAAATTTGAGGTTACCCAAACTAGTTGGATCTTCGACACATAAATCCCGCAAGTCCCCGTATAAAATGTGGAATGTGGAACCAAAAAAGAGTTGTTGTTCAATCTCGCTGAATTCTCGCTTCGGCTAGGTTGAGCAATCTTTTTGTTGGCTCCAGGAGCCTCATGGTCTCGTCAGCGTCTCACACGCGCCCTCAGAACCTCCAGTGCTTTTGCTTCTTTTCTTGAAAAGAAGGCCGCCCGCAGGGCATATCCCCCCCTAGCGGATCTGGGGATAGTGAGCTGCCTCCAGCGGCTTTTTTTTCGCCGATAAAGAAGCAAAAAAAGTAGCTCTGCGAGGTTAGAACCCTTCCGAACAGATCTCGAGAAGATAGGGGCCAGTGCTTTTGCCTCTTCTGGAAAAGAAGGCTGCCCACAGGGCACACTCGACTTCCGGAGGTTGTGTAGCCTCCGGCGGCTTCTTTTTTCTCCGAAAAGAAGCAAAAAAGGTAGCTCTGCGAGGCCGTTTACCAGTGCTTTTGCTGGGTTCTGGGCCTAGCGGGTTGCGTCGCCTCTTCTCCGAAAAGAAGGCCGCACTTATTGTGAATCTGGGCTTTTGCTTCGAAGGCGGATCTGTCTCGGGTCTCGATTTCAGGCGAGAAAACCGGAGCGCCGCACGATATGTCAAAAAAAAAAAAGTGCGGACACAACTAATTTTTTTTTTCTGACTATTAGCAACGAGACCATGAGCAATGAGATTCTGGGGATAGACAACTTCAACATTGTGTGTGCGAGTCTGGGCGGGTTTGCGTGCGTGTACTGCGTGGGATCGTACTTTCTGCGGGACAAGCTGTACCTGTCTGAGCCGTTCCCGGCCATGCTGTTTGGCCTGATCTTCAAGGTGGCCGGCTGGGCCAAGACGGACGAGTACGGGCCTGTGAACGAGATTACGCTGAACTTCACCAGACTGGCGCTTGGCATCCAACTGACCTTGGCAGGTATGCAGCTTCCCGGCAAGTACATGAAGGGCTCGTGGCCGAGCATCGCCATGCTGCTGCTGCCGGTGATGACGACCATGTGGGTGGTGTCGGCGCTCATCATCTATCTGGTGGTGCCGGACATCAACTATCTGGAGGGCCTGATTATCGGGGCCTGTGTGACGCCGACGGACCCTATTCTGTGCAACTCCATCGTCAAGGGCCGGTTTGCCGAAAAGTACGTGGACGAGAGGGTGCGGAACCTGATTGTGGCGGAAGCCGGTGCGAACGATGGGTTTGGGTATCCGTTTTTGTTTCTGGCGTTGTGCATCTATCGCTATAGCGGGACGGAGATTGCAAAGGAGTGGATCGTGTACACGGTTTTGTACGAGATTCTGCTCGGAGCAGCGTATGGCCTGGTTGTGGGCGCGTTGGCAATGTTCCTGCTACGCTGGGCCAGACGCTACGACACGATTGATCATGGCATGTATCTTCTGGCCATCTTTGTCATTGGCCTCTTTGTGATGGGCACAGGAGGGCTGCTCGGACTGGACGATCTGTTGGCGTGCTTCTGCGCCGGAAACGCCCTCAACTGGGACGACGAGTATCGCAGCGTGAGCGAGGAAGACGGCACTCAGGAGGTGATCGACTCCATGCTCAACATTGGCCTGTTTGTGTGGATCGGGGCCACGATACCGTGGGCATCGTTCAACCAGGTGCTACCCGTGTGGCGTTTCATCGTCATTGGTCTCTGCATCCTCGTCTTTCGTCGTGTGCCCGTCGTCATCGCCTTCTCCAAGCTCATTCCGGACATTCACAACTTCTTCGAGGCGAGCTTTGTGGGCTTTTTCGGCCCCATCGCCGTGGGCGCCCTCTTCTATCTCGAGATTCTGCATGAGGAGCTGGCCGAGCACGGCAAAGCCGACAGCTGGCTCTACGAGATTTGCGGCCCCGTCATATACTTTATCATCCTGTGCTCCATCGTCGTGCACGGTCTGAGCATCACGGTCGTCGGCTCCGGCCTCAGGTTCCTCGAAAACAAGAGGAAGGCGTCCTACGTATAAACATAGACAATACACTTGCATCGAGACTAAGAGAATCCTGGATTCGTTTTTCTCCAAAAAAAAGGTAGTTTTGCGAAGCTCTGTACGTTCCCAGAGAATTGTGATGTCGTGGGACCAGTGCTTTTGCTTCTTTTCTAGAAAAGAAGGCCGCCCGCAGGGCATACTCGACCTCCGGAGGGTTCTCGGGCCTCGGGGTGGTAATCGCCTCCGGCGGCTTCTTTTTTCTCCGAAAAGAAGCAAAAAAGGTAGCTCCGCTATGCGGAGAGAGAACGTGACAGTAGTTCTGCGTCTTGAGAATAGGGCGATTGCCCAGTTGTGCTAGGTGGAGGTGTGCGCAAGGTCAAACTCCGCAAGCAACAAATGGAGAATAACTGTGCAAATCCAAGGAACCGTGAGAGTATCCATTTTCAGCAACTTAAAGCTACCGTGCCACGATTGGCTATCGACATCACTGTGTGCCCAACAGTTCCATGTCTAGAGCTATCCGGTGTAATGGCACAGTCTCGTGATGTAGGCCTTTTACCAGTGGTGGGCGGTGGTGAGGCGCATTCTGGTCAATCAGATTAGTGTCGGTCAGTTGATCTGCGACAAAATCCTTCACGATTGATATAAAACGCTCCGTTATATGTCGTTTGAATTCCCCTTTAGAAAAAAATGAAAATAAGATATACACGCAGGATACGGTTCACAAACCGTGAGGGGTACTTTTCAGATTATTTATGTTATCAAATGCCATGAAAAGTTACCGTGTTGACTAATATTACTCGCAATGGTCTCGTCCATTGTTTATGGAGCAGTGACGGTTTCTGTACACCCGCCACTTCTGAAGCAGATTCTGATCACTCAGAAACTTCAGTAAGCCACACCACTCTCGCCCTTTACGATGAATACTTCATAATCCTCTCTCATACTTTGAGGTACTATATTGACGTAACGTTCACTGACCAAGCACCCGTTCCAATTGTATCTGGCTTTGACATGGCTCCACACTTCCGCTAATCCGTCAAACGTATTTTTATCCTGAGCAAGTGTAAAAGCGGTAGCAACTGCTTAATGCAATTGCTTCGGTAACATGACCGCAAATTCCATCCTTATTATCTAGTTGCCCTAGCGGATCTTGTTCAATCTGTTCCAGCCCTCACCCGGTACCTTCTGGAATGGTGAAAATCCAAAGAACCGCCGGACTTTTTAAACTTGAGTTCATGGACTGAGACCTATGCATATGCAAATCCGTGCTACACAAGCCTGTTTATTTTTCTTTTTAAAAATGTTTTGAATATATGTGCAAATCTTTGCTTATAAAATTTGAGCAGAATGCACTCTCCGTACGCGCAGGCAAATATTTAGCTCTTTCCAGCTAAGTCCTTTCTGGTATTACTCAATATACTATTTGGTTCGAGAAGCGTAGAATTTGAAATCAGTTTTGATCGTTGCCCGAGTCGGGCATATTGATTCACACAGATAAAAAATGATGTAAGAGAAAGACCACAATCCTTCCAATTAGCTTCCAGTGCACTATTAGGTATACCTGCTTCAGTTTTATTTTTTTTTTCTCAGAAGAGTTCGTCTGTGAGACGATGCCAGCGCCGTTGCTTCGAAAAAAAAGTCGCCCTTGTGGGCATATACACCTCCAACGATCCTCGGAAGGTTACTTCCTTCAGTATATCAGGGGCTCCTAATTAGACCGTCATATCTGAGCTAGTTTCCACTGTGCACAAGTACAAGTTTTGGAGTATACATGGTTTGTGGACGTCAACTAAGCGGCCTTAGCTGTGCACAACAAAATGCGTTTGGCTCGCCGACGAGTGAACCGCGCAAATTTATAATAGCTTTGAGCCCAGATCCAAAGTCTTGTCAGTACGTGCTTTCATTGGGCAGATCACCTCCAGTGGCTGATGCATTCTTTTCGATGACGCGCAAAAGTGACATGGCGATCAGAATCTGCTTAAGATTTATTAATTTTAGCTCTTTAAAAACAGTTTGTAGGCAGTATTTTCAGTTTCCTCGACATAAGGATAGCCGAGGGAAGTGAGGAATTCCTTGAATTGGTCATCCTCATGAGGTGCGACCTGGATACCGGCCAGGATCTTGGCAATGTCGGAGCCATGGTTTCTATAGTGGAAGAGAGACACATTCCATTTGGAGTTGATTCCGGTTAAGAAGCGGTGAAGCGCTCCCGGACGTTCTGGGAACTCGAATCGGAAGATTCTCTCGTTAGTTGCGTTAGCCTTGCCGCCGACCAGATATCGTGCATGCGACTTGGAAAATTCATCATCACTAATATCAATGCCTGTCATGCCTTGTTCGTTTAACTCATTCAAAATCTTGGGTCCTTCTTTCTTGGCGTCATCCACCGAGAAAGACATGTACACGTGAGCTTGACCTTCTGGGTTTTCCAACTGGCCGTTAGAGTATCGGTAGGAGAACTCGGTGATTGCTCGAGGATAAATAACATTGACAAGGTTTGCAAACGCACCGGGCTTTTCTGGGATGGTAGCGATGATAAAGAGTTCGCTGCCCTCACCGAGCTTGGCACGTTCAGACACAAACCGCAATCTGTCGAAGTTCATGTTGGCACCGGAAAGCACTGCACAATAGGCCTCGGACGAGTGATCTTCACCTGGCGAGCTGGCCACATACTTCTTCAACCCGGCAACTGAAAGTGCACCGGCTGGTTCCACGATCGAACGGGTCTCCTGGAAAATGTCCTTGATGGCGGCACAAATCTCGTCGGTGGACACTCGCACAATTTCGTCAATGCAGCTTGTACACAATCGGTAGGTTTCGTCTCCTGGAACTTTGACGGCCGCACCATCAGCGAATAGTCCCACTTCGGACAAGCTGACTTTTTTGCCCTGTTTGAGCGATTCATACATGGCACAGGCATCATATGTCTCGACACCAATCACCTTGACATGAGGAGCGATTCTCTTGATGTATGTGCCGACACCAGCGATCAAACCACCACCACCAATGCAACAGAACACCGCCTTTAGCTGGTTCAGATTGATCTGTCTCAAGAGCTCCATACCAACGGTACCCTGGCCAGCAATAACATATGGGTTATCGAACGGTGGAATGTTGGTCAAACCGTGCTCCTCGGACAATCTGTTACACTCGGCCTTGGCCGCATCAAAGTCATCACCATGGAGAACGACTTTAGCGCCCAACCTGTCAACATTTTTGTACTTGATGGATGGGGTAGCCGTGGGCATGACAATTGTGGAAGGAATGTTCAGCTTTTTGGAGGAAAAAGCAACGCCCTGGGCGTGGTTGCCGGCAGAGCATGCAATCACACCTTTCCATCGATCCTCCTCCGGCAGATGTGAGATCATGTTGTATGCGCCTCTCAGCTTGAAGCTGAAGACTGGCTGCAGGTCTTCCCGCTTGAGGAAGATGTTGGTGCCGTATTTGGCACTGAGGTTGACCGCAGGACTGACAGGAGTTTCCTTACAGGCTTCATAAACTTTCGAGGTCAGAATCAACTTCAAATAGTCCGGAGTCCCATCCTCAAGGAGGTTGTGTGGCTCAATGGACGAGTAGTTCAGACTGCTTTCCTTGGTGTCCGCAGAGTACTCGGTGAGTCCCGAATGCTTCGGTTGCGTCTCTTCAATCGCCATTCTCTGTGTGCTGTGTTGTGTCCGCTATATGAGTCAAAAAGCGAAGGCCAGGCCCGATATTTCACAATCTTTCACCTGAGCTCGGCGCGCCCTTTACTCCGATCTCGCTCGCGCAAACTCGGCGCCGCCGGGTGTGCGGCGGTGTGGCTGGTGAGTGCACTAGCCACTAAGACGCCACGATGAGTGTTGCCCTGCGGGCGGCCTTCTTTTCTAGAAAAGAAGCAAACGCACTGGATACACACACCCTCTCCGCGAAGCGGAGCTACCTTTTTTTGCTTCTTTTTCGGAGAAAAAAAGAAGCCGCCGGAGGCTACACACCCCCTAGGGACCATTGGGGATAGGGGGAGCCTATGCCCTGCGGGCAGCCTTCTTTTCTAGAAAAGAAGCAAAAGCACTGGCATACACACACACACACTCTCTCTCTCGCCGCGTAGCGGAGCTACCTTTTTTGCTTCTTTTCGGAGAAAAAAGAAGCTGCCGGAGGCTACACCTCCCCACAGGACCATTGAGATGCACTTGCGAGAAGCAAAAACAATGGCACAGAATATCTTCTGCAAAGTGGAGATACCTTTTTTGTGTGCCTTTTTGAAGGAGATGGTATCCAAACCATAGTCCCACATTGTGATACACGGTGCGGAACTACCTTTTTCCATCCTACAACACGCGTGGGATGGGTACCGGACTTTGACGGAGAATAACAGATTCCATACTCTAGCGAGCTACAGTTGAAAACAGCAGAACGGGGTGACTACAGACTTATCTACACAGTCACAGCTGGTCATTCTCTCCAGCCAATTGGCCGAAACGTATTCGTTGCTGACCGGTACCGTGGCAACCAAACCACGCGGAGACCGTTGCCCGGGGCGCGGAGTCGATCCGCGCGGCTTATTATTATGCTACCCCACACAATCGCGACGATCAGGATAAGTTGCCCTAAAGCGGCAGGTAGACTGTGGCCGCCATTCCTGAGCATGGCCCGAAGGCGAAGAGTAATCTGGCATTGAGCAGTGACGCTAAACGCACAAAATTATCGCTCGAGATAAAGAGCAATAGATAACGCCGATAAGATGCTGTGGTTGCGGAGATTGGGCGCGCATCGATAAGGTGGGTAGGAGCGGTTCACGGGATTTTCCCCCTCGAAAAAAGGGTTTGGCTGGAGCAGCGTTTATCACTCTTTCCCCCTCATTGTGGTATATATAATAATCGTGGTATAGGTGGAGCTGGTGCATTTTTGGTTCTTCTTAGGTTTTTTTTTTTTTTTTTTCTACTCCCCAGTTCATAATGTCCCATGGCAGGAAGCAAACAAAGTCGAGATATGGTAGGCTTTGGCGCTTAAATCCAGCAAGGCATGGTTGCTAACGAAGATTAGGTTGTGTGACGTGCAAGAAGAGGCGGCTAAAGTGTGACGAGACCAAGCCCACATGCTTAGAGTGTAAGATAGTACAACGTGGCAGAGATGATGGGGCCTATATAGCTAACCGCCATCTCACTAGGTGCGCGTAGAAAGGTCGAGTGTGGAGGATATGTCACAAACTTCAAGTGGCGCTCGTTTGAGGAGACGAATGGCGGTGCAAAGATCACTAAGAAGCCGGTACAAGAGAAAAAGAGTCCGCAGCTTCCTGCTTCGCACGAAAAGTCGATTGACAGCTTGATCCAAGCCGCCATGGCCTCAACTGGTGCGAAGTCGCCAGTATCGACAACGACAGCACAACCCTCTACTGTTGAAGTTGTAAATGCGAAGCGTGCAACAGTGAGCCCAAGTGTTCAGCCAAGCCCGCCGTCCACAACCATGATAGATACGGCAGAGTTAAATCTCGACCCTTTTTCAACCTTATTGGGCGCAGATGGATTTGTATTCAACTTTCCGCCTACTCCAAAGGAACTGGAGATTGTGCCGAATAACCATGATCATGATGACGAGGAGGAAGTTGTAAATACAAAAAAATCACCGTCCAATAATAATCACAGAATTTGGGAGCTACCGGATTTTTTGGACGACTCAAGATCTTCCCCGTTCCCTATCCTCGCACCCTTAGCCGACGAACGCGAAAAAACCTTCAACCTTTACGACAAATTCACGTGCGGGATCCTGTCCATCAAAAACGGTCCCACGGAAAACCCGTGGAGGTCAGTCTTGTGGCCGCTGGCCCGGGACTATGGCGCCTTGTACCATGCTGTCGGCGCAATGACCAAGTTCCACCATTCCAATAGGAATACTGAATTCCGATCTCAAGCTGTAGAGCACATGAAACAGTCGTTCACCCTATTGCAAGATGGAGTGACGAACAAAACCCTCCCGCCAGATGTAGCGCTTGCAACGACCCTTTCCTTGGCATTTGCAGAATCATGGGATAGACAGGTAACATCGGGAATTGACCATGTGCGTGGTGCGACCAAGATGATCAATCAGCTCATTGGCAAGCACGATTTCCAAGAAAACATGCCACTCCCACCGTGGCTGCAATTTTTGTTCAACTCGTGGCTGTATCTAGACGTGCTGGTGAAGCTGACGACGGAAAAGCCGCCCGAAGAAGAGGAACAAGGGGATCAATCGAGATCAGACTTTCTAAACATTGATGTGTTTGACGAGCCGTTCTCTTCATCATCCGACGAGGAAATTGAGTCCCCTCACAAACACCAGCGCCCTCATCAATCCGATATAATTCACAAACAACTCATCCAACAAGCTGACCAAGTGGACCCACTGATGGGCTGTGCGCAGACCTTGTTTCCATTGATTGGAAAAGTAGCATCGCTCGTGCAACGGGTAAAACAAGCAGAGAAAAACACCCTGACCATAGTCAGCGAGGCTGTCGAATTAAAGCATCAATTGGAAATGTGGAACCCTACACTTTCCAAAAAAATGACTCTTGTTGAGGACCCCACATGGGACCTGAACAGCTGTCTCTCCACCGCAGAGGCATATCGTTATTCTGCCTTGCTCTATCTTCATCAGGCCGTACCAGAAGTTCCAAGCATCTCATGTCACGATTTGGCAGAAAAAGTCATGATGCTATTAGCCTCAATCCCGAGCTCCTCTGGCTGCTGGGTAGTGTGCATCTTCCCGCTATTCATCGCTGGCTGTGAAGCCGAGGAGGATGAAAGAACCTGGGTCACAGATCGCTGGAAAATGCTCTCGGATAAAATCTGGTTGGGTAATATCGATCGCACAGTCGAAGTCGTCAAGGAAGCGTGGTCACGGAAAGACCAGTGCAAGAAGCAACAACGGTCCGCTTCATTTTCGCATAATAATGACAGTCGTAATAACATGGAGATTACAGAGGAGCAGACTCACTCTCCGGTGTCCGCTCGTCGAAGCTCCATAGATATTGCGTCTTCGATCGCTTCTCGCGTCGCCCTGACGTTCGGGAACACTTCACCAAACGACCCAGACACCAAAAACGACGGCATAAGAAGCTGGTGTCATTGGTCACAAATAATGAAGGAATGGGGCTGGGAAATGCTGTTAGGTTAACGTCAATAGTCGTGGTATTTATAATTCTTTATTAATAATCGTTCAGCCGTGCACGGCATCAGGGAGATAATACCCCATTAAGACTGACCGGCACCCAACTTTCCCGTTTTGGGCAACCAATGCGAGTGACATAATGTGGGGTAATGGAGTAGCACTGGTGATATTTCAGGAGGCGACAGCCTCGATGTTTCGTTTGGTGAAATATAATTGAGCTGGTAGCTGTGTATAGTTATAGTCACAACATTGACTAATATAACAAAGGACTGGAGGAAATTATGCATAGTTGCGACTATACCCACCCTTAATAGGCCTATAAAAGCGTATTGTGCAATATGTACCATGCACACTATCTTCAATTATGTAATTCAGCCTACTATCAACTCAAAGAGTATTATCGACACGCGATACGCGGACGAGCAGACCCACAAATGCCAGGTTTTCGAGAAGCTCATAGTGTTGACCGTACAAGAATGATAACTAAAGACGTGCTTATAAAGTCGCCACAGTAAAGACACAAACAGAAAATACTCTGTTTATCATCCAGTATCCCGAATATCACAACAGTGAATGTAAAAGTCGACTGGAGTGTAAGCCAATATCGATTTTGGGTATACTTAAGGGTCAATCCCACCAGTCCACGAGAAAGAAAGCTACCGCAAAACACCCGTTTCTACTGACAAAATCGACCCGACTGGCTACGCAATCAGGAATAAATGAATAGAATAACAAAGATCAACGGAGAATGAGCGCTCAACAATATCCACATTCGCGCGCGCAAAAAAGGTAATCTCATGCACACGAACTAAAAAGCAGTCAAGCGAAGGGGCAAAAAAAAAAAAAAAATTAGGAAAAAGTGGTACCGTAATTATAACGACGCCACGCGCGGAATTCGAAATTGGAGTACCTTTCACACACTCGCTCGGTCTTTGATTGAGTTCATGATCGATGTCACTCCTGTACTGTCGTCCTAGAGAATAAACGAAACTCAATTAACGACTACTGGCAGGGAATTGTGATGAGGCTCAGACCATGTTTCAGAATCAAATTGGGTCCTATAGGTTTTCAGGGCTATTCTCTTTTGCTATCAACTGGTTACACGATGAAATTGCTTCAGTGAACTCATTTCTCCAGTTTGATACAATTATATTCTCATGCAGATATCAACATCTCTCACCGAGTATACTGCGGATCGAAAATTGTGCTTCCTGTTTAATACTGTTCGGAAGAAGTTGGCTTGGGCCATTCGAGGCCTCACTGAGCGCACATCAACTACTCCATCCGATTCGCATCATATCGTTCAACAGCAGCTATCTTGGGGGTGCGTAACGATAGTGGTAGTTTATCAAGTACCGCCCCATTATTGGGGATGTCTTAGCAACAGCTGTCAGAAAACTACTGATTGGAAAGTACAGTTAGGCTCCATAAGTCTGGTAGAGCCGACGAAGAGCGGCACTTGACTGTTATTGAATAATGGTTTAAGTTTGCAATTGGGCATGCTACTGGGTTTCCTTTCAACGTTAATTTCAATACAGACTTTGTATAAGTGTGGAGCTCATGGTATACGCTCCGTGCAGATTGTTAAATAAGAAGGGTTGGAGCGAAGAATTGGATGCCGTGTTTTTAATGCTAATGATAGGCTGGTTCGGGTAACAGTTGGAACGATAAAGTGTGGTCATCAAAATTTGTACACAATATCTACGAATATTTTAATTCAGTTCGCATTCAACTCGGCAAGTGTACTCTCATAAAAGTTCAACAGATGTGGTCTCTCCTTTTCCCAACGAAAATCGTAGAAATCAGATTGTTTACCCGGTGGATCCCTATACACAACCATCTGGCTACTCTCAGGTGTTCCCTTCAACGTTTCAGCGATATATTCTCGAGTGACAGTGGATCTGTAGAGCGCAAACTTTGTGCCAACTACGTGGATTCCGTATACCTTGATTGGCTCTTCCCCTTTCACGTTTTGCGAAATTCCATGAGCTGTGAAGAACATCCCCCCTAAAATCTGTTCTTCCTTGAGTGACTGAGAAGCTTTTGCTTTATTCAAATCAAATTCTTCCATTACCACCAACATATTAAACGATTTTGGAGTGACGACACAGTAAACATACCTTTCTCCTAGTTCTTCTTCTCCACGGCTCCGGTCGTTGTAAATATGGTAATTAAACCGGTAGTTCGTCCTTTTATAGCGTAATAATTGAATTATAAAACCACCGTTGGATTCACCTTTTTGTCTTTCATAAACCAACGTCCACATAACATCCTCCATGACGATTGCCCCCTCCTTAGACGCCCGCTGGTTTAAACAGGTTTTGTTATCCACCCATTCATCATCCCATTCACCAGTAAGATGGTCGATCCAAGGACTGCGTTCCTTCTTCGCGTTTGCGTTTTCTTCGTTTTTAACCACAATTCCCAGTTTTTCGGTTGTTTCGAAAGTCCAATCAAGCCGTTGAGGAACCAACCCATCCGTTCGTTGACAAACCAAATTCTCTCCATCAAACAATTGAGCAGATTTGAGGCACCTAAGTCTTGATGCAAAAATATCCTCTCTTATACTACCGGGTTGAGCTAGTTCAGCAAGTACAGCTAACTCAGCAGGCTCGATTCGCTTAGCTAATTTGCGGATTTCAGCTTCTTCGGTAGGGTAATAAAATATAGCTGGTCGTTTGGTGTATTCATCAGGTTCATCAGGTTCATCAGGTTCATCAGGTTCATCAGGTTCAGCAGATTCGACAGATTCTACCTTTACGTCGCCCTTTTTTCTCTTCTTGGCAGTGATTTCTCCCCTTCGGATTTCACTATTCGATGCATAACGCTTCATACCACTTATTCCATCATGATTTGGGGTTTCCATTATTTGGTCATCTGATACCAGCGTTCTTGTGTTTTCTGAAAATAAAAGTGCCATTTAACGATTATTGCATTGCGCGCTGATCTGCAGGCACGCCCTCCACATTGGGAAATTAGCCGACTACCAGCACAGTAAAAAGGATCGTACTCACAGTGAGGAAAGCCAAAATTTAGTGACTCAATGTAGTTATGTTGGCGTTAATTCTCTATAGGGATGTAGGGCTGATTTTGCATAGTTCAGCTTTATATATTGCTCTCGAGGAGAGGAGTTAAGAGACTTTCAGTTCCATCATTGTACCTGTCTATGGAATGGGATTGATGAGACTTTTACGTCAAAAAAATGTAAACAGTCACATTTATGTATTTGATAATTATTTAAGTATAGCCCTTCAAAAATTGTACTTCAGCTCTCGTTCAATCCCGCCAGCGTACTTTCAAGGAAATTTAACAAGTGTGGTCTCTCCTTTTCCCAACGAAAATCATAGAACTCAGATTGCTTGCCCGGCGGATCCCTATACACAACCATTTGGCTACTCTCAGGTGTTCCCTTCAACCTTTCAGCGATATATTCTCGGGTGACAGTGGATCTGTAGAGTGCAAACTTTGTGCCAACTACGTGGATTCCGTATACCTTGATTGGCTCTTCCCCTTTCACGTTTTGCGAAATTCCGTGAGCTGTGAAGAACATCCCCCCTAAAATCTGTTCTTCCTTGAGTGACTGAGAAGCTTTTGCTTTATTCAAATCAAATTCTTCCATTACCACCAACATATTGAACGATTTTGGAGCGAAGACACAGTAAATATATCTTTCTCCGGGCTCCGTGTCTACGCGGCTCCGATCGTTATAAGTATAGTAACTAAACTGGTGGCTAGTTTTCTTCCAGGATAATAATTCAAGCATGAAACCGCAGTTGGATTCACCGTTTTCTCTTTCATAAACTAACGCCCACATAACATTCTCCATAACAGCTGTCCCCTCCTCAGATGCCTGCTGTTTTAAATAGGTTTCCTTATTCACCCATTCATCGTCCCATTGACCAGTAAGATGGTTAATCCAAGGGCTGCGTTCCTTCTTTGCGTTTGAGTTTTCTTCGTTTTTAACCACAATTCCCAGTTTTTCGGTTGTTTCGAAAGTCCAATCAAGCCGTTGAGGAACCAACACATCCATTCGTTGACAAACTAAATTCTCTCCATCAAATAATTGAGCAGATTTGAGGCATCTAAGTGTTGATGCAAAAATATCGTCTCTTATACTACCGGGTTGAGCTAGTTCAGCAAGTATAGCTAATTCAGCAGGCTCAACTCCGTCTGCTAGCTTACAAAGTTCAGCTTCTTCGACAGGATAATAAATTTCAGCTGGTAGTCCGGTGGGTTTAGCAGGTTTAGCAGGTTCAGCCTTTTCGTCGCCCTTTTTCCTCTTCTTCGTAGTGGTTTCTCCTTTTTGTATTTCATCATTCGAGGCACATCGCTTTTCGCCACTTGTCCCAGAGTTGTTTGGCATTATCACTATTTTTGTTTTTTGAAGAATAGACGTCATGTACCGATTAGAGCTTTGCGCACTGATTTGCAGGCACATGTCCCGTATTGGGAAGTCATGTGCGGCGGGCAACAATGATGCTTAGAGCACTTTTGCCGAGGCAGAAAAACCCAGAACAACGTATGCATACACGTACACGAATAACAGCAAACAGTAGATATTATGAATATTAAATGAATAAAGTAAAAACAACCAGGTTGACACAAAAAATACTACTATACATATGCACAAGTGCGGCACGCCTTCTGGTGGCCAAGTTGAAGGTTGTTTTATATGCATAGGAGGAACGTTTTCTAGTGTATGAATAGGAGATTCATAATATATGCATATGCACATGTTGTCGACAGAGGTATTGGCGTACCGCTCCAATATGCATAAATTTATATATTCCCACGTTGGCGGGGAGCATCAAGAGCGACCAAGCGTTGGCAATGATTCTGTACTAACAGGAGACACCGCATACAGTCAAACACATTATGAAATGCGGCTCTATTAAGTCGAAAATCGAAATTTGTCAACAGATTGCCATGAGAAGGATAGCGAAGGATAGTGGGGGACAAATCTCTTTCCCAACTTTCGGTAAAGCCATAATTTGAAAGCATTGTCGTCGTCTGAGATAAAACACAGAACTGAAGTCTGCCCTGTATAGAGGTAAAATCTGGCCCACCGCACGAATGCCAAACATTGGCATAACGTAACGGCCTGTGAACTTATATTCAGGGCAGACTTCCCGATTGTGGAGCGCCGCAGTCACCATTTCGCCAATTAACTGTGGTTGCGCATAGTTGATTGATGCATTTGGCCTGGCAGGCTTATCTTCTACCACCACGAGTATTCTCTCACATAAATCATCATCATCATCATCCATTCTGTGATATACGAGGTGGTCTGGTTCCATGTGCATTTGACGACCACCGATTGTATAGCTTACACGGGCTCCAAAGCCGTGGGTTAGTTTCAACGGACGGCCGTTAAACTGAGTAAACTCCAGCAGATTCAATATGAATTCATCAACACGACCTTCGTTACGTGGGTGCCTCCCCATATCTTCATAGCTGTTGAAAAGATCATCCAAGGTTTCATCTTCTCTGAACTCCCCCGCGTGTTGGATTCTAAAGAGCCGTTCTTGCGCAGTTGATTCGACATCATACTCAACATCTATTAATTCCTCAGTCTGATTTGCGTCTCGTACTCCAATTTGTAAATAGTCGAGATTGCCGTCAGTCCATGAACTTGGTGGACCATAAAAGAACAAATCCATGTCGACTTTATCTTCCCCAAAACATAAACAAACATTTTATTGGGGAAATACGCTTCATTCGGCTTCGTAACTCAATTGTGGTAGTTTTGAAAACTCCTGAGCTAAGAGCAATATAGTCTGGATTTTTAACAACTGTAACGAATATAATTAATCGAATGCGATATTCCAGTGGTAAAGACAACATGGAAAACAATGGCGAGATATGTGGTCGGTTTAAGAATTTTAGCTCCAACTTCTGGAAAAACGTTAAACAGAGATTAAGTATTTCTTTTCGTTTTGTAGAAGGAGCGATTGAACCATACCAGGAAGTTCCGCTCAGAACATAGAAGCGTCGTCCGGTAGAGGCCCCAATTCTGCTGACATCAAATGGTTTGTGGATACAGATATGTCGCACCGTGATAGGAGGAGAGGGATAAACTTTATACATTGAATCGTCATCGCTGTGTCTACTAATTGGAAATAGAATTTAATTTCAATACTTCTATTTCACAAAAATATAAAAATTCACATTTAATTCGATAAGTGCCTGCAAAGATGTCTCTTACGAATACTTTGATTCAATTCTCATCCACCTCGGCACGTGTGCTCTCAAAAAGTTACTCTCAAAAAATTTCAATAGATGTGGGCTCTCCTTTTTCCCAATGAAACGCATAGAACTCATATTGTTTGGCTGGCGGATCTCTATACACAACCAAGTCACCACTCTCAGGCGCTCTCTTCAACATTTCAGCAATATGTTCCAGGGGAGATGGGCCCGTAGAGCGGAAACTTTGTTGTATCTACTACGCGGTTCCCGTACTCCGTGATTGTCCCTTTCCCTTCCACGATTTGTGAAGTCCCGTGGGCTGTGAAGAAGGGAGCATCCCCGCCAGTATTTGCTCTTCTTTGAATGAGTTAGAAGCTTCGCTCTATTCAAGCCATATTACTACCAACATGTTGAACAACCCAGTCTTCTGAACTCACACTGTGATATCCGAACACTTTGCGAGGCTCGCGCGTTATATTAAGCTAAGCATAGTAGCCCCATCTCCGCCGTTTCTCCGCGCGCCCACCCGCGAAGCTTATAAATGAACTCGAAACGGCTGGAGCAACTCTCTACAGATCAACCATGAGACGATTCCCCCGGCCACGATTGATCACTTTTGATGCCTTTGGCACGCTCTACACCCCAAAGGGGAGCGCGGCCCAGCAATACAGCGACTTTGTGAAGCGGTACAATGTGGACGTGAGTCCCGAGGAGATTGCGTCCCGGTTCAAAGTTGCATTCAAGCAGATCGAGACGGAATATCCAAACTACGGGAAGGACACTGGGATGGATATCAAGGAGTGGTGGTGCAAGATTGTGCGATTGACGTTCAAGGGACACAACATCAGCGAGGAAACTGTCCAAGGTCTGTATCATCACTTCGACAAAAAAGAGGCATACCACTTCTACCCGGATGCCACGGCTGCATTGCACAACCTGTCCAAGCACAAGGTCAACATGGGCGTGCTGTCCAATTCTGATTCGCGGATGAGGCTGACGATGCAAAACATGGGCATTGAACAGCTGTTTGGTGCGTCACACGTGTGTCTGTCGCACGAAACCGGCTACGAAAAGCCCAGCGTCGAAGCGTTTCAATGCGCCCAACGTCAAATGCTGCATCAAGACAATTCGGCCACTCGGGGCCTGTGGCATGTCGGGGACGACATCAAAAAGGATTTCAACGGGGCCCTAGACTCCGGCTGGAATGCCATCCTCATCGATCGCGACGGAAAGCATTTTGACAAGGCGCTCGAAAGCGCCCAGTCAAACCCAAACGCCAATTGCACCGAGGATTACGTCGTTGTGCCATCACTGGTCTCAGATCAGCGATCTGCCGTCTATCTCAAAGATCTCAACTTTATAGACCTTCTCTTTGAGCTCAACAGTAGCTAATGTGCATATGTTCATTGTGTCCGTTCGACCGTAGTTCGTTTTCTCCGCACGAAACCATCATCCGCACTGCTCACAACCTAGTCAGTGGCCCTAGGGGGTGGGTGGTTGCCTCCGGCGGCTTCTTTTTTCTCCGAAAAGAAGCAAAAAAGGTAGCTCTGCGAGGCCAGTGCTTTTGCTTCTTTTCTAGAAAAGAAGGCCGCCCGCAGGGCACACATACCCCAGTGGTCTTAGGGGGTTGGTGATTGCCTCCGGCGGCAAAAAAGGTAGCTCTGCGAGGCCAGTGCTTTTGCTTCTTTTCTAGAAAAGAAGGCCGCCCGCAGGGCACACACACCCTGTGATCCTAGGGTGTTGATGATAGCCTCTGGCGCTTCTTTTTTCTCCGAAAAGAAGCAAAAGGCAATGGCTGTGCTACCGCTCCAAGCAGTGTGATAAAGTACCTACTGCTTCATCAGAATTCCCGCAAAGAGGCTATGCAGAGAAGTGGAGCTGCTACAGAGCTCGATCGGTATGCATCCAACCGAGTTCATATGAACGCAGATAGCTGACCAAAGAGAGCGCCAAATTCCGCATCGTCCTATTCGGTACGATCAGCCGGATTATCTGTCAAACTTAATCGACACCCTCATCCGCTTTCACACCTCCCTCTAGGCATATTGAAGAGTCAAACTCTCATTTGGGCGTCTAACCGACTAATTATATAAGCGCGAACGTCATAATCAACCCTACGCACATCTGCATAAACGCAAAAACCCTGCAACACTAAATGCATCTGACATAATAATTGCCCCTACCCAAGCTCGGAGATTAAAAAATAAACTCGCCTCATCGGCACTCCCCTTCCTAATTGGGCCAAAAAATCTCCACAGCAACGAAAAAAAAAAAAAAAATAGGCGGCGGCTCTCCCCGCGTCACGTGACCCAACTCAGAAAACAAAAAAGAAGGTCAGCGCCCATCACCAGATCATCTCATCACGTATACATAACAAAGCACCATCCCCATCCCCCATATTTAGCAATGACACCGTTACCCATAAGCAAATCCACTAATTAATATAATACTCCAAAAGTAACAAATCAGCCGCCTCCAGCCCCCAAAATCCTGCGTAAACAGCATCCGGGCAGTGTAATGCCCTTCCTCCCCACTTGGCGCGCGCCCGCGCACCGGCTTTAGGGCGAGGAGATTGACGGTGCGCCGATATTCAAACAGATCGCCGCCGCACGGCCTCCCTAAAACGGCAGGTGCGGGACTTGTCGCCAAGTGCCGGGAGAGGTTTTCTCTGCCCACACGTGAGGGTAAAAATAGATTTCCACAGAAAGGGAGGTTTCAGCTCTGCTTTTTTTTTTTTTTTTTTATTACTTTTCTTTGCTCTACTCCTATTCCTTTTGTATATTATACATTCCTCAGTCGCTTCATCACAGTCGCTCGTTTAGCATGAAACTCCTGAGTCTAATTCTGTGTCTGGGCCTGTGTGTCCGGGCCATCGACCTGAACCTAGACAGCAAAGACTCCGTCGACAACGCCCTCTCCTTGATCGCGGACGGATTGATGGACTACTATGCGGGAGATAACAAGGGCGGCACCATCGGCATGATGGTCGACCCTTACTATTGGTGGGAGGCCGGTGCTGCCTGGGGCAGCATGATAGATCACTGGTTCTACACCGGCAATGATACCTACGTAGACACTATTAAAGAGGCCCTTCTATATCAAACTGGCGAACACAACGACTACATGCCGTCCAACCAGACCACCACAGAGGGCAATGACGATCAAGGGTTCTGGGGGATTGCCGTCATGGCCGCTGCGGAAAAGAACTTTTCCAACCCGTCCAAGGATGAGCCGCAATGGCTCTATCTGGCCCAGGCAGTGTTCAACACGATGGCCTCTCGATGGGACGACCAGCATTGTGGTGGCGGATTGCGATGGCAGATCTTCACCTGGAACAACGGCTACGACTACAAAAACACCGTCTCCAACGGCTGTCTCTTCCATCTCGCCGCACGATTGGCCCGCTATACCAACAACGACACATACTCGGAGTGGGCCGAAAAAGTGTGGCAGTGGATCGAGGGCATTGGCTACATGAACACCACCAACTCAAAGAAATACGAGGTCTACGACGGCGGCGTCATCAAGGACAATTGCTCCCACCACACAACGTTGCAATGGTCCTACAATTATGGCCTCTTCATCGCCGGCTCCGCCTTCATGGCCTCCCACACAAACGAGTCCAAGTGGACTGACCGGGTCGAGGCCCTGTGGGCCGGCTCCAGCGTCTTCTTCAAAAACCAGATCATGTACGAGGCCGCATGTCAGCCGTCGGAACATTGCAACAACGATCAGCGCACGTTCAAGGCTATCTTCTCCCGCTTCCTCGGCCTCACCGCCAAACTCGTGCCCTCAATCAAGGACGAGATCATGGAGTATCTCGCATCTTCCGCCCAGGCTGCGGCAAAGTCCTGCTCGGGCGGCTCCGACGGCCACACCTGCGGCCTCAATTGGTTCAAGGGCGGCTGGGACGGCAAGTATGGGCTCGGCGAGCAGATGTGTGCGCTCGAGGTCATCCAAAACAATCTCATTGACGAAAAGCCTGCTCCACTGACCAACAAGACTGGCGGAACCTCTCACGGCTCCCCAGATGCCGGTTCGGACTCAAAGTCCGACTCCATCACTACTAACGCGCTCACGATTGGAACCAAGGACAGGGCCGGTGCGGGCATTATCACCGTCATGGTTGTCGGTTGCATGCTTGGCGCTGGCTTCTGGATGCTCAAGTAAAGCCTCTGTATTCTTATGTATTTATTGCATGTTTCTCAAACTGTCCAGAAGCGGTCAGAGGGGCTCGCGGAAATTGTACGCTATGTGTGTGCCCTTCGGGCGGAGTTCTTTTCCAGAAAAGAACCAAAAGCGTTTGTTAGGCGAGTCCTAGTGATCGGCGGATACACTCCCAGTTGGAGCGTGTAAGGTTCAATAGCTACTAAACATAAATAGGGCTTGCGATGATGTTTGCCCCTTTAACCGTTTCGGAGTTGCAACTCAAAGAAACCCCGCTTGTTTCGTCAATCCAACTAAAAATATGACATTCTCGTTGATAACTTTGCCACTCAAAGGGTTAGGTTGGTATGTATACCCTCGCTTCAAAGCGCAATAGATTCTATACACAACTTCAGGACAAAGTGAGAGCATGATGCATTATGCGCGTACAGACGAGTGATGAAATATGAGCATAAACAGTGCTTGAATCTTGCAGTGTTGCGGGATTGCGCCTGATTTGAAAGTACATGAACTTGAACGAGAGAGATACAGATATACCAGGAGTATGCATGAGCATGAATAATACAAACCTGTGTATTTATTGATGAAATTTTATGCATATTTTCAATTCAGGTCGTCCCGAAATTGTTTCAGGTTGGCCCGTCCTATTCAATTATGTAGCATTATTACCGGATCATGTCACAATCACGCAGAAGTAAACATATCACTAACAGATATAAATTGTGATTCAGGCAACCTCAGGGTATTAAGACGTACCTGCACGTGTATATCGCCAGGAAAAGCAGGATCCTCTGGCCTAATGTTCACAACTGTTAGCAAAATATAATACTTCTTTAGTGCGGAATAACAGACATGAGGTACGTGAGCTCTTCCAGAAAAGCGGAAAACATTTTTTGTACATGGCCTCTGATGAACGCTTTAGTTACCAACACACTCCCCATGTGTTTGTGTTCAAGCTTGTTCTTTTCAAGAAAAGGAGCCGACTAGGTATCGCACTTGAGGAGAGGGCTTTCTAGAAATGACCCAAAAAGTGTTTTTCCCTCAGAACATGACCTCTAACCAGAAATACCTCCGTAGCGGCTCTGACCAAAACCGTTCGTCATTCGACGGTCAAATTTCAGATCCCTCTGTGTGTATATCTTCGAGTGATGCTCGCTCCGGAGAGGTCCAAAGGCGTCCATACACGATACATACGGCTATATCACCAATTCATAAAGGTGATCGCAGGACATACTAGCCGCAGGATAACACTACTTCATATCACATTGGAGAATCCTTAAATTGGATCAAAAACACTTTTCATCCGAGCGACATTGTCATCACCCGACTAGGCCCAGGAATTTCAAGTGAAGGCAAGCTGACACCGGCCGAAGCGTTGATAGATGATATCCAGGCCAACTATCATCATCGGCACTTCAATGAGATTCTCTGGGTCATATGTATCGGCAAGGCTAATGCCGGTGGTGTCTTTGCCTGGTCAAGTTTGGACTGCTTTGAATGGGCTAATGAATTCGATCCAACCTCCAGTATCTGAACATGCCCAATCTCCCCCGTTATTTTAGAAAATCGACATTCTATTTTCAAGATTTTTGCCGTAAATATGTAGCAGAGAAATATCCTAAATTTGTGTTAAATTGCAGGTGGTGGGTCATCCGCATCCGCCGTGGCTGCATTATAACTTGGTAATGATTCTTCGCTTTCGGCTGCAGTCAGGAGCCGGATGGGCGATCGAATAATGAGAGGATCCAAAACTAGCCGCACATGTTCATACTTCCTTGTATTTTCAAATTTGAAACCAGCAGAGATTTCAAAAGAATAAGATCTTTCGAAGCTGCATATGTTGAATGATGGCAGCACATTTACGGGCATAAAACATGATCTTATAAAGTCAGTCTCAATCGGAACCTCCCATAAAACTTCGCTACTATTAGGATGCCGTCGCGCTCCCGTCATTGAAATTCGTACTACAGATTCCTTATCATTCCTAGTCCAAATCTTAATGGACTCGCACCGTTTGCTTTCTCTGTCGACAATTTGGCACTTTGCAAACAGCGCGATCTTCAAATGTGACATGTACATCGTTGCAAATTCCAACTGATCGGGTGGGGAAGTAAGGACAAGAAAAAGATCTATCGCAAGTGGCGACATGGGTTTGAACCCTTTAGACTTGTGGTATCTAGCCTCAAGAAAGAAGAACGCCCTTAGTCTCGCTGTGGTATTAATTATTGTTTTTGATATGTTGCCGAGTATTCCTCGTTTTCTATTGGGCTGTGTATCTGAGTCCTTCGGTGGTAGGATAGTGAACCGTCGTCTAACATACGACAATGGCTCTTGATGTTCAACATGCATATCAATTGGCAAAAAAGTAAAAGGTTTGGTGCGCCTGACGTTCGTTTTGAAGTTGGCTGTCCGGTTAACTGTGGCTTTGAAAAAATAGTCTATAGATGCAAAGTCGTATATTCCGCCTAGTGAAGGCGGTAAAAAGTGCTCACCATGTCGATAGGCTGAAAATTGGTCATTTTTGGCACATTCAGCGGTGAGGGGGGTTTTGAACAAAAATTCATAAGAATAATCACCTGCCGGAAGTGTATAGTGTTTCGACGAAGATGCATGTTCAATTTCTGAAGGAGGAAACAAAGTCATGGCCCGGTACAGGAGCCTGTGTTTCTCGGTAGTAGATACTCCGCCTAAGTGCCGTTCATTGCTGTTGTAGAGCTTTATTGTTGCAATTCCCTCCATCTTCACGGTAATGCTTTTGATGTCGGTCTCTTGTTGGAGAGATAGCACAACTTTACCTTTGACCGTGTCATTATTGGTCAATATCTCTTTGTCGACGCTGACGTTTACTGTACAAGACATTGGTTCGGCTAATCATTAGTGTAATAGCGCTTATGTTTCAAAAGATGCGGAGATGTCAGGGGGTGTCCAAATTTACGCGTACGTACGCGTGGCGATCCACCTACTGCCGTACGTATAAGCGGGAATTTTTGGGCAGAGCGGAGAGTCGACAGGTAGACATGGCTTACGATATGAACTAGCATGAAGCTAACTGGCAACTTCCGGGTAACAATTCCGGTGCTATGGCGTAGCGTTTAAAGCCAAGCAAAAGAGGCCAGGTTCGACAACATGCTCAATCCGTCTATAAAGTCGCTGATTAAGAGTATAAACTCACTCGTGCCGTTGAAGAAGATTTTTTGTGCGAAGGCACGGAAGGAAATTGTTAAAGCTTCGTTAGTGGGTGGTGGTGTACATCGGACAGACTAGTGACGCTTGGTCTGCTGAAGCTATTGTCAAGTCCATTTCGTCAGGCACTGAGAGTGAAGGTGTAGATGAAACTACCTTTCACGATTTTGACGTCGGCAGTCGTCATAAGAACCCTCTAGGTTCTCGAGAGCAGCTCTCCCCGTGGTCCGAGGGGGTTGGTGTTTGCCTCCGGCGGCTTCTTTTTTTCTCCAAAAAAGAAGCAAAAAAAGGTAGTTCTGCGAAGCTAATGGCCTGTCGTCCTAAGGAGGTACCCTCAGCAACTTCTTTGTACACACCTAGAGTAATTGACCAAACGGGACACGGTCCTGCCGTTAGCTTCAGCAGTGGTGTAGGGCCAGACGTGTGGCAGAGTGGCCAGAGTCGATGGCTCTCCTTCACCAGTGCACAGGGACAATTATTGGTGTCCGGAGACGGCTGCGGCTGTGTGTACACTTAGGATAGCCGGAGACTCCAGCAGGAGTAGCAGAAGTAAGGTCAGAGAAGTAGAGTGAAGATGCGAATTGGGGCCAATTGTCTTCCATCACAAGTACACAGGGACAAGAATGGTGTCCGAAGACTGTGGCGCTGTGTGTGCACAAGATCAGGATGATCGGTGGCTCTTATCGCCAGAGACAGCGGTTTATATCTCCCACTGGAATCGTTGGACGCTGCATCGTACTGAGAAAATTGTCCGAAGACTGCGGCTAGTGTGTGCAGAATGCCCTGAGACCAGTGAGAGACGTTCCGCCGTCTCTGGGAAGGGAAAGAGGAAAAAAGAGTGGAAGAGGCTCCTTTTTATATTTCGTAGTTAGACGCCCGTTCAAAAATAATATTCCCAATATGGAATACTAGTAACTTGCTCCTGCATACAACGTGCGGCTGCTTCTTCACCTCAAGCACTGGCGCTTAAGCGTATCTCAATTTAACCTTCACACAGCTTCCTTCCGCCAAATAGAAGCAAGAACGGGTAGTTCTGCGAGAGTCTTCCGCCACAGCTTTATACCGACCCTCCGGCGGCTTCTTTTTTCACCGAAAAGAAGCAAAAAAGGTAGCTCTGCGAGCCCAGTAAACTTTGGCCGGCAGCATCCTACCCCTTTCACTCTCTCACCACACCAGCTTTGGTTCTTTTCTAGAAAAATACACCGCCGGCAGGCACCACACGCCCAACCCAGATCCCTTCTTACACCACCAGTGCTTTTGGTTCTTTTCTAGAAAAGAACGCCGCCGGCAGGCAACACACCACCCACGACCTAGACGCCCACAACGCCAGTAGTGCTCTGGGCCCCTTTCTCGAGAAGAACGCCACCAGCACTTGCCCCAGCTATGAGAGAAACAAAAACAGACCCTAACAACCGTGTAGGTACCACTACCCCCTGAGCGAGCATTCGCCAAGCATTCCGTCGGAGTGGCTGGCCGACGACCTACAGTGGCGGTGTGTGGCGGTGCGGCCGGATGCATGTGGGTATATCCCTGCAGGACACAACAAAGGCACGACGCAGCTTCCCCTACATACACTCGTGTCGGCCTCTGTGGGACCTACATACTATTAGACAAGCACGAGACCACTGCGTACCACAGCGTTGGCGAGTTTGAGATCGGGGGCCCGGTGAGACATTAGCGGCTGCTACTACTACATTCCTCGACCTGCAGTGATATTTTTAGGTTCGTGTGTGTGTGTCGCAGTACCATAGACGAGAGCCGAATACCTTTTTTTTTTTTTTTTTTTTGTTCCTTTTTTTCACCACAACACTCTTTTCCACAACACTCACTCACTCTCACAATGAAGCTGCTGTCGCTGCTGCTGCTGCTGGTGACGGCGCTGTTCTGGACCGATGCGGTCGAGGTGGACTTCAACGACCTCGACTCGGTCCACCACGCCCAGGCCCTGCTGGCCGAAGGGCTGATGGACTACTACAACGGCAACGAGACGGGCCAGGTCCCGGGCATGTTCCAGCCACCATACTACTGGTGGGAGGCCGGTGTGGCCTGGGGCACCATGCTCGACTACGTCTACTACACGGGCAACGACACGTATGCAGACCTGGTTAAGACCAGTCTGCTCTTCCAGCGCGGCGAGCACAACAACTACATGCCCGCGAACCAGACGTCTGTCGAAGGCAACGACGATCAGGGCTTTTGGGGCATCACCGCCATGGCGGCGGCCGAAAACAACTTTACAAATCCGGAAGGCGGCTATCCGGGCTGGCTCTATCTGGCCCAGGCCGTGTTCAACACAATGGCGGCGCGATGGGAGACGGGGTCCTGTGGCGGCGGTCTAAGATGGCAGATTTACACCTGGAACGCGGGCTATTCGTACAAGAATTCAGTCTCCAACGGCTGTCTGTTCAACATTGGCGCTCGTCTCGCCCGCTACACGGGCAACAAGACGTACATTGAATGGTGCGAAAAGGTGTGGGACTGGGAGCGATCGGTGCAGTTTTTGGACTACAAGTTTGGCAACGACACCTTGAGTGTGTTTGATGGCGCCGACATGTCCAAGAATTGTTCCGATGTCAGACAGCTCGAGTGGACCTATAACTCTGGTCTCTTCATCTCTGGCGCAGCCTTCCTGTACAACATGACCCACGACGAAAAGTGGCTCACCCGGGCCACAAACGTGTGGAACCGGGCGAAGGTCTTCTTCAAGAACGGCAAGGTCATGTACGAGGCCGCGTGCCAGCCGTCAGGACGGTGCAACAACGACCAGCGATCCTTCAAGGGCATCTTCTCCCGGTTGCTCGGGCTCACAACGAAGATGGCGCCGCAGCTGAAGGACGACATCCACGAGAAACTGCTCTCGTCCGCGTACGGTGCGGCCCAGTCCTGCTCTGGCGGCACCGACGGCCACACCTGCGGCCAGAACTGGTTCTATAACGGCTGGGACGGCATGTACGGGCTCGGCGAGCAGATCTCCGCCCTCGACGTCTTCAACGCGCTGCTGGTCGACCAGCGCCATCCGCCATTGACGCACAAGACTGGCGCCACGTCCAAAGGCGACGGCGCTGCAGGCACCGACAGTATCAACGGCAACGACGACCAGCAGGCCGCCCCGGCCCTGGACATTGAAACCAAGGACGTGGCCGGCGCCTCCGTCATCACCGTCGTCGTCCTCCTTATCATCCTCGGGTCCACCTGGTGGCTGCTGTTCTGATCTTTATATATGTAGCATTGTTAATTTAACTATCCGCAAACTGTGTCACTCGGGTTATAAAAAGAAGCAACAAAGTCTAATTCTTAGACACTGGCCCAGACACCACCACTCAACCTGAGACTGAGCTGACCTCAAAGTAGCTGAGTTGCCTTCGGCGACTTCTTTTTTTCTCCGAAAAAGAAGCAAAAAAAGGTAGCTCCGCTCCGCGGAGAGTGTGTGTGTCAGTGCTTTTGCTTCGTTTCGGATAGTCTAGCAGCTGAAAAGACTCTGTGAGGTAATTACTAGCACGTTACCTTCCGGAGCGTTGAGTTGACTCCGATGACTTCTTTTTTTCTCGGAAAAGAGGCAAAAAAGATAAGCATAGCTCCCCACTTACTGAGGAGACCGATGTATACCCTTCGACGGGCGTGCATTTAAGAAGCACATAAGAGCTCTGCCATGCCGGATTAGTGCACCATCGGAAGGGTTGGGTTTCCTCCACTCAATTCAGAAGCTTCGTTTGTATCCGGAAAGAGGCAAAAAAAGAGCCCTCTGTGGGGTTTTTTCTTCTAAAGCCGATATACACCCTCGGATGATCGAGCTGCCTCCGACTGTCCAACAGCTTCGATATTCGCCGAAAAAGAACCGAAAAAAGGTATCCCCGCTTTGCAGAGAAACGGTGATTTTGCTTGTTTTTGTTCCAAACGCAAAACAGTAGCTCTGCGTGGCCAGTAGCCAACGTTTTCTTATTTTCTAGAAACGCCGCACAAAGGGCAACGAACCTCCGACTCAAAATAACATAAAGGTTATAGCTTATAGCTACTAGCTAATACGGCATCTTGCAGCTCTGCGAGATGGTGCCTTTGTTTCTTTTATAGAAAGGTAATCCGATATACCCTCGGGAGTGTTGAGCTGCTCCGGCTGTTCTGTAGCTCCGCGAGGCCGAGTACCAGTCCTTTTGCTAACACCTTCAGCAGGACATACTAGCGCCAGTGGTCCTCGGCAATTTCTTTTTCCTCCAAAGATGAAGCGTGAAAGCTCCCTGGAGAGAGACTGTGTGGGAGTGCGTTTGGTTCTTTCCGCTGATATACACCCGCCTCCAACCTTCCGGAGTGTCCAGTTGCCTCAGGTGGTCCTTTTTTCTCCGAAAAGGAGCAAACGGTATCTGCGAGGTCAATTACCAGTGCTTTTGCTTCTTTTCTAGAAAAGAAGGCCGTCCGCAGGACATACCAGACCCAGCGGTAGCCTTCGGCGACTTCTTTTTTTCTCCGAAAAAGAAGCAAAAAAAGGTAGCTCCGCTTCGCGGAGAGTGTGCCAGTGCTTTTGCTTCTTTTCTAGAAAAGAAGGCCGTCCGCAGGACATACAACCCTCCGGAGGATTCTGCGACCTCCGACGGGTACTTTTGGGGAGCTGTGCGAGATCAGTCTAGACTCATTCTGTCTATTACCAGATCGAGGCAAGAGAGAGCTGTGTCAGCCCCGTCCGGCCCTAAACGGGAAATCACACCCGATGCGATGATGCAAGTGCAAAAAGCAAGTTACGGACGATGCAGCAGACCCTAGCGCAGATTCAGGACCCCTTTTTTGCAATTCGATTCGGGTCGGATCAAAAACAATATATTAAATGCACAAACGGTCTATATTTTACAATGCAAAAGCTCTAGCAGTTAGAGGGATACTTCTTTTCATCAAACTTGTCTTCATCGTCGTCCAAGGACTCGGCGGAGAGGACCTCCTGTGGATGCGACTCCCGTCGGGCGCACAATACGTCCTCGGCAGTGGCTCGGTGCTCTGGGTCGGTCTTCATGAAGTGGGTTCGGCCCCAGGCAAACCAATAAATAAGACAGTAGATAAAGTAGATGCCGACGACCACGCAGACGTAGTTCATGTTGCCAGCATCCACGGGCATCTCAGGTGGGAACGAGAAGAAGACGCAGGCGAAGATGGTCCAGAAGACCACAACGAAGTTGGCGACCCATCCCAGTGGGCCCAGCCAGAACGGTCCTGGGGTGATTCGTCTCTTCTTGGCCATAAGACAGAGTGTGGGCACAATGTAGGACAGAAGGAGGAAGATGATGCAGCCGACAAGCATGGAGTTGAACGCGGTTTCGGATCCCAAGTAGATGCAGCCCAAGATGGCGACCCAGATGTTGGACATGAGATGGGCGTTGAAGGGAACGTCGTTGGTGACCTTGGACCAGTATCTGGAGCCGGGCAGACCGTTGTCTCTTGCAAACGACCAGCACAGACGTGCTTGCCAGGTGTGGGAGGAGATGACGCAGCCAAAGGCCGTGAGCACGACCAGGGTGCAGAGACAGGTGGCGCCCGCCTTGCTTTGGAGGGCTTGGTAGTAAATGTCCAAAATAGGCAGACCAGTGTTTGACGCATAAATGTCGTCCAGGTTTCGGATACAGAAGAACATGGCGATGACGTAGCAGAACGAGGTGCCAAAGCCCATGGCCACCGTGGACATGATGGAGATTGGGATGATTCGCTCTGGCTCGGGCACTTCTTCCGCCATGTGGGTAGCGCAATCCAGACAGGAAAAGGACCAGTTGGGGTTGATGAGGCCGACAAAGAATGCAATGGCCGAGGAGGACCAGCCGGTGCCGTTGTTGAAATCCTTAAACACAAAGTGGGCCGGCTGGTAGTTGCCTCTGGAGCACACCAGGACCGTGATGGTGATGGTGATGAAGGAGAAGATGGAGGTGTAGAGGGCGGCCTGGGACACCTTGGGCAGCCATTTGGCATAGCAGTTGAACAAAAAGCACACAAAGTTGATCAACTGGTAGGCCACAAACACGTGCCATCGCTGCCATTCAAACCCAGGGTTGTTCAAGGTGTACATGCCCACAACCGCGGTAGCGATGGTGAGGGCAGTGGAAGCCGAGGTGAACACCGCACCGGCCCAGGCAAACGCACCGCAGAGATAGGCCAAAAAGCCCGCATACTTCTTGGGAGCCAGAACCGTCGTCCAGTAGTATTGTCCGCCAGAGTTGGGCATGGCGGAGGACATTTCCGAGAGGGTGATTGCAATGCAGGCTGCAACACATGCAATAATGATGATACCGTAGACAATCAGCAGCGGACCGCCAGAGGAAATACCTGTGATCAGGGACGCAGAGATCCCGAACCACGAGTTTGTGAGACCAAACCCGACCCCGAGGACGGACCAGATCGAAAAGTTTCTTTGCAGCTCGGGCTTGTAGCCCATCTCAGCCAGCTTCAAGTTATCATCAGCAGCCATGGTGGAGGAGTGTGTGTGAGTGAGTTGGGGTTTTGTTTTTTTTTTTTTGGTGCTGAAAACGAGTGTGTTCTTTCCTTGTTGTAGGGGAAAATCTGTCCGGTATTTATGTCTAGTGCTATCTCCGCCCAAGGTGAAGAAAAAAAAAAAAAATGTCTCACCTGGGAGATGAAATCTATGACTTCATGCAAAAAATATTTTACTGACAAGAAATGTTTCCCAAAATGGAAAATCTCTTCTTCCTTCCCCAAATCGGTCCCTCCCTCTCGCTCGATATCCCTTTATTCTGTCTAGAACACGACGAATGCCGATCACCGTTGGATCTTTGGGTGCGCGGCGCGTGTCTTAATACTACGTTTTGTTCTCTGCGCGTGCGCGCATCGGGTTCTTATTGGATGCGCGGCCGGCGCGGAGGGAGGAAGCTCGTTTTATGTTTCTACTTTGAGGGAAGCTCGCTTTAGGTTTGACAGTGCCGTACGTGATCTGCGGCGCGGGTCGGTGGTTCTTTTTGGGAACTGCGCGCTGTTCCGCCCAAAAAGAAACCATGCGCGCAGCGTCGGCCCGAACCAAGAAGCTAAGCCCAGAGCCTGGTCGGGCGGGTGTGTCAGTAGTGTGAAGGAGGATTATCCGATAGCGATCAGGCGCCCACCTTCTGATGATGGAGGGGGAGGGTGAGAGACGAACCAACAAAAGCGCTATGGCAAAAAGTGCCAAAACTTACGTCAAAAAAATGTGCGTTTCGTATACGAGCTATCGGATAAACCTGCCTAACAGAAAGAAAGAAAAAAATCGCTAAAAAATAAATTATAAACCGTTCTGGACGATCACGATCTACGGCGAGATTGCCTGTCCCAGAAAAAGCTGGCTCTGGACGGGACGCTGGAGCCAATCTCGCAAGTCGACCCGTAATCAACCAGTCGAGAATGGACCAATTGGTTGAAGCAGTATAGTGGACACGAGTGACCGGGTCCGTCCTGACATTCAGGAATTGGCAGCACCGCACCGTTCAGCAGAACCCGCACAAAGTGGCTCGTCTCGTTCTCCGTGTCGTAATGACAGTCCTCGCACCACAACCGTTCAACCGTAATGTGCTGCTTCATGGGCGACAGGTCAGCGGCGATCCACTCTGATCCCTGATCGGGACGATAATCCTTCGATAGCGGGTATTCAGGGTTCCAGAACCCGAGCGCCGTGAAGAACGCCGTAACCTCCTCATGGTGTGTGAAGCTGAAATACATGTTGGCCTTTTTGTCCTGTGGTCTTTGGTGCTGCTGGTGGTGGTGGTGGTGGTGTCCATCACTATCATGTCGGCTGTGACGAATGCTCTGCTTGTGAGGAACGTCAATAGTAACATTCTTCAACCCGGTAGAGTTGAAACTTGTCGCGTTACGAGCAAGATATTCCCCACCATAATAGTGATCGTGCTCATCATCATCACAGCAATGTTCATCCTCATCACAGTCGTACGAACAGTCGCCATCTTCACAATAATCATCACAGTCCTCATCGCACGAATAATAATAATCATCATCATGTTCACCATCATAATCGTCATGGCCATGCTTATAACCAATATCTTGGTGCAGCAACTCAATCAACGACCGGGCGTATGGCGATCCAACAGCTCGCGAATACTCATTCCCAGGGCCCCGAGCATAATAGTCAACCACATCCTGGTCATATTCATGAACAACCCACTCGTCATGGTGGAAAATGTCGCAAAATTCAGAATGGCCCCGGGCGTTCAACTCATACGCACAAAGCGAAAACAAATTGCTCACATCCTCAATATCCAAACAGTCATCCACATATTGGTTCAAGCGGTGCAAAATTTCATGGCCAGCGTCCCCATAAAGGTATTCGCGATAGTGCTTCTTGGCATGATGAGCCCGCTCCTTATACGGATGGCAGCTTTCATTTGGAGTCAGACTATCAGCACCATTACACTCGTCCTCGTCCAAAAGCACAACGTCAGTATGGTCTTCCCACGACATGTCATGGTTTTCGAAAAAGCCCTGAATAAACTGATGCGCAGTCTCCTGGACCCTGGCCATGGATGCCGAAAACACTCCTACTCTCTCAGACATGCAGTCAATCAAGTATCCATATCTCTTATAAAATTCATGGCCAAGCCGTCGTGCGCTCTCTCGTCCGGAAAAAGGTCCGCCATATGTCAGCTTTCCCGCGTCGCCCTCGTCCATGAATAATTCATATCCCTGCAAAAATTCAAGTGGGCCGTGTGGGTTATGGTTCTTGATCTTATGAATGGTTTCTTCAAACCGGCAAAACTCATTGTCGTCGGGGAATCGTTCCGCATGCCGACTGAGCAAATGAACTTGATCCACATGGCATCCGTCTGGAATCGCAGAATCCACCGTGTGGCACATTTCATGGTATGGGCCCTCTGTTCCTGTGAACCGAAGAAGGTTATTCCAGTCCTCGGCGCCGTGTTGGCTAACAATCATTCCATTGCTATATTCCGAATGGTATCTGTCATATTTATCCCATGCTTCAACTGAAGCTACTCCGATAATCGACGTAAGGTTTTTAATAGCCACCATCTTTTTTTTTTTTT
>JAJLUK010000022.1:0-29570 GCA_030570055.1 Blastobotrys chiropterorum
TGCGGATAAATATTGACAGGTCATGCTTACACTAGCCCCAAAATTCACGAGTATATAAAGAGCGTGCCAGAGACTCCTCTTCGGCCATCAATTCTTACAAAATATAAGAAATGAAAAAACCTTGCAAGTGGTGCGGCAGTCCCGAACATACTACCTCTCATTGCCCATATGTTGGCGACTGATTGAGTGACCTGTTATATATCTAATAAATCCCATATGATTCGAACTTTGTAACTCGAATCATCTGAATTATGAATAATAGGCAAACAAGCATTGTCTTTTCCAGTATTACTCAAGTTATCGGCTAGACCGCGGCCTACGCGGCTCACTATAACCCCAGCCTCGCGCCTGCGCCTATACACTTCTTTTATAAATCAAAATCTACCGATCAACCTAGATACGCATACTCTGTAAATCCATATATAATTGATCTGTCTTTCGAGGTCCCGATTCCCAATCGATCAGGGTGTGCTGTGTGCTGCACACAGATCGTCAGTGACAAGCCCGCCAGGGTCCAAAAAAAAAAAAATAAAATAAAATAACACTTCAAAAAAGAGTCATCACGTCTGGCTTCAGCAAACAAACATATCCGCTTCCTATATAGCTACAAGTACATACACCCCCACTACCACTCCAGCACACCAAAACTGACACCATCAATCAGGGGTCCCAAAAGCTCGGTTTGTTGGGCGCTTCGCCACTTGAGAGCTTCGGTGAAATAAGGTGAGATGCGCTACCCCTCTCGTCGGTTGGTTGTTGGGAGCCGGGTAAACTTACCCCTCCTTTGAAAAATCCACAAAACACGCACCCAACAGGTTTTTTCGGGGCTGATACATAAATAAATAAGCTCCACTCGTCACCACCTTTTTTTCTTCCACCCACCAAACATACTAGTACTGTTAAAACATGTCTGCCAAGTCCATTAGAGAAGCCGACGGTAAGGCGCTGTTGAACTACTTTTTACCAAAGAGTCCAGTGTACTGTGAGGCTGAGCCAAAGACATCGTTCCAAACGGCCACCCCAAAGCTTGCCACCTTGGAATTCGACGATGAAACCCCAATTGAACAAGTTTTCAAGCAGGCTGAGGAGTCCTTCCCATGGCTCCTTGCCAGCGGCGCCAAATTTGTTGCGAAGCCAGATCAACTGATCAAGCGACGTGGTAAGTCCGGTCTGCTTGCCCTGAACAAGACTTGGGAAGAAGCCAAGGCGTGGATCAGCGAAAAGGCCAACAAGCCAGTCCAGGTCGAGCACATCACCGGCACCTTGAAAACGTTCTTGGTGGAGCCATTCGTCCCACACGAGCAGCAACATGAGTACTACATTAACATCCACTCTGTCCGAGAAGGTGACTGGATTCTCTTCTACCACGAAGGTGGTGTCGACGTTGGTGACGTCGACGCCAAGGCATCCAAGCTCCTTATCCCCGTCGACATTGACAATGAATATCCAACCAACGCACAAATCACAAAGGCCCTCTTCTCGCAGTGCCCAGAATCCCAGCACAAGACCTTATTAGACTTTGTCAACCGATTGTACGCCGTCTACGTCGAGCTCCAGTTCACCTACTTGGAAATCAACCCGCTGGTGGTCATTCCAACCGACAACGGTGTCGAAGTCCACTACCTCGATCTTGCGGGCAAGCTCGACCAAACTGCCGAATTCGAATGTGGTCCAAAGTGGGCTGCCGCCAGATCCCCCGCCGCCCTCGGCAAGGTCGTCTCGGCCGGCTCCGACTCCAAGGTGTCGATTGATGCCGGCCCAGCCATGGAGTTCCCTGCTCCATTCGGCAGAGAGCTCTCCAAGGAGGAGGCCTACATTGCCGATCTTGACTCCAAGACCGGTGCGTCCCTCAAGCTGACCATCCTCAACTCCAAGGGCAGAATCTGGACCCTTGTTGCTGGTGGTGGTGCTTCCGTCGTGTACGCTGACGCCATTGCCTCGGCTGGCTACGCCGACGAGCTCGCCAACTATGGTGAGTACTCTGGTGCTCCTAACGAGGTCCAGACCTACGAGTACGCAAAGACTGTTCTCGACCTCATGACCCGCGACGCCCCAGTCCCAGAGGGTAAGATCCTCTTCATTGGCGGTGGTATCGCCAACTTCACCCAGGTCGGCTCCACTTTCAAGGGTATCATCAGAGCATTCCGCGACTACAAGTCCGAACTCCACAACCACAAGGTCAAGATCTACATCCGACGTGGCGGTCCAAACTGGCAAGAAGGTCTGCGTCTCATCAAGAACGCTGGTGAGGAGCTCGACCTTCCGATGGAAATCTTCGGTCCAGACATGCACGTCTCTGGTATTGTTCCACTTGCCCTCAATGGCAAGAGACCAAAGGGTGTCCAACAGTTTGGCGCTGCTTCCACCACCGCCCCATCCACCCCGCTCTCTATCTAGATTCATAATTTTATGATACGTAATATATTTCCCTAATCGCCACAAAATTTGCACAGAACTCTTATCTTCTTAGGACCTCGAAGAGTGGGTGCGTATGCCCTGGGGGTGGTCTTTTCTAGAAAAGAAGCAAATGCACCAGAATCCTCCAGAGGCAGAGTATGCCCTGCGGGCGGCCCTCTTTTCTAGAAAAGAAGCAAAAGCACTGGTACTCTCTACTCTGCGAAGCGAAGCTATCTTTTCTCCCACTATAGTATCTCCGAAAGAGCGTGTGCCTTGCTGACGGCGTTCTTTTTAGGAATAAAAGCGCTGGCACGAACACTCTCCGTGAAGCGGAGCAACCTTTTTTTGCTTCTCTCGGAGAAAAAAAGAAGCCGCCAGACGGCCAGCGGCAATCCTACCCCTCTAGGACCACTCGGCGAATGTGCCCTATGGATGGCCTTCATTTCTAGACAAGAAGCAAAAGTACTGGTAATTGGCCTTGCAGTGCTCTTTTGCGTCTTTTTGGAGAAAAGGGAATCTACCGGCACACGTCTACTAGTTACGGCCGTTTGACATACAATTCCTGAGTGAACGGTTCATTTTTTTGAAAAAAAAAAAAAAAAAAAAAAAAAAGCAAAAGCTCTGGCGCAGGAATCTTTCACAAAGCGGAGCCATCCATTGTGCTTCTTTTCGCCTCGGAGGCGACCACACCGCTAGCCAATCTGTGATAAGTAGTCCCTACAGATGGCCTTTCTTTTTCTCGAGAAAACGCAAAGGCACAGATAACCTCCGCGAAGCGGAGCTACCTTTTTTTGCTTCTTTTTCGGAGAAAAAAAGAAGCCGCGGAGGCACTACGCCCCGACGAATATACCTCCAGATGGACCCAGAGAACCCGGAGCCCGTACGCACTACGAAACGGTCGTATCGTGGCCAATTGAGCTGGAGCTAATGGTTGCTAACCTGCAAACTGTGGCGTTTATGGCGTACAATTCCGTCCCTTTCGGCGAGCCCCACGAGTTTGGCCGACCGCTTTTTTTTTTTTTTTTTTTTTTTTTTTTTTTTGGTTGTGTTTTTTCGCGGCTGGCATTCGGACCCATCCTCCATTTTCACATCACAGCATCAGCTTGCAGCATAAGCGGGGAGAGAATGCCAACAACTCGAGGAAAGCGGAAACGCCAGACCACGCTGGAAGGTGGGGTCATGGAGGAAGTAGAGCCCGTGACGACGCGTCGGACACGATCATCGTCGAGGAAACAGCAGAAAACGACCAAGGTGAAGCTCAACCTGCCGGTGAACGAGGAGCCCAACCCAGAGAACGATCCGGATTACGATGTGAACATGTACTCGGACTATGAGGATGCGCTGCTGCCAGAGGACGACGAGGAGGATATAGACGATGACGTGGAATCAGACGACGATGATGACGGCGACCGACGAAGACGATCCAAGAGCAAGAAGGCCAAGCTGTCGAAAAAATACTACGTGAGCGAGGGCATCCCATTGTCCGAGTGTGAGGACGAGGACGTGCCATGGGAGGAAGAGAGCGAGGAACAGCTACCCGAGAATCCTATGAACGATCCTGCGGTGGCGGTGATTGTCTACTTCCAGGCCCAGTATATGGACTTTTTCGAAGGTCTGCCGCCGATCGGCCCGCAGGACGTGGAGCAGGCAGTAACGAGTGAAGACGGTATTAGCGGCCCCGTGGAGCTTTTCTTATGTCGAACGCTGTCGCTAATGTTGAACCGGAAAAAGCCCGTCGAGCCCGGCCGATATCATCGAGCTTTGGAGGAGATTCATTCTCAATTGTCCACGTTGGGCGTCTCACGGAATTGGCCAGAGGCGCTCAAGCTCAAGAGTGGGAAAGATGCGCTGAACGTGCTGGACTGGCGGGGTCGTCTGGAGTTTTTGCGCATGCTTGTCGTCTGGACGTTTACCACTTCCAACGTTATCCATAATGAAGTGTCGAATGATTCCACAGGCTTTTTCACTGCGGTCCCACAGCCGGCCGGATTTGACGGCGACGGGAATCGTTATTATCTTGTCCGTGGTGCTGGAGATGCGCAATTCCGGCTCTATCGAGCTAGCAACCCATATCTCAGAAGCTGCACTTGGGAGTCAGTTGCAGGCAACTGTGACGAGCTGGAGAATTTCATCAACACAACCTTGGTTGAAGACGAATCCAGCTCAAGCACGGACTTGCAACAGATCCTGCGTGATGAACTGCCGGATCTTCGCGAAACCGAGGTTCGTCGGAAAAAAGAACAACAAAAGCAATTGCGGAAACAGCAGGTTCAACAACAGGCCCAATTGGTTCGAAGCGGGCACGGCCTCTATGAAGGAAGAACCAGAGGCAAACGGATCAATTACAACGTGGACGCGTTGGCACAGGCCCAAGAAGATGAAGAGGGAGAGGTTGGGCAAGGCGAGAAGGAAGAGGCTGAGGACTTTAATCCAGACGATGAAGATGAAGATGAAGAAACGGCCAATGACAGTTCGTCGCGACGACGATCCGCAAGATTACGTGGGGTCGAGGCTAGACAAGTCTCCTTAGAGGACCTGCAGCAGATTGAAGAACACAAGCCACAGACACGAATGGTCACGTTAAAATATTCCCCGCAAAAGCTCCACCAGCGGCAACAGGACCAGTATCTACAGCAACAACAACAACAACAACAACGACAACAGTATCCTGTTCCCACTTCACAACAGCATTATTATTCGCAGCCGCAACCTCCACCTCCGCCTCTGCCCCAATCTCAAACTCAACCTCAATTCCCAGGATTGGCACCTCAGCAACAACAAATGAGGTTCGCTGCTCCTCTACCTCCTTCACAGCCACAGTATCAAAATTATGGTGCGTATTATAACAACCAGTATTATCAACAGCCACCGCACACTGCTGCTGCACCACCACCGCCGCCGCCGCCGCCTCCACAAAGTTATCCGAGCTATCAACAGGCATATTTTATATTATTCACAGGCACCACCACAACCTCCAGTTTACCAGCAACCACAGCCGCCACCAGTCTCACACATTCCGCAACCACCACTACCACGGCCTCAGCAGCTGCCATCTCAGCCACAGTCGCAACCGCCCCAGCCACAATCACAACCACCGCAGCCACAATCACAACCACCGCAGCCACACTCACAACCATCGCAGCCGCAATCACAGCCACCTGTGCCTCAATTACCGCCACAACAACAACAATCTCCGTCCGCGCCAGGTCAGTCTCAATCTCCGCAATACTCACCACCGGCCCCATCTCAGCCACAACAATCGCAATCCCCACAACAGGGGCAGACACAACCTCATCCACCAACAACACCACCCAAAATGGCGCCTCCTGCAGAACAGGCGCCGCCGTCGGTCTCACCAAGTGGCCGTGGCTTCAAAGTGAGCGACATTATTGACCCTTCACCTTCATCCACTAACGGTAACTGATATACGATTAATTTATGTTTTTTTTTTTTTTTTATTACTTCGGTGTAATATTCGCTAGTCTCCACAATTCTGCTTTGCAGAATTAATTCGCACACTGATGTGAGTAATTAAATCATTTTTTATGGATCTACTTATTGAATAATACGAACATATTGTCGCTCCTTTCTTCTCTTGGCGTCAGTGTCCATGTTGTCACGCATGGTGAGATAGGAACGGTGGTGACGGACAAGAGCGGTCAAATGGTCCTTCAAGTGAGCTGGCTTGATGCCCAGGGACTCGAACGTCTCAACGTCCTCGTTCACGATTTGATCAATATACATTCTCTCGACCTCATCTGGACTGGTAGTCTGCCAGTAAATGAATTGGGTCATCTTGGTGAAGAACTGATACAGCTCCTTTGGAACTTCAATTTCTCGAATGTCATTGAAAGTGGCATCTCTGATCATCTGCACAATCTGCTTGAGCGCGTACTCATCAGGGCCGTTCAATTCGTACGTCTTGCCAACAGTAGAATCGTCGTAGCCAATCTTTTCAAGCGCTCTCGCCACATCTTGAATATACACTGGACGTAATAACTCGTTGTTGCCGTTGCAGACTGGGAGGATCCGGGATGCTGCGATTTTTTGCAATAATCTGTCGCGGTTGCCGAAGATTGGGCCTGGTCGGACAATCGTCGTATCTGGCACGATGTCGCGGACGACCTGTTCACCTTGAGCCTTGGTGCGGTAGAAGGCCGAGTTGGAGTTGATGTCGGCAGAGTTGGACGACACATGAACAAATCGAGAAACGTTGAACTTCTTGACCGCCTCGGCAATTCGCTTTGCGCCTTCGACGTGGACGTCCTCGTACGAAAAGTTCTTGGTCTCAAAGTCCCGACCAATGCAGTTGAAGACAATGTCAGAGTGCTTGACCGAGTCCTCAATCGACTTGACGTTTCTCAAGTCAAACTCAACAAAGTTCACCACACCCAGGTCACCAGTGACCTTCAAGTGTCGCTTGGTCATCTCTTCTCTGAACGGGCACACGGTGATCGTACCGTGCTTGGCCAGCTTAGACGTGAGGATCGTGCCCAACTGGCCAGTGCATCCGAAAACGGTGGCCGTGTAGCCAGTTCTGGACGATCTGCCGCCAGAACCCTGCGAAATAATCGTCTTGCCGGACCGCGTCTTGTGGATGTCCGCATCCAGCGCCTCGAACGTCTGGATCCCTCGGGCGGACACCATCCGAGGCGAGGCCCTCAGTATGCTAGGTCGAACTACGCTCAACATGCTATGCTGTCTAATGAGAGTCTGTGTTCTCGAAAATTTCCGTTGGGACTAACAAAACGAACCGTAGCCAAGTGAATGGGAGAATAAGTCCGCTTCTCATTGGCTGAACGACCCTCCCAAAGCGCGCCTGTCTCCGCGCAACAACGTTGTGCGGCGTTCGGCGCCCCGTTGCCGGTACACCGGTGCATGTCGAGTTTGGTGGTGTGCATTGCATCTGGAACGAAACGGAAAGATAGCTTCGCTTCGCAGAAAGCAGGTATGCCAATGGTCTTGTTTCGTTCTAGGACAGGAGGCTGTCCGAGGGGTACATAGCTTCCGGAGAGTCCTAGGTTCCAGGGGGTTAGTGATGCCTCCGGCGGCTTCTTTTTTTCTCCGAAAAAGAAGCAAAAAAAGGTAGCTCTGCGAGGCTAGTTACGCCCAATTGCCCCAGGGTCGGGCAACATTCTACCTATTCATTCTATGACAGCATTTTTGTTAGGTTTCGTGAGTTCATCTGCATATCTCAATAGCTCGTATACCCGGCGTCTCCTCTACACATTTGCCTATACCAAGTGTACGGTTCATTACTTTGAGCCATTATATTAAGCATACTCTACCATAAACATGGACGATACCTCGTTTATTACAGACTATCATTATTTCTAAGTATGCTTCTAACATTAACTTTTCCGCCCCTTCCACGTAATAATCCCAGAATCGGTAGAAAGGTTATCTTGAATGTACGGCCGACAGCGATCGTTTACCCACGACTATCTTGGTTTTGTAGTACATTGAATATCGCTGGAGTTTGGTAATCCACGAACCCGAGAGGAGGCTAGCTTCCACGTCGGACATTATAACTCCGCTTGTATGGGACGGAGTACGCTCTGAATCGCAGAATTATGTGAGCCTGCCTCGGGGCACGTTCTTAGGCTAACTAATTGCGGCAAACAAATCTGTAGTATGGTGCCATATCTCTCCCCAATTGCGTATTGCTAATATACTAGAGGCCAATAACGTGGCCTTTATGACGACCTCATGGCGGCGTTTATATTGACACTGTGAAAACTGTATTCACAACATTCACAAACTGAACACAGAAATTCCGATGGAATGAAAATGAAATGCCCGAAGCGGTAAATTTCGGGTCTATTTTGGATGAGCCGTCGTGTGTATGTCACTGGCCAAAAGATATTGGTGAATGAGTCGGCGTCGAACTGCCTGACATTTCCTCCGGGCAGTGAGACATGGTCAATAAACGGAGCGGGTACGGGGTTCGTGAGCGCGGCGCGCCGTCCATTATTTCAGAGAAATGATTCATGATCTGCATGGGGTGTTTGTAGATTATTACTTTGAGTCGTTATAACTGTCGTGTTATAAATATGTACCATACCTCCTTTATCATATTTCTAAATATACTCCAACTATTATGCATAGCTCCACTTTCTCCGGTCCCACACTTTTGCTCCGTTTCTAGAAAGAAGCCGCTCGCCGAGCATATACTCCCTCCGTAGGATTGAAGTGCCTCCAATGGCTTACTTGTCTCCGAAAAGAAGCAAAAACGGTAGTTCTGAGAAGTCAGTTATACTCAATTAACCCGGATGGTTAAAACCTCCGGTAGATATATGGCTGTATGCCAGTGCTTTTGCTTCTTTTCTAGAAAAGAAGGCCGCCCGCAGGGCATACTATTCCCCCGGAGGGGTTGAACTGTCTCCAACGGTGTCTTTTTTCTAGAGCGAAGCAAAAAGTGGTAGCTCCGCTCCGCTGAGGATGTGGTGCTCGTTAATCTGGACTCAGAAAGATCAGTCCGTCGGCCCTCCTCATCATCTGTGTACTACGTGCTGCGTCTACGACAAATGCTCCATCGGTTCCTTGTCTTGATTGCTTCTGATACTGTTGCGGAAAAGAACTCCGCATTAGGGTGGTTTGGTTGCGCCGGGACGTCTCCCGGTCACCCACCTGCGGACATATTTTCCGGAGCGGCTTTAATTTTGTGGTGGGAAAATTTCAGAGATCCGAGCGACGAACGGTGGTTGATAATGGGCAAGAAGCGGTCGAGATCTGAGGACGAGGACGATAAGGCGGTGGTGGAGAGGGAACCCCGCGAGGACAAGGCCGATAAGAAGAGCAAGAAGAAACGGAAGCTGGAATTGACGGAGGACGATGACCAGAGGGACGCGAAACAAAGAAAGAAGGAGGCCAAACGGGCGAGGAAGCAGGAAAAGACCCGACGGAAGGCGGATGAGAAGCGGCAAAAGAAGAAGATGAAGGAGGAAGAGAAGCGGCTCAAACGTGAGGCCAAGAAGCAGGAACAGCGGGAGAAGGAGCTCTCAATTAACGTTGGCGGACTCGACGACTCGCAACAGAGCAAGTTTCTACGGCTGATGGGTGCTGGGAAGAACAAGCTCGTCAAGGCCACCACGGGCGGTTCTGCAGGCGATCGCAATGACGACCTGGAGCGCCAATACGAGCAGGGGATCAATCTCAAGCAGAAGAAACGTACCGGGTTGGGCGGGCTATAAATTATATGTAAAAAAAACGGAATCTTCTTTTAGAATACGTTCAATAGCCGTAATACTTCGATGACGCCGCCGCCAAACACTAGAAACGCCAGAATTGCTGGGGTTGCGCTGTTAGCTGCTTCATCTGTCAATTGTGTCCGCACAACAATGCCTACTCACCTAGCCATGTTGTGGAGACCGGAATTGCGGCCTTCTTGGGCGGGGCATACGCAGCCTCTGGACGGCCCTTCTTGTTTTCTTCCTTCTTCGCGTATCTCTGGTTGGCGATTCGTTGGCGAGGAGTCTGTGGTGCCATTCTCTGTCACTGGTGAGCTGTAGCTATATCCATCCAGCTCGGGACGTTAAACGTGTACATCACGTCGCCGTCGGCGTCGGAGGAGCGGCATCCCGAACTTTTTTTGGCGGGCTGCGGGTGTCGTCATTACCCCTGAGAGTAGGAGAGGCGAAGGAGCTAAGCTGAGCTGGGAGTGGCTATTTCTCTAAATGAAATGGAGATGGTGATGATGGGTAGATGGATGATGGCGTTGTTGTCGCTCGTAGATGTAAAGGGATGACTGGTCACAGCTCCCATAAATGAATAGGGATGTAATGTCATCGCTGTGGTCGGTTGTAGACGTCTTCTCCGTAATGAGCCATAATGCGTTTATTAGCTAATGTGGTATGCATAAGTTGTGTGTGTGTGTGTCCACTTTCTCCCCCAAAAGAAAGAGCTGTCTCTGACCGCTTGGACCCCATTCGCACCTGCCACACACATTTGAAACTTTCCAGCTCCGTTTTCAAGCCCAAGCCATCAGAGTCTATTCGTAGGCCCCAGCACACAGATAATTAGGTTTGTGGCCCTTTCGTGTGTTCGGATGAGGCAAACGCCGTCAGGGGTAGTGCGTCTTTCGCGTCGCGGGCGAACAAGATCTAGATAAGATAGCGCTCGAGCTCAGTATGATCGTCCCGAGCTGGTCGGGGTCCAGTCGAACATAGTAAGCTGGAAACCTCATCCTCGTCGTCTTCGAGGAATGTGCTTACTCTCCCTCGGAGGGCTCTAGTACCTAGGGAGTGTGTGGTGCCTCCGGCGGCTTCTTTTTTTCTCCGAAAAAGAAGCAAAAAAAGGTAGCTCTGCGAGGCCATTCGCCAGTGCTTTTGCTTCTTTTCTAGAAAAGAAGGCTGCCCGCAGGGCATACTACACCCCCTGGAACCCTCCGGGGGTGCGTAGCCTTCGGCGACTTCTTTTTTCTCCGAAAAGAAGCAAAAAAGGTTGCTCTGCGAGGCCATCCGCCAGTGCTTTTGCTTCTTTTCTAGAAAAGAAGGCTGCCCGCAGGGCATACTACACCCCCCTGGAACCCTCCGGGGGTGCGTAGCCTTCGGCGACTTCGTTTTTCTCCGAAAAGAAGCAAAAAAGGTAGCTCCGCTTCGCGGAGAATCGGCAGTGCTTTTGCTTCCTAAGAGCAATTGCAGCCCTAATGACCCTCAGAGAGCGTGGCAGTGTGCGGCCAGTGCTTTTGCTTCTTTTCTAGAAAAGAAGGCCGCCCGCAGGGCATGCCACTCCTCCGGAGGATTGCGCTACCTCGGACAACTTCGAGACAGAACCGTTAGGACAATTGCAGACAGCACCGCCTTCGGACGCTCGACCGGAGCGTTCGCTAACGGGTTTCACGTCTGTGGCGATGTGCGCCCCAATGTGGTCCTGTGCACTGATAGAGACCTGTCTCGGTTAGACGATGAGGCTGCGACATGTCAGTTTCATGCATAACCCGCGCACTGCGCGCTGGGAGGAAAAAGAAACTAATTTTCTGCAACGCCGGCTAAGTAAAGGGGGACGGTTGCCGTGGCGACTGGTGGTGTTGTGGGTGCTTGGCCGACTCCTGAGATCAGAGATTTACGGGTTCGCGTCCACGCCCCTTGGAGATCGTGTCCGACCTCCTGAATATCGCGTAGCTGAGGTCCCGACAGAAATATTTGTGGAATAAAGAACAAAAAGAAAAATCAGTGACAAAAGAAATTTTTTTTCAAGGAAAAACAGTCTCACGGGATTACCTAACCAACTAGCGCTGAGATTAAAAAAAAAAAAAATAATGTTCCAGGTACGGTTTAATTCGTGAGGTTGGTGTTTCATCCGGTCCACCTGCACGATTGTAACAGAACCAAAACAACCTGGTCCACACCCATGTGGTCGATGCATGAGCAGGGAGGCGGCATCGCTATCTCCCTGCACCTGTAAACAAGAAATCGGGCCCGTACGATGGTGTTCCCAGCTAATGCTGGATCTGGGCCTGGCCAGATGAGACGGATTAGGTCATTTCTGAGACACTCGATACATGTCACCTCCCTATTCAAGAAACCTCGCTTCCTCTTTAGGCAGGCCGGTTGCCGAATGGGGTATGCGCGGCATGCAAGACCGTTAGTTACTGTGTCACGTCGCCCACCGCAGTACTCACCCGACGTAAGGAGAATCACACTCACATTCCAGTGGGGAGGGGATCCGAGGATTAGATTAATGAGCGTAATAAAGTACAGTTTTGAAGTGGGAGCGGATAATTAAATCTACACGGAGAGGGTTTAGAGTGTATCGCTCCACGATCCACCCCTCCAAATCTAAGGGGGAGAGAACGACCCACCATGCGGTCTTAATTAAATTAATGCACCTTATGCACGGCTATCCTTGCCGAGTTTGGATCAGACGCGTCTGCATTCCTGTGCATATTTTTATATTTTATTTTTCTCGTTGCGTGTCTTTGAGCTCGCTCCGCCGCCAAAGGCAAAAACTTGTCATCCCCTACAGACCTTTTTATTTCCTTCCTCTACCACACACACACTGGCTCTAAAACATTGGGTTTTGGAATTAACTCAGACAGTTCTTTTTTATTTTTTTGTCTTTCCTCATCCCACGTTAATTTAACATAAAAAAGACTCTGCTCGTCTCTTTTCGGGATTAGAAAAAGAACACCACACGCGCCGAATAGTCTCTCACTCAAGTCATTCCTTTAAATGAAGTTCTCGACCCTTTCGTACTCACTCGCCAGCGCAATCCTGGCCGCTACCTCTGTTGACGCGGGCTGTCAAACCATCGAGGGCAACACCTACTGCGACTCTGTCAACCAGGTTAACTACAAGTCGGTGGGCTTTAGCGGTACCTACAAGGACGTCACGTCGTACAACGATGATGGCACCTGTTCTCAAAAGGACCACTCCTTCAGCGGCAACCTTGCCCCCTTGAACGAGGAGCTCTCCGTCCACTTTAGAGGCCCAATCAAGCTCAAGCAGTTTGCCGTCTACTACAAGGGCGGTGACAAGAACAGCAAGCGTGACGAGGTCAACATCCAGGCTCGTGGCGGTCACCACGTCCACCAGAAGCGTGAGCCAGTCTTTGTGACCGACTATGTCCACGTCACCCAGACTGTCACTGGCGGTGGTGATGGTGCTGCCCCAGCGCCAGCTCCTACCTCCGACGCTGGCAACTTCCAGGCCAACGCCGTCAACCTCAACCCATTGGGTCTTGGTGCCAACTCTGGCTCTGGCTCTGGCTCTTCTTCCTCTTCCCAAGGATCCACCATGTCCACCCGTGCCTCTTCTGCTGCCTCTTCTGCCGCGTCCTCTTCTTCGTCTTCCTCCTCGTCTTCTTCCGGCAGCTCTGGCGGCTCTGGCGACTGGTCCAGAAGCGCCTACTACAACGCTGGTGCTGGCACCGGCGACAAGCTCGTCTTCATGAACAACATGGGCGGCGCCGGCTCTGGTGTCTGGGACGCCGCCTTCGGCAACTCCATCTCCTACGCTGGCTCTGACGGCACCTCGTGCGCCTCCTCCCCACAGGTCCTCGACGACAAGCTCATCGGCTCCAACAAGGAGTTCATGATCTTCTCCTCTGACAAGTGCAGCGGCGAGGACGACTGCGGCGTGTACAGAAAGGGCATTCCTGCCTACCACGGCTTTGGCGGCGACACCAAGATGTTCCTGTTCGAATTCTCCATGCCAAAGGACGGCGGCTCCGGCTTTAACCAGGACATGCCAGCTGTGTGGTTCCTCAACGCCAAGATTCCACGAAACGTCCAATACGGACCAAAGTCCTGCTCCTGCTGGGCCACTGGCTGCGGCGAGTTGGACGTTTTCGAAGTTCTCAACTCTGGCAACGACTACCTCACCAACCACTTGCACACCGGTCAAGGCTCCTCTGACGGCCAGACCTACGGCGGCGGTGGCTCCACCGACTACTTTGACCGTCCTACCGACGGCACCCTCAAGGCCGCTGTTGTCTTTGACGGTGATTCCGGTACTGTCCACATTTCCAAGGTTGGCGACAATGTCAATGACTTTGGCTCTAGCTTCTCCTCTTCTGACGTTGAGAAGTGGATCAAGCAGGACCACTCTGACGCCTCCCAAGTCAACATCAAGACTTAGATACCTTTGTTAGTTTTACTTTCTCACTTTTTGTTGTTTTTGTATTTTTATAAATTTTTTATTATATACTTGCCCGTTCCGGCGGGATTAAGATTAGACGTGATTTTATTCTCGGCAAGGGGCAACACATCCGGATAGTGGTATCGAGCAAGTGTTGTTGCGTTTCATCCCCGCACAGGCGAATGTTTTGACAGGTTACCCAATGTGGAATATGCATATGTCGGTCTTGTGGGGCGATAAACTCGGTACCCCCTGAATGTGGTCTGAGCGACCCGTATTTGGCAGCTCACGTCACAACGTATAGGTGCATATAATAATCACGCATTGAGTACGTCCTCCGCGTAGCGGAGCTACCTTTTTTGCTTCTTTTCGGAGAAAAAAGAAGCCGCCGGAGGCTACACACCCCCGGAGGGTTCTATGCCCTGGGGGGCGGCCGTTTTTTCTAGAAAAGAAGCAAAAGCACTGGCCAATGGTCGTTTTTGCTTCGTGGGGCGATTGAAGCAGGTTTCGACACTGTCCGTGCTGCTTCGTTTATTCTGTTTTGGCGTCAACTGCATGTTGCAGGTACATGCGGAGTTGGCAGGCTGGCTGCTCGAGCCTTCTATTGTCTCCAGCAGTATATGGGCCGGATACTACACGGCCTATGAGGACGCAATAATTTTTTTTTCAGTTTCTGCCTGTTGCAGGAGGGGAGCATAGATTGGTGCCACTGGGACGACCTGATTCGGCTACATTAGTCAAAAGGTGTAAATACAAGCGTCCATCGAGAGGTTATATGCTAGCGTTATCGTTATCATTCTCGTTATCGTTATCGTTCAGTTGATAACACGTGCGGCGTTGGATCGGTGAAACAAATTAAACCGGTCAGAACACATAGAGATAAGACGTTAAAAAGTGCAGACATCGAATTGTTCATGCAAATGCATCGCTGCGAATATGCGTATGCATAGAGTATGTACGCACGGTGTGCATAGTGGATTGTGTCCGGCTATGCATATGACACATGCATGTGTATATATGGGGTTGTAATCTCGCACATATGCCAATACGGCATCGTGGCAACAGAACCATTTGCCCAATTCCACCGGGCAGCTTCGTTTCCAATGATATGCATATGCATAGCAAAAGGCAACACTGCTGTCCTAGGGGTTTGGCCTATATACGTAGCCATGGAGACCTTACCTGAGCTAACGAGTGTCAGCAGCCCTTTCGGCCACTATTTTCCTTTTCCTCCTAGAAAAACCACAAGTGCTTATACTTCCTCGAGATAAAGCCAATACCGCGGATTGCTCGTTTCTAGCAAAGAAACGGCACCTGAGCCATTGCGACACAGCATAGATAGCTAGCCAGATCTTCATAACAAGTGCACAATGACTAATATGCGGTGTCCAAAGACTACGCTGGGTGTACACAAGGCAAGAACAGCAGAAGACTCATGCCACACTCCACAGCTAGCTATGGCCAGCAACACGAACACAAGCTAAAACCTGACTCTGCTACGTTCTAAGAAAAATTCCAAAGACGGCGGCTAATCTCTGCAATTGCATCCATGAGAAGCAACGAGCGACGTGTCACAGTCTCTGAAGAAGAAAAAAGAGGCGGGAATCGGCCCCGTTTTATATTCAAACTAGACACCCAACCTGCACCAAATTAGTATTGTCCCATGACGACAGTTTCTGCTGTCTTTCTAGAATGGTGGCCGCTCGAAATCTGCTTAGCGCCCTCCGCCTGCTGGGGTGTTGGTGGTTGCCTCCGGCGGCTTCTTTTTTTCTCCGAAAAAGAAGCAAAAAAAGGTAGCTCCGCTACGCGGAGAAAGTATACACCAGTGCTTTTGCTTCTTTTCTAGAAAAGAAGGCCGCCCGCAGGGCATACGAAACCGCCGGAGGGTTCTAGCGCCTCCGACAACTTCCTTTTCGTAGCTCTGCGAGGCCATTGACCAGTGCTTTTGCTTCTTTTCTAGAAAAGAAGGCCGCCCGCAGGGCATACTCACCTCCGGAGGGTTGGGTTGCCTCCAGCCGCTTCTTTTTTCTCCGAAAAGAAGCAAAAAAGGTAGCTCCGGAGAGCGAAGCCGCCGATCCAACGGTAGCACACACAACAATCCTGCCGGACCTCCCCTCCCCCTCGGCGGGGCCGCTGCAGGAACACACCCAACGCCTCTTCGGCCTACGCTCGGCGGACGATAACTGGCGGCGTCCGGTGGGGGCCCTCCTCTATCCCCCACTGACGGATGGATGGCTCTTTTGGTTCGGAGCGGTGGCAGCAGGCACGTGACCGCTATCGATAACGCACAACGCCGAGTCTGGGCGTCACGTGCGCAGAGTGTGTCCGGACTAGCGGACAGTAATCATTCCACAGCGAACGATGGCGTGTCAAACATGCGGCGGTCCGATTGCCCCCAATAGGAGAAGGAGGGTTATTCAGCAATTTCAGGTGCTGCTGGTGCGGGCTCCGACACACCCTGCCCAAAGCGGCGATGATTTACCCCGCTCCAAGTTTATTTTTTCAGGGTTGGGCGGGAAATTATCGTGACAGAGAATGAGGCAACATTGGGGAATCGGAACGGGAGGTCGGAGAGCGAAAGGGTGTGAGAGCGTTAGCTACGGCAGCGTTCGAACGCCTCGGAAAAAAAGTGACGAAAAAAAACAACAAAAAACGGACGACGATCAGAGAACGTTCCACGCTAAAGCTGTGGTGATGAGGCTGGCGTGGTGCTGCACGACAAAGAACCGGGCAGGTCGAATGCGCCCAAGGCCGACTCGGGGCTGCGGGAGAAACCGGAGCGCGGACTTGGCCGTGATCAGCGTGGCTCCTGCCGCGAACATTGGCGCACTTTTTTTCCGACCCCACAAATGAGTTTGGAATTTGTCCCAAACGGGACAAAGGGCCGCAACGATTTGGGTGAGTAGAGCTGGAGAGAAGAAAAAAGAGCACTCGTTTTTGGGCTCATTTGAACGGGCAGCAGAAAGTTGCCCTGAATACATCTTCGCTGCGTTCCGTGAGTGTATGTGTGTGTGCGTGCAAAAACTCAGTTCATAGGATGCGCTTACAAGTTTGTTTTTCCAAGTTTATTTTTCCAAGTTTCTTTTGGCTTTGCTCAACACACACCCACACCCACCCTCCACGACAAGTGGCCGGACGAGCAACCCAGTTTTGCGGACAGGGCTCCGATCTGTTTTCGTGAGAGGGATGAAATATAAATAGCGTCTATTTCTCCAGCAAAACTAGCCTTTCTCCTCAACCTATTTTTATTCCACACTTCACATCCGTAAAAATGGCCCCTCCAGTCAACATGACAAAGCTCCACCCTACCGGTGTCGAGCCAACCCACACCGAATTGGAAGAAGAGCTCCACGAAGTCGCCCACATCGACTACAACCGGGTCCAGATCCAGCACAACCCATCCGTGGCCTCCATGTACGAGGACGCCCTTGTGCACGAGTCTGGCTCGGCCATCTCGTCCACCGGTGCCCTCGTGGCCTCCTCTGGCGCCAAGACGGGCCGTTCGCCAAAGGACAAGCGTGTCGTTGACGAGCCATCGTCCACCGAAAACATCTGGTGGGGACCGGTCAACAAAAAGTTGAGCGAAAACTCGTGGCTCATCAACAGAGAGCGTGCGATCGACTACCTCAACACCAGAAACAGAATCTACGTCATTGACGCGTTTGCCGGCTGGGACCCAAAATACCGAATCAAGGTCAGAGTGGTCTGTGCTAGAGCCTACCACGCTCTCTTCATGCGAAACATGTTGATCAGACCATCGGACGAGGAATTGAAGAACTTTGGCAAGCCAGATTTCACCATCTACAATGCCGGCGCCTTCCCCGCCAACAGATACACCTCCGGCATGACCTCGTCCACCTCCGTCGACATCAACTTCAAGGACATGGAAATGCTCATCCTCGGTACCGAGTATGCCGGCGAAATGAAGAAGGGTATCTTCACCGTCATGTTCTACCTCATGCCTGTCAAGCACGACGTGCTCACCCTCCACTCCTCCGCCAACGAAGGCAAGAAGGGCGACGTGTCCGTCTTCTTCGGTCTCTCCGGTACCGGCAAGACCACCCTCTCGGCCGACCCTAACCGTATGCTGATTGGTGACGACGAGCACTGCTGGTCCGACAATGGCGTGTTCAACATTGAAGGCGGCTGCTACGCCAAGTGCGTCGGCCTGTCCCAAGAGAAGGAGCCAGATATTTTCAACTCCATCAAGTTCGGCTCTGTGCTCGAAAACGTTGTGTTCGACCCGGCCTCCCGTGTCGTGGACTACGACGACACCACCTTGACCGAGAACACCAGATGCTCCTACCCAATCGAGTACATTCCAAACGCCAAGGTGCCATGTCTCACCGATAACCACCCAACCAACATCATCTTGTTGACCTGTGACGCTAGAGGTGTCATTCCACCAATCTCCAAGCTTACTAACGAACAAGTCATGTACCACTTCATCTCCGGCTACACCTCCAAGATGGCCGGCACCGAGGAAGGCGTGACCGAGCCACAGGCCACCTTCTCCGCCTGCTTCGGCCAGCCATTCTTGGCCCTCCACCCAATGAAGTACGCCCAGATGCTGTCGGACAAGATCACCAAGCACAAGGCCAACGCCTGGCTGCTCAACACTGGCTGGACCGGCGCCTCCGCCACCAAGGGCGGCAAGCGATGTCCACTCAAGTACACCAGAGCCATCCTCGACGCCATCCACGACGGCACCCTCAGCAACGTTGAGTACGAGAACTTTGAGGTCTTCAACCTCCAGGTTCCAAAGACCGCCCCAGGCGTCCCATCCGAGATTCTCAACCCTGCCAACGCCTGGACCGGCGGCAGAGAAGAGTTTGTCTCCGAGGTCAAGAAGCTCGGCCACTTGTTCAACGAGAACTTCGAGACCTACAAGTCTGGCTGCACCGACCAGGTCATTGCCGCTGGCCCACAAGCTTAATCAAGTCATTTCTAGCATATCCAAAAATAGTTGCATATATCAATAAAAATTCCATTTGTTCATTATTCTGCTTTTGCTTCTAGAAAAGAAGGCATACTCATCCGCCGGAGGCTTCGGTGCCTCCGGCGGCTTCTTTTTTTCTCCGAAAAAGAAGCAAAAAAAGGTAGCTCCGCTTCGCGGAGGTGTCCAATCTGGAAAATGGGGCAGCTCGCATGATAACGGTAATTGAGGACTAGTGGTTCCAGGGGCTTGTTTCCTTTGTGGCACTACGAAGAGAAGTTAACTCAGGGGGATGCCGGGAGTACGTGATCGGCGGTATAGTTAACGGCGGCGCCGATCATATTTTCACGGACAACTCCGCTACCGAGGTCCATATATATCGGAAGCCGCTACTGCCAGCATAAGGTTGTCCATCTCTCGGCTCGGAGGAAGCCACTCAATGATCATGAGAAATGTACCATGGTCGTGTGTCCACAATAGGCCAAATGCGTGGGTGATGTTGCGTGGTTGTCGTTGTGTTGGTGTCTGCGGAGATATTTATTGAGGATTCGAGCTATCCACTCAGCCAAAATCTGACAGCACGGGCAGGTAGTTTTCTCGAGTATACGAGCGTTGAGTTTTTGAGTCCGTCTCCAATGAGATTTTATGCTTCGACTCGGCCCTCCCCGCACCACAGATGAATTGTGTGTATGGTCTATCAGTCTTGGTATGAACACTAACATTGAAAGCAGAATCCTAACTGAATTGGCTAGTGTTCTTTCAACTTGGTGTGTTTGTTTATTGGTCATAGCGATAGACAGTACGTACATGACGTTGTTTGACGAACAAAATGATAGATGCATAGCTGTGAAGATTGCGATATGGTTTGCGTTTCTTATGTATATTGTAAAAGCTGATCAGAGCAGTGCTTTTGCTTCTTTTCTAGAAAAGAAGGCCGCCCGCAGGGCACACACCCACCCCCGGAGGGTTCTAGTACTAGGGATTGGTTTGGGTGTTGTATGCATATTGTAAAAGCTGATCAGAGCAGTGCTTTTGCTTCTTTTCTAGAAAAGAAGGCCGCCCGCAGGGCACACACCCACCCCCGCAGGGTTCTAGTACTAGAGACAGGTGTAGCTTCTGGCGTCCTCTATTTTCTCCGAAAAGAAGCAAAAAAGGTAGCTCCCTCTGCGGAGAGTTCGTGAGCCAGTGTTTAGAAAGCTGGTACCCGACCAACTATGCGTGGTAATGAGAAAACATGGTTTTTGCAAATGAGACGGAGCGAACAGATAATTCGGAGGTGCTTTCCGCTAGTGGTAAATGTATTTGAACAGAGGATTAGTGTTCCATCGATGATTCGACGGTTGTAAAGGTTGGTATATCAGTTATGCTTTACCTTTGTAATAACCACTGCATTGGTCTCGGGTAAGTTTCTGATGCTTTAAGCTGCAACTGCAGTTTTTGTCGTCCCTTTATCACATGGTCATTTATAACTCTGGTATGCTGTGAACTTACTCATACACAAGTAGTTACATTGGGCGTAGTGATTTGCATGTTTAGGTGGTGAGCCATTTCAGGACAGAGACACTGACGTTAGTTGTTGTCGTTTATGAAAATTGATGTCCGGATTGGCTCCGTACTGTAGAACCAAATCGGAGCGGTCTCAGATTCACGACAAGCAACATTGACTATTGGATGGTCGTAAACGGTGATAACGGCCAAAAATAAGTGACTCGGTTTTGGCACCCGAGCACTCTGTGTAAACCACTTTGAATTGAGAGCAAATTGAATGAAATCGAATTTACCGCCGGCTTCCTTGATATATTCTGTACAGACGTCACGCATAAATAAACGTGCGGTGATGAACTTTGTACTATCAATTAAGACGCGTTACAGCGAGCGGAACTATATAGAAAAACGACAGTGAGCTTTTACTACGTTCCCAACTCGAATTGTTGAAAGTTCGTTTAGTGGCATGGCACCAAAAGTGGGTAATTGAAAGAATGAATGCTAAATGGGGCGCTAGTACCGGGTCTATCGGAGTGATGAATGTGGAACGCCGGGAAAGCGAAGTGAGACAGAATCGGAGTTTTATGCATCCTCTCTAGTTGCGGCATTGTCGCTACTGAACATATGCATATGCATACATCAAACCTTGTGCGATAGTAACCATTCTATTATCCAGCATAGAATGTGTTTCACTAACATTATCTTCTCTCTGAAATTACTCATAGTTGTCTTCTCCCCTGGAGCTCATCGGAGGTCGCGCAACCTTCCGGGGATTAGTATGCTAGAAAAGAAGCAAAAGCACTGCCCAACAGCCTCGCAGAGCTACCTTTTTTTGCTTCTTTTTCGGAGAAAAAAAGAAGCCGCCGGAGGCACTCTCCACCCCCTAGGACTAGAACCCTCCGGGGGTTGGGAGGCCCTCTTTTCTAGAAAAGAAGCAAAAGCAGTTGCTTCGGCTGGAGCCGGAGGCCGACCGGGGCGGCGTGCCGGTGGGAGGAAAGGGGGGTTTTGTTGTTTAATTAATTTTTTCCCGTTTGGACATACACAACAACCAAAGATGCTTAAATGGGTACAAGGAGGGTGAGTTGCGAACGGGACCAATTCGACGATGGAAGCAGGGATGGCTAACGACGGCGTAGAGTTTCTGCATTGACCGGGTCGGCTGAGCCGATCTACGGCAAGGAGGCGTTCAAGTCTGTGTGCGCGCAGGTGCCGGAGGGCGCCAACCCGTACGGCAAGCTGGAGCGCAAGGACCTCGAATGGCAAGTGCCGGCGTCGTCCAATGTGGAGACGCAGACGTTCTACTTCAGCTCGCAGGCCACGGGCCACTACGGGTTTGTGCAGGTGATCCACTCGAACCCGGTGGGGCTGCACTACACTGCGCAGTTTACCTGTCTGGTCAAGCACGACTCCAAGCCAGACGAGTCCGTGTGGACGTCGACCCATCTGGAGGGCCACTCCACCAAGGGCACGGACTTTGTGGCCGAGGGCCTCTCCATCACCCTCAACGAGGACGCCAACGAGTACTCCATCTCGTCCGTCGTGAACGAGGACTCCCTCGTGGAGATCAAGATCTCCCGCGGCGAGTGCGAAGGGTTCAAGATCGGCACCGACGGCACAAGCTACTATGGCGAGGACCTCGACCATCCGTGGGGCTCGATGCGTCACGTGTTCTGGCCCAGAGCGTGTGTTAGCGGCAAGATGGTCATCAAGGGCAAGGACGTCTTGCTCGACGCCGAGTCGACCCGTTCCATGTATGTGATGGCGCTTCAGGGCATGAAGCCGCACCATGCGGCGTCTCGATGGAACTTTTTGAACTTTCAAGGGCCGACAATGTCGTGCATCGTGATGGAGTTTACGACGCCGCCGTCATACGGGTCGCAGACGGTGTCGATTGGCGGCATCACCAAGGACGACAAGCTCGTGTGCACGCCGATTGACGTCCAGGTTGAGCACATTGACGCTGCTGAGGACGAGGTCGGGTGGCCGGCGCCCAAGAAGATCAAGTTTGATCTCCAGGGCAAGGCGATTGACGGCTCTGGCGACGTGGAGGCGTCTGTCCAGGGCAGTCTCGACAACCTCGTCGACCGTGTGGACGTGATGGCCGAGATCCCCAACTTTGTGAAGCGGGTCGTGGCCGGCGTCTCCGGCGCCAAACCATATATTTATCAGTACTCAAACACCCTGACCATGACCGCCAAACTGGCCGACGGCACCGAGGTCACCGAAGAAGGCCACGCCTTCAGCGAAGCTACCTTTATCTCATAATGTCTAATTAATAAAGCGATATACATGGCTACGTCTGCAGCGCCCGTGCTTTTACTTCTTTTCTAGAAAAGAAGGCCGCCCGCAGGGCATAACTCGCCCCCGGAGGGTTGCTGCCTTCGGCGACTTCTTTTTTTCTCCGAAAAAGAAGCAAAAAAAGGTAGCTCCGCTTCGCGGAGAGGTGTGGCCAGCGCTTTTGCTTCTTTTCTAGAAAAGAAGGCCGCCAGTGGACCTCGAGGATGTGGTCCAGCGTGAGACGGATATGGTAGAGCGAGATGTACAATTATGCTACAGCCGACATCATGGAGTAACTTGTGATCAGCATAAAGATGATCTGCAGCAATCCCCACACAAACGGGATCCAGGTGGACATGCCAAAGAGACCTGCGTTGTAGATGGTCCCAATCATGAGCCCGACAATGCTCCCGCTGATGAGGGCCTCAATGCCCGATGCCACCAGATAGGTGACGAGGATCCAGGTCCCGCCAATGACAAACTTGCGATGCATCAGCACGGCCAGCATGGCCGCGCACAGGTGGAACGATCCAAAGAAGATGAGCGTCCAGAGCACCGTGAACTTCCAGATGTCGTAGGGGTAGTACAGGAACGACAGGTGGAAGGCGTCGCTGTCGGCATTGGGGAAGTGTAATGAGGGGAACTTTGGGGTGCTGTATCCCACTGGGATGTTATTCCCCACCGTCACTAGCGAGCTGAATCTACAGAGTGTCGGTTAGAGTCGCACGTTTGCAGCTCTTCTCGTCTAAACTTACAGAGCCATATATTCATAGCCGGCGCAAAAGCAAGTCCTTGGGTCTGATGATTGTCCTTGGAGTGGTGGTAGAGGTTGGTCGTCGAGAGTATTTATTGTTACTGTTGGGACCGCGGCTCGTTGCCACGGGAACGGATGGGGACACCGGTCACGTGACCGTCGAAGCGAGGACGAAGCGGCCGATACGCCGAAGGCGGACTATATATATTCAGGGTTCAGCAAAACGCGGGGAGAGGCAGACCCTGTTTTCGGCTAATTCTGCTGCTTTCGACCCCCACCAGCCAATAGGAAGCGCCTATGCGTGTGCATACTTGTCCCACAGAGTCCCAGACTCTTAGCCATGTGTAGCGGCTATGCGTAATTGGGCGGACCACCTTTGCTATGCATAGCTGGTCTATGCGTGTAATTTGGAAAAAGATGCTCAAAAAAAAAAAAAAAAAAAAAAAAAAAAAAAGAAAACACTCTCTAATTAGAGACAAATGTTTTATTCATAGCGCATTTAAAGGGTCGACGATAAGTTTGAAAACCTGTGTACAAGAGACCTAGCCAGCCGTTGCTGCGGTAGCTGCCGCATTCTCTGAGACTTCCAGCCTCTTGGACTCATACATCCAAAATGTATCATCGCAAGACCTTGTTGGCACAAGTAAAGGATGCAGGGATCATCGAATGCGCCCCAAATGGAGAACTGTCTTACATAACAAGGCAAATCTCAGATTGCCAAGGTCCGAGTATCAAAATCGCGCTCCACGCCCACCAACCTGGCCATAGGTTTTTCGTGCAAACGCAACCAAAACTCAAAATGACGAGCACAAATGACCGTAAGCCGGTGCCGGACCAAGCTGAGGATGACGCCTGGTTTCCATCGCCCTTCTCCCTGACCCAATATGTCTCTTCAAAGACCGATTTTGACGGCGCCAATTACCCAAATGCCTACAAGGGCGGGAAGTGGAAGGTTCTTCTCATTGCTACTCAGGAGAGATACCTCAAGATGCAGGATGGTAAATTCTTCTCCACTGGAAACCACCCTGTCGAGATGTTGCTGCCAATGGTTCATCTCGATGCGGCAGGGTTCGACGTTGACGTTGCCACGGTTTCGGGCGACCCTGTCAAGTTTGAGATGTGGGCGTTCCCCGGGGAGGATGAAGCGGTGAAGAAAATATACGAAAAATACAAGGAGAAAATCCGCAGCCCGCTCAGTCTTCAAGAAGTGTGGGGTAATGGCTTCACCAAGGACACCCCGTACATTGGCGTCTTCGTTCCAGGCGGCCACGGCGCGTTAAATGATATCCCCAAGTCGGAAACCGTGGGCAACATCCTGAGATGGGCGGATGCCAACAAACGCTATCTGATCACCCTCTGCCATGGCCCCGTCTGTATGCTGGCCGCCAACATTGGCAAGCCGGAGGGCGAAAAGTTCATCTACGACGGCTACAAGATCGACGTCTTCCCAGACTCGCTCGACACTGGCGCCAACATTGACATTGGATATATCCCAGGCAAGATGCAGTTCCTGGTGGGCGAAGAACTGCGCAAGCTCGGCGTCCAGCCTCTGAATGGCGACATCACCGGAGCCACTCACCAGGACCGCTATGTTCTCACTGGCGACTCACCCTTGGCTTCGAACAACCTGGGCAAGCTGGCCGCGAAAACATTGCTTGAGGAAGTTGAGCGTCTCGGGTAACTCACATGCAGTGTAACTCGTTTATATGTTAAAAAATGGTATCTACATCTACATATGCATATGCCCCCCCCGGACGGCCCAAAACGCTGACCGACACACTCTGCGCAGCAGAGCTACCTTTTTTTGCTTCTTTTTCGGAGAAAAAAAGAAGCCGCCGGAGGCAATTGCACACCCCCTAGCCCACAACCCTCCGGCGGAAGCGTATGCCCTGCGGGCGGCCTTCTTTTCTAGAAAAGAAGCAAAAGCACTGGCCAATGGCCTCGCAGAGCTACCTTTTTTTGCTTCTTTTTCGGAGAAAAAAAGAAGCCGCCGGAGGCAACACACACCCCTTGGACCCAGAAGCCTCCGGCGGTTCAGTAAGCCCTGCGGGCGGCCATCTTTTCTAGAAAAAAGCAAAAGCACTGGTGGATAGGACTCCCAGAGGAGTCTTTTTTGCAACTTTCCAGAGCAAAGAGAAATCATCCTAGACAATGGACGTTGTATATTCCGTCCTTTTTAGAGTAGTACGATAATAAGGAGGTGATATTCCTTTTTGGGAAATATTATTTGGGGTGCATCTCGGCGTCTAATTTGAATATAAAAGGGGACCGATTCCCACCTTTTTTTCTTTCCTTCTCTTTTCCCAGAGACGGTGGGACGTCTCTCAGTTGTCCCTCACGGGAACTCTGCACTCACTAGCCACAGTCTTCGAACACCAATTCTTGCCCCTGTACATTTGCGATGGAGTGCTATCGACTCCATCGTCTCCAACCTACTCCCTCCTCCGCGAAGCGGAGCCACCTTTTTTTGCTTCTTTTTCGGAGAAAAAAAGAAGCCGCCGGAGGCAACTCAGCCCTCCCGGAGGGTTCTAGCGGTTGCCCTGCCGGAGGCCTCTTTCCAGAAAAGAAGCAAAAGCGCTGGAGCCAAGCAAAAAGCGTTGGACACGACGTTAACGTTGGCGCACGGCTGGGATGCGCCGCACGCAAGATAAGGCAGTTCACGTGCGCGGCGCGCGCAGGGATAGGGGCCCTCATCATCAGGACTTTGTGGATGACCTCTTATCACCCCACAAGCACCATTCATGGCGGCGATGGACTCATTGCCTGAGGAGATCTGGAGCAAGATACTGGAATACGTGGACATACCGGACCTCAGCCAGGTCGCGCGGACGAGCCACAAGCTGCGGCGACTGGCGGCGGACCCGGTTCTGCACCACCACCGGCTAGAAACGACCGCACGGTGGCTGGACAGGGGCGCTCTCGCCCGGCCGTCGCCACGCGAACTAGTGTCCAGACACATTCTGCTGAGCTCGATGGGGCTGTCTCCATTGCAGACTCCGCAGTATCTGGACCTGGTCTATTCGCTGTACCACAACATCAAGGTGGACACGATCAACCGCGAGCTGGCCCGTCGGCCGTCGCGGCAGGAGCTCATTCGACGGGGCATTCTGCGTCCTGGTGGCCGCTTTGCAGCGACCATGCGGTCCATCGAGCGCGAGCGGGCCGTGGACTCTGTGCGGGCGCTGTTCAATGGCCCACAGCGGCCTACGCTTCAGCGGGCCATTGAGCGCGGAGTGGTCGCCCGGACGGAACTGGAGCATCGTCCGGACGTGAGCACGTTGTGTCGCATGTTCTCGTATTGGCTAGAGCGGGAGCATCCACCTAAGCGAGCTGCGGCATGTAGAGACGCTCCTCCACGGGCCAACGTGCTCAGGATGCGGCGGCTGTTTGAAAACATTGAGAATGAAAACCCTGCGACGATGCCCAAGCTCAAACGGCAGTGCACTGGCGTGGAGTGGGGCGTGGTTGACGAGCTCAAGCAGCGGTTCAACGATGTGGTGTGTGTGTGAAGAGAAGGAGACTGGGGGTGGGGATAGATACAATTGATACATACATGTGCGCTCCGTGGTGTCTCCGGATGCTTCCTTTTTCTCGGACGTGCAAAAAGGGTTGCTCTGCGAGGCCCGTTTCTAGAGGGCCACAACTCGTGCGGCCGAGGGGGAGAACTCGATATATTCTATAAACCTGACCTTAATTTGACATAATATTGTTTTATATAATTACGTGCGTCATTGCCTCCGGCGGCTTCTTTTTTCTCCGAAAAGAAGCAAAAAAGGTAGCTCTGCGAGGCCCTGGTGTACGGCAGATGGCCCGGTAGAGCTTGATACAATACGGGATAAGATTAAGGGTCTTATGGTCTTTTTCAGACAGCAATTGGCCCTAATTAAGCTGGTGGATGTTCCGCACACTGTGCGGCGGTGTCTCAGGCGTATAACCTTATATAAATATCGGCGCTTAGCCCACAACAGATATACTCTGTATTTGAACCGAAGGTTAGTTGCCTCTGGCGGCTTCTTTTTTTTCTTCGAAAAAGAAGCAAAAAAAAAAGATAGCTCTGCGAGGCCATTGGCCAGTGCTTTTGCTTCTTTTCTGGAAAAGAAGGCCGCCCGCAGGACAGACTTACCCAGTGGTCCTAGAGGGTTCATTGCCTCCGGCTGCTTCTCGTTTCTCCGAAAAGAAGCAACAAAAGGGTAGCTCTGCGAGACAATTGGCCAGTGCTTTTGCTTCTTTTCTAGAAAAGAAGGCCGCCCGCAGGGCATATACGTCCACCGGCGGGGAGAGTTGTCTCCGACAGGACCTCTTCCGCTCCACTAGGACCTGAGTATCCGTGATTGGCTTCTTTTCTACAAAAGACGGCCGTCCGCAGGACAAGTGCTGTCCAGTGCCCAGAATGTCTGCTCTGCTGGTGTTGGTGTGGTTTTCGTGTGTGAAATTAAGTTACATATCTACTCCTCCTCCTCTACCTTGCCCAGGCCGGTCTTCTTGAGCAGCTGGTCTATATCAGATGGGGCCCAGATCTTGTGGCACACGCGACGATCCTTGGAGAGGCCGACGGTGGCAAACTCGAGCTTTTCGCTGGTGAGAGTGGTCGAATCCATTGTCTTGGACAGGACTTTCATGGCGAGGTCGCACGCCTGATCAAGGGTGATGTCGTCCTTATAGTCCTGCTTGAGCAGAGTCTGCGCCGAGGCATTGTTGGCGCCGACGCTCGTGGCCTTCCAGCCAGAGTAGTTGCCCGAGGGGTTGGAGGTGTAAAGCTGGAAGCCGTGAATGTCGTCATGCCCGGCGTAAATGAGACTGACACCGAACGGTCGCAGCCCACCGTGCTGTGTGTATCCTTGCTTGACGTCGCAGAGCTGCTTGACGAGAATCTCGCATGGAATCTCCTCCGAATATGTCTTGAGATAGCGTTGAGCGTGCACCCGCACGTAGTTCACCAGAATCGAGGCGTCCGAGTCAATTCCGGCCACCGCACACACCATGTTGTCGTTGAGGGTGTAGATCTTCTCGGACGACAGGTCCTGCTCCAGCAGCTTGCTGGTGACCTTCTTTTCTGCTGCCAGGACGATCCCGTCCTTGGCCAGGATGCCAATTGCAGTGCCGGCGTGCGAGATGGCTTCGAGGGCGTATTCAACCTAGATGGGGCATTGGTTAGAGAGAACGGAAATCGGCGGTTCGAGCAAGCATACCTGGTACAGTCGTCCCTCCGGGGAAAAGATGGTCGTTCTGGAATCGTATCGTCGGCTGCCCATTTGTGTGTGTGTGTGTTGTGGTCAGAAATGGCGTTTTGCCACACTTTGTTGTTAGGCCGGCGGTTGGGAGGGAGTGGGAGAGTGCAAAGTCCCAACGGCGGCCGATTGGTGTCATATATTCGCCCACAACACTCACTATTAAGAAATATATAGAATGGCCGTGAAGGACCGCCCCAAGTTGAAGGTTCCGCTGTCGGAGGAGTGGGTTTTGGTGTTTTGCAAATCAGGCAGACGGTTCTACCACAACGTACAGACCCAGCGGTCTGTGTGGTTCCCGCCGGATGGGGTGGATCCTAGTGTTATTGACAAAGATACAATGTTGAAGCTGATTGCCCATGCTCGAGGACTGGGCGCTAAAGCGCAGAAAAAGCTTGCACAGGAGGAGAAAGAGGTCGACGGTGAGGAAGAGGCGGAGGAAATGGAGGAAGCAGAGCCGGCCGGTGAGGAGCGGAGAATTATCATACAGGATGAAGGTTCGGAGTCTGAATCTGAGCCGGAACTAGAACAACACGAACCGGAGTCCTCCTCCGAAGGGGAACGGATACCACTGGAAGATTTGGAAAGCGATGACGAAGAGGAACTCACACCGGAGCAAAAAGAAGCCCAATTCCATGAAATGTTGGATTCGGCGGCTAACATAAATCCATATGCCCCGTGGAACAGTGTGATGGATACAGTGGTCAATGACGACAGATATGATGTGTATGACTCGGGAAAACAGCGTCAAGAATCCTATGATCGATGGGCAAAAAAGAAGATTGCCGAAAAAAAGCAAGCCTCCAACACTACCAGTGCAACCAAAACAACACCGGAAGCAGAGTTCCTCCAATATGTGAAATCAAATTTCTCGTCCAAACTCTTCTATCTCGAATTCAAACGAAAGCATCGCA
>JAJLUK010000022.1:29670-69797 GCA_030570055.1 Blastobotrys chiropterorum
GATCCGAGGTTTTATTTAAACTGAAGACAAACCAAAAAAAAAAAAAAAAAAAAGTCAAATTGTACTCTCTATCTAACCCTTTTTCTGACCAAGCATGGCATACTTCTCCTGCCGCGCTTTCCACCACAGATCACGTTCCCGTTCAAGGTACGTAAACCCATCGTCTTCGGAACCTTCCTCAGGCTCTTCTTCTTCAACCTGATCCAGACGAACATAGAACTCCTTGCCACGGGTCTGTGGGTTATCCTCAACGCCAATTCTATAGCGGCCATTGAGAACAAGATCCTTGGCAACCAGCTCTCGTGTTCTGCCGAGAGACTCAATCGCAGAGACACGATCAGCCGTCTCATCAACAAGCTCATCAAACCCTTCAACCGACGCAATCTCATGGAATGCCTGCATCATGGGCACAGAGTCCGCCTTGACCAGGGAATTCGAATCAATGGTGAAAATGTTCAAGTTGTCGTATTGCTGGATGTAGTCCGGTCGGGTCATGATCTGACGTGCTCTCCACAATGGAATCTTGGGAACATGATGATCCTCTTGGTTCAAGGTTTCGGCGCTCTTCCCGGCCAGCCGCTGGTTTCGGTCGATCTTGACCATCTCCCGCATCAAAAACATTGCCGAAGTGGAAAACTTTCCACTTTCCATCACATCATCGTCCATTTCTTCACCCAACAGCCCGCATTGGTTCAAGAACCAGGTTTTCTCCCTATCTATTAGCTGATGACAGGCATTGATCATATCCGGCTGAGATGTGACACCCGCAATATGCTGCGGACGGCCACCAATCAAGTTGTAAATTTCATGGGCCTGAGCTTGAGTGATTTGTTCATTATTATACTTCCTTCTAGCTCGTGAAATCGCCTGTACAGATTGTTGACGGTTCAAGTCGTTAATTGTCAATACGTCTAACCTTGTCCCGAGCCTCTTTAACCGTTCATACAACCAATAATCGTCTGAATTAAAGATAATATTGACCAATCGCGATCCCGATAATGATTCAGCCTTTTGCTGCAAAAGCTCAACCAAGTGTTGCCCTTCTTCGTCATCACGGATCAAATGCGCATTGTTAATGATAAACACTAGTGGCTCTCCGGTTCTCTTGACGTGTCTAACTGCCACTTCTTCCAACTTGTTGAAGGCTCTTTCAATATCAAGAAGAGCAGTGGTATCTCGCGGCCCACGGATCGAGAAAAGCGCACCCAGGTAATCCTCATGGAACGCAAAATTCAAGGCGTGTCCTAACCGGATTCTGAAAATCTCCGGATCAGCATGTGCTTCCATCATGGTACAGTTCTTACCCTTCACTTTGCGCATGGATTCGAGGATCATGGAGGTTTTTCCCGTGCCCTTTTCACCAATCATAAGATAATATCGCCCGGTGATCGCACCGGAGATGATGTTATCTAACAGGTTTTGGTGTTGACGAACAACCCATCCATCATCTTCAGACGCGGCTTTACTTTGCATAGTCAATTCGAAGGCTGGATCATCATCCGTAAAGGAATTTTCCATCTTGTTCATGGCATGATAATTGTACCCTTTATGATAAGATATGCCTGCCAAGCCCAGCATCGCGATTGAAGCTACCATAACCCCAGCCGTTTCCATAGATTTGAGGAAGATATCATAGAACTTGTTTTTTTCTTTCTTATCTTTGCTCTCTTCCTCCTCATTCTCTGGTTCGTCAAACGGCAACGGACTGTTCATTCCAGGGGGCAGACCATAACTAAGGTCCTTTGTAGTATGGAATGGCCGAGCAATGGCCGTTTGGCGTAGCAACCCCGTCCTACGCAGAGCCAGTCGACTGACCCGTGTGACCTCACGAAAACTCCTCACCGTGTACATCTGGTGGAAAAAAAAAAAAAAAATTTCAATGAGTGAATTTCAGTTGGTTTATATTTTGTTGTGTAGTGTTGTGTCACTTCACCGCCTCGATTTGATATAATACTCTCCCCTGAAACATTTCTGCCCCAGCCGCACGAAAAAAAAAAAATCGAGGCGTTTTATGCATATAGTGGAGCTTTCACACTCCGTTCTTATTGGTAAAGTGCCGTTTCTCAGGTTGTATGAAGTCAGTATCGATCAGGAATAGTACCAATTGATTGGTGAGCTCTTCCAGCAAATTAGTATATATACATTAAAATAAACCACATATCTACAACTTGACACCCGTGTGAATAGCAGCGACGCCAAAGGTCAGGTTTTCATAACCTTCACCGGCTAAAGTGAATCCAGCCTTTTGAATCATGCCAGCAAATTCTTCCTGACTTGGAAACTTTGCGATACTCTCCACCAAGTATTGGTACGAGTCTCTGTCACCGATTAAGATCTGACCCATCAATGGAATCAGGTTGAACGAGTAGGCTTGGTAGATTTGATCCAACATGGCGTTATCAACCTTACTGAATTCCAAACAGGCAAAGACACCACCCGGCTTCAAAACACGATACGCGGTATCAAGTGCAGCTTGAATGTTGGTAAAGTTACGAATTCCGAACGCGACAGTGTACATATCTTGAGACTCGTCCGGAATTGCATCCAAATACTCGGCATTTTGCACCTTAAACGTGATTCTATCTGGATCAACCGCCTCATAGGCCGTCTGTTCCACAGATCTCTTTTCACCTTCTGCCAACATTTCCGGGTTAATATCCACAATATTCATTTTACTTTCATAATCCCCATGCATCTTGGCTGCGTGGTCCATGATTCTAAAAGCAATATCCCCAGTTCCGCCAGCTACGTCGACAAAGGACAATGGGTGGCCGCCGGGACGTCGACCTGGGTCAAGCTTGCGCACAAAATGGTCCTTCCACAGTCTATGGATACCCATGGACATTGCATCATTCATATAATCGTAGTTTGCGGCAACATTAGAAAACACGTCTTTCACCAATCCTTCCTTCTCATCCTTAGCCACGGTTCGGAAGCCGAAATGAGTTGTGGAGTCGTTCTTTTGGTTCAGCCCCACATAACAGCTGCTGAACTGCCTACGGAACAATGCTCGGTTTAAACGAAGGGCGCTTTTACTAGACATGGTGGTAATTCTCGGTCCCTTGGAAGATGAAATTTCGTTTCACTTCGTTGGGAGTGAACTTAGTCAACTCAATTTTCGGCACTCCGGGAAAAGGCTGGCCCTGCCCAGCAAAATAATAAATCGTTACACATAAATTAATCTATTAAATAATTAATAATAATAATCACTGAAAGTTCTTATTCTCGAGAGCTATACTCTTTGTCATATTGTTGACTTTATAAATACCGACCAGTTGCCGGGCAAGCTCAAACATGTTGTTTCGGAGCGAAATCACAATAAACTGTCCGTTCTTGGTACGTTCATTGATATATGTCGCCACAATCGACACATTTCTAAAGTCCAGCGCTGCGTCAATTTCGTCCATAACGTATAATGGCGTTGGTTTGTAATGATGCAGTGCAAAAACCAAAGCCAAGGAACTGAGAGTCTTCTCACCACCAGAAAGATTGGAAATATTTCTCCAGCTCTTCTTCGGTGGCATAACGCTGAAAATGATACCTTCGGAAAATGGATCCAATGAGTCAACCAGTTCTAACTCAGCGTTACCACCCATGGTAATCATTTGATACATTTCCTTCAGTTTCAACGAGATGGCGTTGAACCCAGTCATAAATTCGTCCAATCGCCGTTGCCGCAGGTCATCACATTGTTTCTTCACTTGATCTCGAGCGGCAACTGCTTCATTCAAAACAGTTTTTCGTGATTCATACTCTTCCACCCGGCGTTTATAATCTTTCAAAACTTGCATATCAATTTTAGCATTTTCGTTCAATTCTTCCAGTTCAGCGACTTGCTGCTTCATCTCATCCTTGTTCATTTCAGACAGCTCATCAGCCGAATACTCAAACAAGTAGAGCTCAGCGTCATCTCGGTCATTTGGCGTAGTGGTCTCATCCTTATCGTCTTCATCCATACGGTCAGCGTCATTGTCACCATTGTTGTCATTGTCCTCTTCAGAAGCATGAGCTTCTTTATTAGAAGGTTTTGGTGTCGATTCCTTCTTACCACGTAATGACTTTAATTCGGCAATATCATGCAACGACAAGCTCTGTAATTGTTCTTGCCATTTGGACAAGGAATGACTATTATCCTTGAGAGTCTTTTGATGTTGTTCAATGGTATTTTTGATTTCAATCTCAATCGAACGGATAGAATCAATTTGTTTTTGCTTTTCATCCAATTCACTCTTTAGTTCATCAAGAGCCTCTTGTTTTTCCTCAACAATGTCATTCGCAGATTCCACTTCAGTCTCCAATTGCCCAACCAAATGAACCATCTCCTTCAGCGTAGCACCAAGGTGCTCATTTTCTTGGTCGGACTCCACGATTTCCTTCTCAGCCGACTCAATAATTCGCGTCTGCTTTTTGATCTCGTTCTCTGCCTTGGTCTTATCCATGACACCATTTGACAGCCGTGAATTGCACAGCTCCATTTGCTCCTTGACACTATCAACCTTGGATTTCTGCATTCTCAGATTGACACCACCGGCTTCCATGATTTTTTCTTGCAAGTCCGCAATTTGCTGCTCTAAGTCCTTGGTCTGTGACTTTAATTGATCAAGCTCGTGCTGTTTCTTACTGACAACATCTTCAGCCTCCGCTAGCTCTTTCTCAATCTTTGCAGCCTCGGAGGCGCCTTTCTCGCCTTCTTCAACGAGTTCCTTGTGCTTGCTGTGAGAATCTTGAAGAGACTTTGTCAAAGTTTGAATCTCCAACTCTGTCTTGGATATTTCCAATTCTACTTGGGGCTTTCGTTGTTGAAGTTCTCTCAATGCATTGTCCATTTCAGTGTACTTGTTCTCGGCCAATCCGACTCGTTCTTCGTAGGCAGCGACTTCTTGTTCCATCTCCTGAATGAGGTCCTCAGAAACGTTTTCTTCAATCTTGTCCTTCATTGCACCAGATTTCTTGGTATTTCCACCACCACTCATAGTACCAGATGTGTCAATCAACATGCCATCAAGTGTCACCACTCGGAATCGCTTTTTGGATGAACCGTAAGCTATTCTTCTCGCCTGTTCAGCATCGTCCGCGACTAACGTGTTTGTCATGATACTGTAGAATGCAGGAGCAAACTTTGACTCCCGAGGAGTAACCAAATCAAACAGCCGCGGAACATTTTCTGGGGTTTGAATTGGGCTTAAATCACGTTTAGGGAGCCTGTTCAGCAAAATGAAATTAGCCCGTCCGAGACTATTTTTTCTTAAATATTCAACGCATTGCTGCCCTGTTTCAACAGTATCCACTACGATATTGTCCAATGCAGGACATGCGGTTGAGATGGCAACGTCATACTTTTGATCAATCGTACCTAATCCACCAAGTCGGCCATGAAATCCTTCAATACGACCAGAATTACTCAACTTGATGAGACCACTGAGGACTTTGTTTTGAGACTTTGCAGAATTGGCTGATTCCTTCGACGTCGCCAAGTGCTGCTGCATTGCGGTTAGTTTCTTCTTCATCTTCTCTAACTTTTCGCTGGCAGAACCACATTCAGTAGTGCCCAGCTCGATTTGAGAGTTGACTCGCTCTTGTTCTTCCTTCAAGCTTTCCAAATCCCGTTCCTTACGACGACCTTGCTTTTTAATGGATTCCATTTTTTCTTTGGACTCATCCAAGGCAGCCTGAGCAGATGCAGCTCGTTCTTTTAAAATATCCACCTGACTTTGAGACACGGCGATTTCAGATTCCTTAGCTGAAATTTTGGTTCTCCATGGTTCCAATTCTCGTTGAACCTTTTCGATTTGATCCGTGAAAACTTGAGTTTTGTCTTTCAGTTCGTCTTGGATTGATTCCAATTGAGCCGACTCCTTTTTCAGGGACACCTGTAATTCGTCTAGTTGAGATGTCAGCCGATCAGTCTCTTCTTGATGATTATCCAAAGTGGACTGAGACTCGAATTGCGTATGCTTTGCTGTGTCGATGGACTTTTCTAGCTTCTTACGCTTGGAGTCTAAATGTTTCTTTTTCTCCTCAACTTTGACCTTTTCAATCTCGTGTTTGGACAATTTTTTGGACATTTCTTGGACTTTCTTTTTCATTCCTTCCAGCTCCTTTTGGCGCGTCTTAAAGTCTTCGCCCAACTGGTCCACCTGTTCCTTGTTTGTCGAAGTTTTCTCCAACTCCTGTTGAAGTTTTGCCTGTTCCTGCTCAATCACTTTCGTGCTCAATTGAATACGATTGTTGCAGATATAAATATAAAGTTGTAAAAGGGCCGATTTTTTCATTGTCAGGTCATTTTCAATTTCCAAGTGGCGTATAATCTCATTCTTGGTTCCTTCCAAGTTGTTCAGCTCCTTTTCGACAATTTGCAGACGGTTGGATTTTTCCGCGCAGTCATCGTTTAACGTTTCCACCTGTGTTTGGGCTTCTTCGATGGCCTTTTTGTAATCAGATGTTCCAATGATATCTTCAAGATATTCCAACAAACCGTCGTCGCTATCATTTTCCGCTTTAGCCTTCATTTGGGAAATACTTTCAACCTCACCTTGGAGAATGAGGAAACGCTTATGATCCAGATCAATTCCTCGGTCCTTCAGCAAAGTCGTCACTTCAGTGAAGTTGCTATCTTTGTCATTAATGTAATAACGTGAACTGTTATTCTTGAAGGCCTTTCGTGCGACAACTAGTTCAGTACCGTCGACGGGCTCTGTTTTCCCATCAGGATGATCGATGACATCCTGGAAATGGACTTCGACACAGCAACTTGAGAGGTCCGGCTGAGCTGACGACGAATGGATCAAAGACGAGATTTTCCCATGCCTCATCTTACTAGCTCTGAAACCGAAAACAAATAATAAAGAATCAATAACGTTTGATTTACCGGAGCCATTAGGACCGACAATTGCTGAGAATGACTAGACGCAAAAAAAAAAAAAAAAGAAAACGTTAGAACTTGAGCCCTCGCGACGAAAAATGACACACTTACGCTATGGAATGGACCAATTTCCTGTCTTCCAGCATATGACTTGAAATTTTGCAAGACTAATTTGGCAATCACTAGACGTTGTTTGGGAGTCTGTGGAGGTTCGTTAATAATAGTCTTTCGAGCCAGCGGGGAAGCTATAGTGGGTATCACATTGGGTTGTTTATCCAAACTGACTTTTTGCATGGTATCTGTAATTCCGGTGATGGAGGTATTGGCAATGTTACCACTTTTTGTGATATCGGCCAGCGGCTCATGTTCCTTCTGTGGTGTTATGGGCTCCAAATGGGCCACTTGGATCCCCGTCTGTGGGTTTATGTTCTCTTCATCTTCGTTTTCATCGTTATCAGGAACTACCTTTTTTGGTGCGTGGCTCCGTCGACGGGGTGGTTGGGACGAAATGAGCGAAACGTCATCTTCGTCGTCATCGTCCGCATACGAAGATGCTACCGAGAGTCGAGAGGCCCGGCGTGACATTTGTGATAATTGATAAAGAGTGGACCAAACGTTGGAAAAATATAGCGCTTAGTATTAAGAATGAAGGCTTTCTGTTTTTGTTTTGATTTCTTTCGCGCGTCAGTCTGCGCGCGTTCTCATATGTCTCAAATCAGGGGCCCCACGGGAATGCATACCTAATTAATGGTCGGTAGGAACACAATAGCGTTGTGGGAAGAGTAGAGAGGATTTGTTTGAGGTGTGTGGTCGTTGTTTGGAGCTCTACGGGGTATATGAGTCTAAGGAGCCTTCTGTTCACGGTTTAATCCATAAGCATAGCTTTCTTTGCCAGGGGTTATTATTCGTGTGAATAATATCGATAACCTAGTCAATGCATCTAGCTAGTCTTTTGCGCATGAGTAATTCTGTGCGACTGGCACTTCTATCGATAAGAAAAATGCGCTATTAAATTTCACCGGTTACGTCAAAGCAAGCTCTAACTTTAGTATTACGGATAAACTAAAACTCGAACGTTACACAAGGATACGCTATTTATTAGTCCTCAGGCACAGATATTGAGCGTGTGAAAGTATTATACTGTGGGCTTTTAAAACCATTTCAGAAACAGAAGGGGGAGCAGGGGAGCTTTCTGTAAACTTTTCAATGCTACTCCAGCGCCTCTAACTAGCAAAAGACACCACGTCCGTTTCATATGCCCAAGCGATCGGAGAAAAGGCCTTTTATTTTTATTTATTTTTTCATTTATTTTTTCACGTTTCTACGCTAGCCGAATTTGAGGATCTCAATCAATAGTGCTTATCTACTTCTTGAGCCGTTGGTCGCCCCGGTCAAACTCAAGACGGATAAAGTGACAACTATTCTGAGAATACCGTCCACATTATACGAACGAATTCGTGTCATTTTTATAACCAACTTTTTGAATTACGCAATTAACGAGTAGAGCTTAAAATAATGTTCAAAACTCACCGCCTAAATATAACGTGGGTTGATCGCTAAATCCCAACCTCCGATCACTACCACCCGACTCCGACCGCACACAACACTTTTTCACCAGCCAGCCACAATATGCCGGTATTAGTGCTCGATAACGGTGCATATGAAATAAAAGCTGGCTATGCCAGTGAGGATCCAACTCTTGTATGCACATCCAATTCCATAGCGCGGTCGGCTGACCGCCGGACGTATATTGGCAATCAGGTCCAGTCATGCAAGGACTATCACGGGCTGGTGTATAGACGGCCTCATGAAAAGGGCCAACTCGTTAGCTGGGAATGCCAAAAGGCAATCTGGGATCATATATTCTTCGGCAAAGGTACCCCATTGGATAGGCCGGGTATTGTGGACCCATCCGACACTTCACTGATCCTAACTGAAATGCCGTACTCGCTTCCAGCGTTATCATCTCACATGGATCAGATTGTTTTTGAGGAATATGGATTCGATTCGTATTACAGATGTACAGCAGGGTCACTTGTCCCGTGGAATGATATAAACAAGGAGCTTTTCCATGACAAGGCCTCCCGAAACCAACCAGTGGCCGAATGTGCGCTAGTAATTGATAGTGGTTTTTCTGCTACACATGTCATGCCAGTAATGATGGGTGAGGTCTATTTCCCTGCCGTCAAAAGAATCACTGTGGGAGGGAAGCTTTTGACAAATTATTTGAAGGAGACAGTCTCGTTCCGGTACTACAATATGATGGAGGATACGTATTTGATGAACCTGATTAAAGAAGCCACTTGCTTCGTTTCATCAAACTTTGCAGATGACTTGGAACAATGCCATGCTAATAAGAAGAAATACCTGGCCAAGTATTTATTACCGGACTTCAAAACTACAAAGACGGGCTATTTATTACAACCAGATGACCCTAATATCGGCCAAATGAAGGATTCTCAAATCTTGTCACTAACTAATGAACGCTTCACCATTCCGGAGCTGCTTTTCAATCCGAGTGACGTGGGCCTGGATCAGGCAGGTGTGTCAGAAACGGTGATTAACAGCATAAATTCAATGCCCAGTAGTGTGAGGACGATGCTTCTGGCGAATATTGTTCTTGTTGGCGGCTGTGCAAAGCTTCCAGGATATAAGGAACGGTTGACGCGGGAGCTACGTACATTGGCACCTCAAGATTCTTACTTGAGGGTTGCGGTTCCACAAGATCCAGATACATATGCATGGAGAGGAGGGTGCCAATTGGGAACCCAACAGGAAATGCTTGAAAAGGCTCATGTGACAAAGAAGGACTACATGGAACATGGAGTTAATATTTGTCTTTCGACATTTGGAATTAAAGTACAAGAATCACTTGATAAGGAATAAATATTTAAATCAACCATGCAATGCCGCCGACACCAAAGCAAACGATGGAGAAGAAGATTGAAAAGACAACAGTCTGATGCCACCATGATGGCAGCTCTCGGGACAGGAACAGACACATACCCAGAATACCAACGGCTAATGCAAATAAAAAGCCCGAGAGAATAAAGACATAAGTTCCCATGCTCATTGCGTCAATGTCCTCGCCCGCAACTACTCCGAGCAACACAAACGTCATTAATGAAGACAAAAAGAAGCATATAGAATACAAAAATGTCAGTACTGCATCTCTTCGTTTCACAAAAGTTGTAGACATGTAAAAGTCTTCTTCGTCGGGGAAGCTGTCGTATCCAGGTTTGTTGTGGTAGTTTATCAAACGATCGTGCTCATTGTACCCATCAGATTCACCAGTCTCATCATCATCATCATTGTCGTCGTCTTCATCATCATCTATTTCAAGCTCATTGACAATGCTGTTTGCATCACCGTCGTTATTCAGCAGTCTCACATAATGTTTCTTTTTGTGTTTGCCGCGATCGAATCCGAGGCGCCCTTTGATTTTGGTTAAACCCTTAATAAACTTGTCGGACATTCGAACGATCGAATCGACTTGGTCCTTAGAGAAGAGCCCATCTTCAAAGTCGTCGGTGACGGTGAATATGCCCTGTTGGTTTTCGTCGTCCTCTGGATCATCAAACTCATTCCAATAACGGATTGATGGTCTTTTGTAGTTTGCGCTTCTAGGCGAAATTGACGACGCCTGGGAATCGGACACGTTATTTTCTTCCAACCCTGGCGGAGCAAGTCCTACAGCTGTTCCCATGCCGGCACCATGATCCGAGTCGTTCAAGAGTATAGTGTTTTCTCCGCCAGCGGGGATTCTGACTGCAGGTGAGGGACTAAGTTCTGACCTGCTCTTTTTCACCTTGAGCTTGGGCATGTCCTGGGGAGAGCGCCGAATGTCAACATTATTGGCGATAAGGCTTAGCCATGATGGAGGAGATTGCAATGCATCAGGATGAAACAATGCCACAGCATGCGAATATAAACTGAATTCCGGCATGGGTTTTACCAGATGTGACGATGTTTCGAGTTTCTTGACCCAGTCTGGCTTGTTCATTCCTTTCCATCGTACTTCTAATACTGCATGCGGGAATGTTCTAACATCCTCATCATGAGCGAGCTTGATCGAATTGTCTAATGCGGTCCAGATGAACGGAGCGTCCAGGTTAGCCATTGAGCCTGCCGAGCCGCTCAGCGGCTGCTCAATTGGATAGAATCGAGTTCTTTGGCTCTTAACGTGAGCCACTGGCTTTGCTTGACGTTGCTGGATCCAGCCAAGGCATCGTTTGGCATTGTTGCTAGCGTTATTCTGGTCAATTTTCAAATCAGTTGTCGGGTTATGCATAATCTTTTGTTCTTGGTCTTCGGACAGTTTCATGGAGGAAAAATGTCTCAACCCACCTGTGGGCGTGCAGAGCACCTTATTCGCATCGTCCGCGTCGACCCATTTAACTTGGCCCGGATCATTGTCTGATTGGACCGAGTGGAATTTTCTATCATCGAGATAAACCACCGAAGTGTTGACATCTTCCTGGCCATATAAACGCAAGTTTTGCAACAGTATCACTTTGAGTTCGAATATATTATCGGTGTGAACCCAAAACACCGACTTGTTGGTGACACAAGTGACCATTTCACAGTCAAACTTGCAAAGCGACTGCTTGGGCAGGTCCAGATTGCCGTCTTTGGAATTGTTGTCGCGTAGGGACGTGGAGAAATCGGCGTCTCGTAAAATGTCGTACAACAACGAGAGCTCGACAAACTTGTGCGACAAATCTACATTCACAAACGACTCGGGCGCCTCCAGAACGGGCAGGAACCGTATAAAGAGCTCGTCCGATTTGGACCATTTTTTGTATTTTTTCATTAATTTCCGAAATCCCGTTCTCTGGGCCCCAATAAATCTCGATAGGGATCGCAGGTCCGTAGTAATTTTGACAACCTCACTATGCAATCGGTATATCTTCTGGTCACTCTTGACGTTCTGTCTCTGCTCCTCCGCAATCATGTCGACCAGTTTTTCACAGTCGTCAATCCGTCTATCAATCTCGCCAGATTTGGCCTTGACAAATAGCGTCACCTGCGGCACTAGTTAGCAATACGAACACGAACGTTCACAGAGGGGATGAAAGAAAACAAGACTACTACTCACAGATTCGTATTCATTTATTAGCGCTTCGTAGAGCGTGTCTATGCGGTCCCGAGGGGCATCGGGCTGAGTGGCCAGCTTGATCAGCTCCTTGACCTCGTTGTAGTCGATGTTATACGACTTCCACTGCGGAGCAGACCGCCGTTGAAGCTCCGCGCCATACTTCATGGTTTTGCGCCTGGAGGACTATGACTACAAAGTTCTTGTTGTGACTACACGCCCGTCAAGCAAATCCGCGGCGGCGCACCGAAACAAGTGCATCATACGGCCCAGACGCCCCGATGATGCATGTGTGTCGGGTGCGTTCCGATGAGACACATGACAAAGGAGCGGCCCTTTTAACCTTCTTCGATTAATTAAAGATGTTCGTTACGTTGTCGATCCGCGCGAAACCAGAAAGCTGGTTTCTGGTCCGGACATGAGTTGTAATTTGAAGCCTGTCCTGACCTGTTCTAGTAGTGAGAGCGAACTTTCGGGCCTGAGACAGCCCAAGGAACAGACCAACAAGATCGACATATGGGGCCTCGTGGGTCCGCCCAGCCTCTCACCCCCTAAATCTGCGTAACCTGCAGGAGACTTTTTCTTTTTCTCAAAAAACATTGACAGAGTCACTCCTTTTTCTTCTAACATTCTCAGAACAATTGCTCAATGGACAACCGTATATTCGAGAAAAGAAGCAAAAGCACTGCCAAACGGTCTCGGAGAGCTACCTTTTTTTGCTTCTTTTTCGGAGAAAAAAAGAAGCCGCCGGAGGCGACCGCCAACTCCTAGGTCTAGGTCAAATGGGAGCGTGTATGCTCTGCGTATGCCCTTCTTTTCTAGAAAAGAAGCAAAAGCTCTGGCCAATGGCTTCGCAGAGCTATCTTTTTTTTGCTTCTTTTTCGGAGAAAAAAGACGCTGCCGGACGGCCGGAGGCAACCGCCAACCCCCTAGATCTATGTATGCCCTGCGAATGGCCTTCTTTTCCAAAAAAGAAGCAAAAGCATTGGCCAGTGGGCTCACGGCGCTATCCATCTTGCTGTCTTTCCTTCTTTTCTCCGCCGAAGACTACTAGCCTCTTATACCAATTGACGGCATTTGTTCAACTTATATGGTCAAGCTTGCGCTTGCCCGCAGTGCAATAGGATCTCTTGACAAACTGGTGGCAGCACTTGTATCCCCACTTGTGGTCCTTCCAGTAGGAGCCGAAGATGGAGCTGTGGTTCCCTGGGAAAACGTCCTCTTCGTACCGACCTCCGACAGTTCTTTTCTGTGGCGCAGAAGGCGGAGCAATCTCAGCGCTCTCAACCACCTCATTCTCGACGATGTGAGAACTGCTCAACTCCTCCGGCTTCGCGTACGAACCCTGATCGCCATATTGCTGTAACAGCTCGCTCTTCAGTTTGGTTGCATTCTGCTCCTTTTCCTGCTGCAATTGTTTCAACTTGAGCATACCTGCAGTGGGACCAGCCTGGAGATGGATTTGCTCGCCTTGGTCCGCCCGTTCCTGGGCCAATTGCCGAAGGTCCTCGTACTCTTTGGCTTCCCCAGAAAGGTTCCGCTGGAAGTGGCCCCGCTCGTCCACATCACCTTCGTCTTCCCGCCGCATGGTACGGGTTTTAGGGTTATACGTAGCTTCATTGTCGTTCAGGTATTCTGCGCGGTCGTCCAAACTGCGGATGGTGGTTTTGCGCACTTCTTCTTCGGGTTCTTCATCACTATCGAGATCATTCTTCTGAATTTTCTCCTCCTCTTTATCCTCATGCTGCTCCAACACTTGGCGATACTCCTCTGGGTTATACCCATTCCACCGATCCCGCTTACTATCCCACGTAGTCTGGATCTCTCGCACTTCCTCATCTGGCTTAATATCCTTGCCAGAGTACTTGGCTCCAATCTTCCGCGGCCGCTCGAGACAGTCCGCAGCTTTGTGGGTCATGGCACCGCAATTAGTGCAAGCTCCCTTCCGGTACTTGGTGGCGGCCTTCTTGGGCTTCTTGCCCCGATCATACCATTCCGGTTCGATCTTCTTGGCCGTGGACCGCTGGTGCTGCAAATAGTCCTCTCCCTCCTTGCTTAAATACCAAGGAGACTCGGCTATGTACTTGGGCAAATATGGATTCTTCTCTGCCATTGTTGGTGGAGTGAAGAAAAGATAAAAAAAAAAAAAAAAAGTCGGCGGAGTGCTGACACAAATAGAGTGGTGGCAGTTGGGAAGTAGTACAGTGACAATAATTATGTATTTTATGGAGGGACCAATTACACAGTGATCAAGTGTCGAATAGGAATGTGAATCTAGTTCGTTAGCACGTGCAAAATCAGCCTGCTGCTGGTTACTTACAAGCTTGACAATGTAGCCAATAGCGCCCATGACGACAAAACCAACGCCAACGGCTCTGAAAACCTTCATAAACTCTAGACAACCCCGTTAGCCCCGCGATCGCACCGCTTCCAACACGACCATACTCACCCCTCTTGTCTGGCTTGGTGCACTTGTTGATGAAGGTCGTGCCCTCCTTGATGAATTCCACTGGAATCTCTGTGATCTTTTCAACCCCGTCGGCCATGTTAGCGTAACCTTATAGTGTGTGAAGCTCGACTCGACTTTCAGACGTGGCCCTTCTCCCAACCCACTTTTTCACCCGCCCTAACCCACGAACCCCTAACCCGCGATGTGCGGCGTATTGTGCGGCTGGTGGAGAGTGGCCGTTTAATTAATTAATTATTTGTCTCCTTTCGGAGGAAAAGGGCAAGTAACAGAGTACTGTGTTTAGCAGGGTCAGCCATAGCGTGCGTACCCTGCGGAGGCATTCCTTTTGAGAAACGCGGCATAATTGTCGTGTTGAGGTGGCATTTCCCGTTTTGATTTGATTCATAGGAGCATCTAATGTGAATTCAATAAGGACCCATTCACACTTGTTTTTCGTTCCCCGGCACAATAATCCATCACCCAGTTGATTTCATATGACCCAGAGTTGAACAGTACGACCGTGCTCTGCGTGCGGTTTCCGAATTCCTTCTAGAAGAGGAGCATAGGCACGGGCAAATTTTCCTCGCAAAGCTAAAAAAGAAAAGCACTGGTCAAGGGATCCATAGATTTTCCTTTTTGCTTCTTCTCCGGGGGAAAAAAATTGCTCAGAGTCATTAGAACCCTCCGAAGGGTGTGTGCGCCCTGCGGGCGGCCTTCTTTTCTAGAAAAGAAGCAAAAGCACTGCCAATTTGCCTCGCCGAGCTACCGTTTTTGCTTCTTTTTTTGGGAAAAAGAAACCGCCGAAGGCGAACCTGTCCTCAACTGACCGAATGCCTGCAAACGGGCTGTGCGACAGGCTGATGGCCCTTTTAGTGCTTTTGCTTCTTTTCTAGAAAAGAAGGCCGCCCGCAGGGCATACACGTCCGCCGGAGGGTTGATCTGCCTCCGGCGGCTTCTTTTTTTCTCCGAAAAAGAAGCAAAAAAAGGTAGCTCCGCTGCGCGGAGAGGACCCAGTGCTTTATGGATGTGACAACGTTACTATTACAATTAATTTCTATGACTAGCTGAACCCGGTCCATTCGCCCTCTTCGTCTTCATCATCCTCCTCATCGCTACCGCTGTCTTCCTCGACGACTGCGCCCCACGTCTTGAGCCTAGGGTCGTCCAAAACGGTCTCTTTGGCGTTCACGCGGATGAGCTTCTGCTGAGACTGCTGCGCAATCTCGTGCACTGGCTCGAGCAGCGTCTTGATGGGGAAGCTATTGCAGGAGATCGCCTCGTCCTCGTCCTCATCCAGATTTTCGTTGAATACCTTCTCCATTTCGTCCAGATAAATGTCGAACATGTGCAGACGCAGCGCATTGGGCACCTTTTTGTCGGCCACGTTCAACGGCACCTTGCGCATCAGGGCATTGTACTCTGTCAGCCAGGTCTCGTCCCAGTTCTCCTGCTGTAATCGCCGCAGCGCCGCGGCCACGTAACGACGAATCAATAAATAAAACTTGTCGACCCGGTGTTGGTCGATGCCGTCCCATTCCCTAGCCATGATGGCCCAGAAGGCGGCCAAGAACCCGAAGAAGTTTTTCTCGTTGATCACCATGAGCAGGTTGGCCAGGTCGTCGGCCAGACGCTGCTGGGTACGTGGTCGGTCGCTGAACCACATGGAGTAGAACAGGCCTCGCCACAGCTTTTGCAATTCCAGCTCGTCGAACCGGCGCTGGGCCTGCAGGAACTTTGTCAGCGATTCCAACGCTGCGTCTCTTGTCGGCCGGTCTGCATCCGCATTAGCACTTGTACGTCAGATGCCCACCTCACACACTTACCATTGGCTGCCAGCTTCTTGATGAACGGATACACGTCCGCACCCTTCTTGTCCTTCGGCATCGTTCGTAGCTATCACCGCAGAGTCCGCAAAAAAAAAAAATTTCACCAGCCGGCGTCCCGACTGCGGTCATCCCCTAACCCACAACCATATATACTGCGAGGGTGGGTGACCAGCTAGCAGAACTCTATGCATACTTCTTTCCGGGGAAAAAACAAGCACCGGTGCACGCTTTCGGCGCAGCGGTACCGTTTCCGGGAAAAGACGCCACCGGAGACACTAGGATATGTGCCCTACGGACAGAAGCCTCCGGCGGTCCGGTATGCCCTGCGGGCGGCCTTCTTTTCTAGAAAGGAAGCAAAAGCAGTGGCCAATGGCCTCGCAGAGCTACCTTTTTTTGCTTCTTTTTCGGAGAAAAAAAGAAGCCGCCGGAGGCACCACACCCCCCGGAGGGCTCCAGCCTTCTGCACGAGCGTAGCAAAAGCGTTTCCCCAACAGTCACCGATCGCGGGGATCGGCTGGGCGATCTCGGAGGAATTAGGGCACCGTTGTGCGCGCATCTGAGACGACACCCCACAGTGTGCAGGAGAAGGGGGCCGCAGGGCTGATCTGGAGAAAAAAGAAATGACGTCACGGCCAACGGTGGAATATTTTTTGTTGTCCTTATTATTGGCCCACCTGCGGGCTTGGTGGAGGAACGCATTCCTGCGGCATATGAAAACGGCCTTCCACCTCCTGCGGATCGCCACCAGCTCATTGAAGAGAAGGAAAAAAAAAAAAAAAAAAAAAAAAAAAAAAAGGAGAAAAAAGCAAGTCAGCTGCGGCATCAGGGGATCGTGCGGATTTCGGATTTTCCGGCCAACAACACGAACAATGAGCCATCCGAGGCGCAGCGGCGTCGGACGGCGTCACAGACCGCCACCACCGCCACCCTTGTAGCACTGTGTGTTCACGTGCCTTAGGGCCCAGTCGCGTCCACACACAACACTCCCACCCCGAGCCCTTCAGTCGAAACCAGACGTAGGGATGTCTAGAACCGTCGATCCCGGCATCCCCGAGTCCCGCACTCCTACGCATCCAGCGCTGCCAGCATTCCAGACATCCTGAACGAGGCGCGGCCCCCAAGTATCGCCCCTTCCTACGAAAGCAACTGAAAAAGCGTTCGCGCGCGCGGTTCAACGTCCTTTTAGGTTTTCGCTTTGTTAGGGCTTCTTGGGTGGGAGGAAGAGAGAAAGCGTGTGTGAGAGAGTGTTACCTCTCGAATCCCGCGCGCACGCGCAAGTGAAAAATTTCTCTCTGTATAAATAGCACCAGTCGCACACTCAAACTTTCTCTTCCACAAATTAATCCGAGTCTGGCACTTGTGTTGGGGGGTTGCCCCCGACCGTCTGTGCCGGGCGCTTCGGCCCTTCGCGCGGAGGACGGACTGGACGCAGCTGGGTCGTGGCAGCGGCTGGTCGGCAAGAAGAGCCTTTGGTCAACACACGAACTGGCCCGGACCATCGTTGGGTCTCCCCTTGCAAAAGGAGATAGGGACTCCATTGGCCGGGCTCGGTTCTGACCTCAGGGGATTGCTGGCCGGGCCGCCCGACCCGTGAAGGCTGCGTGGATGACGTCTCGAGCTCTTCATTACGGGCCCCCGGTCGACGGATTAGAAAGCAATGGTGCCGTCTTGAGCTCCGTTTCGGCGTGAACTCGATGGCATGGACGTCATATTCCTAGACACTTTGCCGCCGCATCGGCAACTGTGTATAACCATGTCGCCCACATTACGTACTGAATGCATTATTTACTCTTCAATTTCCAAAAGGAAACCAACTGTGACTCTGACACATGTTCTTGTAGGGACTCCGCAGGGTGGGAGGGTGCGCCGCACAGGACACAGTAGCTGCAGCTCCAGAGGTGGGCGCGCGCGATATACGGAGGCGTAAGCGGCTTTTGTGATTGGCTGGAGGCCCGGACGACTTGTCGTTGTCTCGCAGATCGGGGGATGCGCGCGTGCCCCTCTTACCGCATTGGGCGGGTCGCGGCGCGATGTCGCAGTGCAATTGCGCGCATGTGATGTAAAAAGGCGCCGATCGCTTCCCAACCCGGCCGGTTCATCTGCACCCCACAAGTTTATTTTTCCAACCTGCTGCGCGTAAGTAGGAGCACGGCGGGTCGGGGCAGGTGCACTATATAATACCCAGGGTGGCCACCTCACCGGGGTATAAAAGAAGGCACCTTTTTTTTTTTTTTTTTTTGCTCTCTCTCTACCCCATATTTAGTTCCCCATATTTGAGTTCTCGCTCAACCGCACACTCACAAACACATCAAGACACTCTCTGAAATGAACGACGTCAGATCCGGACCGTCGCCCCCACTGCCGCAGCACCAGATGGCCGCGCATCTCCCACAACAGCAGCAACAACCCACTAACAATAACAATAATAGCGCTAATCCCAGTACTAGTCCAACCAACGGCGGCGGCGGAACGCCGGTCAGTTCCGGCGGGTCCGCAGCCATCATGGCGCGGCTCGACGCTTATCTCCCAACCCTCAACACTGGCATGATGGACGTCCGGGTCCAGGACGCCATTCTCAAATACCCCATCATCCGGTCGCTGATTGTGCCGGAATGCGATCTCGAGGCGCGGCGACGCTGCATCTCCCTCATCATCAAGGTGCTCAACGCGGCAACGCCAGTGTTGCCGCTCATCCTGCAGGAGCAGACCCATCTCAACGCCAGCTCCAACCGACCACCCATCCCAGTGCTCTCGCTGGACGCCCAGACAAAGGTCATGACCATAATCTCCACCATGGCCGAAAGGGACCGGTTGATCCGGTACTGGATGAACCACCACGTCAACAACAAGGGCGCACGTCCCACGGGCGAAGAAGAGCTGCCGCCGACAATCGCCCTCTACACCAAGATCAAGCAGTCCAAGGAGATTCTGTCCGACCTGGCCGACCGGATCCAGGGCGCCATCTGCATTGTCTTCTGGGAGTGTTGGGACGAAATCTACCCGACCCTGGCCGACATTGTCGGCGGCGACGAGATGGCCCGAGCAGACTCTGGCCGCATCTTCAGACCGTCCGGCGAGGCCGCCCTCTACATCAACCGACTCAAGGTGGAGAAGAAGAACCGCATCGAGCGCGAGCGCCGAGAGTCGATGGCAATCTCTGCATCCTCGTCATCGACGTCGCCGCCAATCTCCGCCCCCATGTTTGAAAACAGCACCGGCGCGTCCTTCTGGGACTCGCTCAACCAGCATAGCAACAACGCCAACAGCACTAATAATAATAACAACAATAACAACAACCCATCCTCAGAAGACTCGCCGTCATCCCTCATCACGGACGCGTCCAACTCGTCAGCCTGGAACTTCCACTCGATGGGTCCGCCCAGCCAGCAGCACCACCAGCAGCAGCATCGAAACAGCTCGAGCAACGGCCTCGAGCTCATCGATCCCGGCGAACTCGACTATCTCATGGACGAAGTTTACAAAAACCCCACCGCAGATCCGGCCGCGCCCATGGACTCGTTCACAAACTTTGACTCGCCCACGTCCGGCAACCAGTTCCATCTCCAGTCCCAGTTTGACTTTTCCGGCACCAAGGACACGCCCAAGCAGCAGCAGCACAACCCGGGCGATCACCAGCAGCAGCCCCATCTTGACCTCCGCAAGCGCATCAAGCTCATGGAGGACGGCCATCTGCCGGAAGAGCGTCACGACCCAATGGCGAGCATCATCTGGTGATTTTATTTATGAGTATCTAACGACTTTATGTACACTATTAATATGACCACGACTTACAGAGACTGGCCCAACCCGCTGGCGGTGGGTATGCCCTGCGGCCGCCTTTTCTATAAAAGAAGCAAATGCACTGGTACAGATAATCTACGCAAAGAGGAACTACCATTTTGCTTTTTCGGAGAAAAAGGAAGCCACACTTGTCCTGTCGACAGAACGGTGCAACACAGTGTCTTGAGTGAAAATTTCATGTTTGTTTCGAAGCTTTGGCGATGAGGGTATTCTCGAAGGAGGTCCAAGACTTGACGAACATGTTTCTTGTGTTCTTTCTTAGAACGACTGTAAATAAGGATGTCATCCAGATAGACACCAACAAACTTATCCAGAAAAGGTACGACGATGTGGTTCGTGTAAGACTGCAGGAGCGTTAGTTTACCCAAAAGGCATATTCGAAATTGGTAGTGTCTTGTCCCCATTTGGTACTGAAGGCGGTTTTCGTGTTCATCTTCAGGAGCCACACGGAGTTCGTAGTATCCATTCATAAAAGTCGAGGGGGGAGAACCAGCGAGCACTTCCAAGACTGTACAAAAGATCAGAAAAGAGAGGCAATGGAAGCTTGTTCATGATGGTTTGCAAGTTGAGAAGTCGGTAATCAATGTACATTCGCAAGGAGCCATTGTTCTTCTTGAAAAACAGGACAGGAGCAGAGTACGGAGAAGATGAAGAGACGATGAAGTCTTTCTTTAGAAGTGATTCTAGTTCATCCTTCAGAGCATCTTGTTCATGGACAATGAGTCGATGAGGTGAGCGAGACGGAACATTGGACCCGGGGATCAGATGGATTTCATGGTCTCAAATGAGACAGAGAAGTAGGAGGGGCCATTCATGATAACATCAGACTAATCTGAAATGAAGTCAGGAACGGACTTGGAAGTAGCAGATGTGGGAGAATCAGATTTGGAAACGATGGTGGGATCCGATTTCCGAGGACTAACGACGGATATCCCTCATGAATTGGTTGGAGTCGATCGTAGAAAAAAAAGCAGCGAGAGTTGACAGAGTTTCCAGAGGCCACAGCGGGGAAGCTGAGATGGTTCCAATCGATGATGCGGTGGATTGCCGTATATGTCTTGAGCGCGACTTCCCAATCGGGCAAGTTTGTCTCTCAACTATGAAAAGGCTTTTCGCAACTTTTTTCTTTAGTTCTCTGGTGCTGGATTCTGCCAATACTGATCCATGCATATGCTAGATATCAATCGGGGTATGTCATATGCATAAATGGAGTGGACTTGGCGGGTGCTAACGACATGAGCTGGTCACAATACGCCAAACAAATCCAGAATCGCGATAGCTGATATGCTCCGTTTTGAGCGTCACGTAATGACAGGAAAACATGTCTCTCATGTAGCAGTGTGATGTGTTTTTGTGTGCATATTTCAATTTTATGCATAAATTTTTGTTTCATTCTATCCGTTGCCTGTCTACTGTCCATTGGTTATGTATGCATAATATGACATACGTCTGATCCTGGGCCCAGCCATTATTGTAAATTATACCTATCCACATATGCATGCATACGCACAATGAGCAAGGGTTTCTCCTTTGTCACGATCTTCATATATGTTTTACATGTTCCCTTAGAACTTGAAAAATATTTATTGTGTATGCTAATAATGTACTTAGACAAGGTTTTAGGGATTTCTAGCATTTACTCTTCGTCACTTTTTGATCCTTCGTGTCCCTTCATGAACGAATAATCCATCGCCATTTTCACGAGGCAGCACGCTCACTATCATGTAATATATATTGCCAGGGATGTTGGTATAATCTTGTAAAATATTGAGCAGTTCATCTCCAGAAAGAAAGTTCTCGTTGGCCCTTTCAAGGGTCTCAACAGTCACCAAATAATGTACGTTTTCGTCTCTTGGTTGTTGATCTCTCAGTACACCAATTATGCGGGCAATTTCTTCCAAATCCTCTGCTGAATTGCGTCTAAATACCATCAGGAATCCTTCCGGCTGTGTCACTAATCTCAAATTCACGTCTCTGTACACAGCATGGTATATAGAAAAGGATTACTTTTTTGGAGTCGTCCTTTTATATATGACAGAATTAGCCTTTCCATTTGTTTATTGTTTTCTTTTTTTTTATTCCGCTAAAGCTTAAATAGTACAGAAGTTGAATCTTCCTTTCATTCTCTAACCACATTATGAATGGCCCATCAAAAACCACGGCAATTAAACACATATTATCCCGCAACCCACGCCATCTTATTACAAGACGGGATGAAAACTCAGAATGGACCTAGGGAGCTTTTTTTCAAATTGTTGGTTTAGTATAGCTCAACCATGCTAGATATTACGACACTGACTTTAACAAAAAAAAATATATTTGCTTCTGTTTCCTCTGGCTTTCACTTACGCAATCCAGAATCCATTGGGCATTTCCGCCATCTCATGATTTCTCGACGCCCGAGGCTGCAAGCCATTGCTAAATACTTTGCGGACCCAGGGAAAACAACCTCGTTTCCAAAGTGATATACTGAGACCCGTTTAAGCCAGCTATACCTTTGTGCAATTGAGATTACAAGGAATTCTTCAATGTCGGGTTGTAAACGGGTACTTTTCGTCTTGGATTCTATATCGTATAGCAATTCGATTTCGAGCTTATCAACTTGTTTTACTGCCGATAGATTTATGTCTAACATTTGATCCACTGGGTCAACTTCGTTTAGTACCAACTTCCTCAATGTAATGTTGTTGAACGCGTTGGCAGAACTTCGTTCAATCCAATAGCTCAAGGGGACTTTCAAGAATTTCAACTGGCTCAAATATTCACAAACAATACTATTAAAAAAAGGCAGAGCATCTGGAACATCTTCATGTTGCAAGTTACAGATGTTCAATCTTTTGATATTTGGAAACTTGATGACTCTTGTAATAGGCGAGACCCATTTTGACAATGTCAACTCCGTGGCCATAACGTCCATTGGTTCCAGTCTCTGCCCATATTCCGTCACATAGTTCACTCCTTGAAAGAAAAAATGGTCTGTCGTTATCTTGGCCAAGTTCTTCAAATCACGAGGCGAGCTGATCCGGATTGTAACGTTAGATAACATTAACCGTTTGGTATAAAGTAGGTTGGGCCAATATGGGAAACCATAGATCGTATAGGGGTTCATAAATCCTACCCCAAAATATATATAGCTCAATCAATTCGTGGACTCTCGTTGAAATCTCCACACCCCACGACGATTGCGTACCGCGTCCAGCAAGCGAAATCCGAATGGCCCTGTAATTACCGCTCAATTCCAGCGGAGAGGACAAACAACACCTGGTAAACAGAGTCGTGTGTAAATTATCTGACGCCTTGTTCAATTTGTCGACCGCGCTTCGAAACAAGGCACAGTCTTTGTTACTGTGAAAGTAGAGTTTCACAGTGATTTTAGGGTGTGATTCAAAAGCCTCAAGGAGGGCGTCAAAGAATTCAGACTCTGCTTTTGTATGCGGGATCCAAAATGCCACAAACGTCAGCCGTGACATCCAATACCAGAGTCCATTTTCCTTTGCTGACCGGAAAACAGCCAGCGTTATAGGTCTTCTAATGTCAAAAAGGTAAATCATTCCATTTGCATATTCAAGTTGAGCATGGCTTGACGTTTTCGCTTTTTCACTAAATAGCCTGCATGTGCTTCGTAAAGCGCACAACGTTGAAAGATCACAGTACTCGAATATAGTTGTCCAGACGTCGAATGGGATGTATGACGTTTCGTACATTTCCAGCATGTATTTTTGAGAAGTTTTCATCAAGGAGACTATATATATAAGGAATAAGACTCGTTTAATTTCATCTTATCGCAATTTCTTTTGCCGAAACGGCATGTTAATATGCATATTGATTGATAATGCTATATATGACGCAAATGAAAAATAAACTGATTCAAACTATGTCGAACTTTTTTTTCAGATTTCTTTTCTAGAAATAAAACAGTGCAAAACCTGGATTTCCCACTTCGGTCCACTATAAATACACCACAAAATCTATCTCAGAAAAAAGGACATACCACTGCCATAACTAAAGTTCTAGTAATATTTTAACGTCACAACGTTCATGGTAGAAGTTTCCGCAAGCTAAGTTATTGAAAGCGTTGGTAGAACTTCGTTCGAAGCCCAATGGTACTTTCAACGATTCAGCTGGCCCAAATATTCGCAGATAATATAGGCCGAATTATAAAGAAAATCGCCATTTTTCTGACCACAGACGTTCAACCTTCTGATATTTGGAAATTTTATTACGTCTGTAATTGATGATTTCCATCCGAACAATGACAACTCCGTGGCCATAACATTCATTGGTTTCAGTCTCTGTCTATATCCTGTTACATAGTTCACTCCTTGAAAGAAAAATGGTCCGTCTTAACCTGAGCCAAGTTTACCAAGACTTCGGGCGATCTGCCCTAATTGTAAAGTTAGACAACATGAATCGCTTGGGATAAATTAGATTGGGCCAGGTGGGGAACCCACGGAGCGTATAGGGCCTCAAAGCCCGTTGCTAAAAGAAATAATTCATCCAATTCATTGGCTCTCTTCGACAGTTGCACATCGCCTTACGAGTTTGGATCGTGGTTTGCAAGTGAAGCCCTAACGGTTCTGTAATTACCGCTCAATTCCAACGGAGATTGCAGATGGCACTTAGTACACAGGAGTATGTTTATATTGAGTAATGCGTTGTTCAATTTATCGATTGCATTTCGATACATGGTAGAGTCTTTGTTACTGTGAATGTAGAGTGTCGCAGTAGTTTTCGGATATGATTCAAAGGCGTCAAGAAGAGCGTCAAGGAAATCGAATTCTGCCTTTGTGTCGGGAACAAAAAGAGCACATGCATCAGCCGTGACATCCAGTACCAGAGTCCGTTTTCTTTTGCCGACTGGAAGTCAGCCAGAGTTATAGGCGTTTTGAAGTTGAAGGGTAAATCATTCCATTCCGGTATCTAAGCGGGTACGATTTGACATCTTAACTTTTTCACTAAATAACATGCATGTGCTTCGTAAAGCGTACGATGTTGAAAGACCGCAGTACTCGAATATAGTCACCCAGATGTCGAACGGTATGTATAACTTTTCGCACATTTCCAGCATGTATTTTTTGAGAAATTTTCATCGAGGAGGTGCATTATATATAAGCATTGTGTATTCTATTTTAAGGAATAAGGCTCGTTTAATTTCATCTCGTCTCAATTTCGCCTGCGAACGTGCAAGAATTACTGCAACTGTTGACTCAGGATAACTGGGACTTCAGAGTTAAAATCCCGCAGAAAGAAACAACGCAGGAACTCTGTGCGCTATCTTTATCTATCCTGCTAATTCAGGTTTCGAACCGCTGTACGTGCGGCTGCGCCGCACATTTTCAGCGTAGCTGTGAGACTGACGTTTGGGAGATTGATGGACCATGAAATTTTCAGAAGGCTCATCCAAGAAGAGTAGAAAACTCGAGGAAACAGCCCATTATGTACGCACTACGACCGCTCGCACGAGTCGGAGCCGCCCGCAGCTCATTTTCTCGAAGCATCTTTACAGTTGCCGAGTTGAAAAACCTTGAGGTTTCCAAGGGCATTCCCGGGTTATTAAGTCCGAAAGGGCTCGATGTTGCATGGACACAATATCAGGGCTTCTTAGTGGACAAGCTCAACAACCTGGTTGAGTCCAATGCTGAGAATCTGACGCTCTTTGAGCTTGTTCGAAATACAGACCAGAACCCTGACTTGGCCGAAATCAATTATTACGCATCCCAGGCCTACAACAATGAGCTCTTCTTCTCGTCTCTAAAGCCATCTTCCAACCCTGACGCAGTTGTGGCTCCACCCACAGATGCCGAGCGACGACACATCTCCATCAGCAACACATTGGAACATAATCCGCTTCCGGAGGATCATGTTCAAGACCACGGATTTGAAGTTGACCAGGCGGCGCCCAAATCTCCCGAGCAACAGCAGCGTGCTGCTTTCCGGGCAGCCATTAATGATTCGTTTGACTCTGATGTGGCGTTCCGGGAACTGCTCATCTCCCGTTCCGACGCCATGTTCGGCAACGGCTATTTGTGGCTTGTGCAGAAGGCTCCTATGGGCGCTCACCTCACCGGGGCCTCTGGCGGACTCTTCTTGGTGAACACGTACAATGCGTCGACACCATTGGCCAAGCAGCCACTGCAAGACGGCTCTGAAGAAACCGTCCGTGCAAGCTCGTTGGGTGCCCAGGGAAGGGTGGCCGACATCTCCAGACCTCCTGCACTCCGGCCAATATTTAACGTCAACGGCTGGCAGCACGTTTACCTGACTGATTACGGCGTGGCTGGCAAGAGAAAGTACCTCGAGAACCTCTTTGACTGCATCAACTGGTCCGTCCTGGCTAAGCGTGCGGCGGCGTGATTGTAACGACTCCTGTAAATATATTAATAGATTAACCTGGCCCAACTTCGGTGCAATTGCCCTGCGGGCGGCCTTCTTTTCTAGAAAAGAAGCAAAAGCACTGGCCGTCCAACGTGTCGGTCCTCTTCGTATGCATCGGCGAGAGAGGAAGGTACGGGTGGCTTCCTTTATATAGTTTAGTTTGTTGCTAGGCGTCGGGGACCTCACTTTTTCCTATTCGGGACTGGATGCACGACCGTCAAATACTGCCCCACCTCTAGAGCGCTGGACCCTGCAAACTGAGTGTGTGGTTGTATAATATTATCAGAACTGGTATATAAACAGTAATTCCTTGAATGAACCTTGTGGTCCCGCAGAGCTCTTGTTTTGGTTCTCTTGCAGAAAAAAAGAAGCTGTGGGAGTATTGGGGCCCTGTGCCTCGCAGAGCTACCTTTTTTTGCTTCTTTTTCGGAGAAAAAAAGAAGCCGCCGGAGGCACTCTCCTCCCCCTAGGGCTAGAAGCCTCCGGCGGGTGGGAGCGCCCTGCGGGCGGCCTTCTTTTCTAGAAAAGAAGCAAAAGCACTGGGGCCGGGTCTAGGACTGGAATTACATATATAGCCATACATATAAATAAACGAGGGTGAGATTAAGAGTTTCTTCTGCGAGAGCCGACCTTGAGGGACTTGACTCGTCTCAGCAGACCGTTGCCCGAGGGCGGCGAGGGGGCCTGGGTCTGTGGAGGCTGTGGGGACGCTGAGGAGTTTGTCCAGGACCCGTCGACGGAGGACGAGCGCGGAATTGGATCAGACACCTCGAGCCGCGGGGTGTAGTCTCGCGGAGGCGGGGCCGGACCAGCACCGTTGCCGCCTCGTAGCTTCTGGACCAACGACTTCTTTCTTCCGAGGCCTTGTGCGCCAGCGCTGGAGGCGTTCTGGGAGATGGACAGCTTGGAGGCTGGGGCGCCGTCGAGGAAGGTGGACGAGCCCAGCCCCCAGGTAGTGTCGCCGTGGACGGGGTTGGCCTTGACTGCCGGGTCAAAGGAGCCGTTGTGGGACGACGGAGTTGTCGAACGCTGGGGCTGCTGTTGTTGCTGCTGCGGATGGGTTTGGTGGTGTGAGCCTCGAGCTCTGGTGGAAAAGTCGGAATAGGCCTCATCGCCCCCTCGGCCGAGAATGCGGTCTTCGGTCGCATACTTGTCCTTGGTCGGGTCAGGCCCGGACACGTTGTTGTTTGCGCCATCCAGCGGGAAGGCTTTAACGGGGGCCTTGTTTGAGACCTTATTTCTGTTAGGATTACAGGCGTCGAAGGGTCCGTCGTGGTGGAACGAGCCGCCACCAAAGAAGCCCGTCACGTCGAGCTTGTCGATCGTGTCCGTGTGGACCTTCTTCTTGGAGCTGCGCTTCTTGTCGCCGCGATGCTTTCGAGACGACCGCGACGGCTTGGCGGATGGCGGCGGGTTTTCCATCACCGACGAGTCAGAGTTGGATCTGCCCGGCCGTGTGGCCACGGCGGCGGGCTTGGACGATGCAGGAGGAATTGGCGGTGCCCGTTGTTTGGGCACCGAGAGACCATTGTTGCTGCTGCTAGCAGGCTCTTGGTATCGCAATGAGGACGAGCGCGGCTGCGGCGGTGGGGGCGCCGGCCGACGGGTAGCAGTGGTGGTGCCCGCTTCCATGTCTTCGAGAAACGGGTTCGTGGACTTGCGCAGACTCGAGTTGCTGTTATTAGAGGTGGAGTATTGGCGACTAGACAGGGTTAGCGGCTAATGTTATACACACCAAAAAAAAAAAAGTTTAGATCTTGTGGGAAAGGGGAAGAGGGAGAAAATATATAAAGAGGGGAAAATATTATACGGGTGAGGATCCCTCTTTATACACAAGTACACGCCCCCCAGGTGATTTTTTCTTGCCCAACTCTGAAACACCGATTGTCTGCAGCAGCTGGAGGGTGGCCCTGTAGGTCCTTGCCCCATGGAGCAAGATTCTCCTGACAAAACCCTAACCACAAATCTAAAAAAGTCCGCAAGGGGTTACCCTGAAGACACGTCAGAGACTTACCTGGCAAATGCATTTTCGTTGGGAAGGGAGTGAGTGGAGGTGGCGAGCTCGTCGTTGTGGAAGAAGCTGAAGGGCCGGTCGTGGGCGGAGCTGGCCCGATTCGGCGGCGACACAAAGTAGTCATCTTCGGGCGCGTCGTCGTCGAAGGGCGAGTAGGTCGAGACGACCCGAGCCCGGAACGGGTTATTGGATGAGAAGGGCACGGGCTGGGCCTTTGTCATCATCTTTGTGCTGAGGCTGTGGTGGTGGTGGTGGTGATTTTCGTTAGTAGTAGCTCAGTTCGTCACGGAAGGAAGGAAGAAAAAAAAAAGGGGGGCCGCGCAAGTTATTTATATATGTTTATGTGAGGAGAGTCAAACAAAAAATTATTTCCTGCTTTGACAACTGCAGCGCTCTGCATTGCTTTTTCATGTCTGCGACCGCTGTCAAGGGGGAGCCGGCCTCCTATTGGTCCATTGTGCCGATCGCTGCCCAAAACGGCTGCGCGCCTTCCAACCACCCCCTTTTTTTGGGCCTTCCGGCTGAGACCCCCTATAAACACCGTTCTCCAGGTTTTTCTGGGCCGTCCTATGGCGGTGGTTTCGCTGGTCTTTCTGTCCGCTGAACCCCGACGCCTCTGATAGGGGCGTCCCACGATTCCGCGAGCCCTTCCCAGCAAGCAACTCTCGCCAACATAGCCTAGTGTCTCTGGCGCGTCCTCGTCGCGTCGATCCGTTAGGTCTGACCGTTACTTGCCGTTCTGGGGCAAAACAACCGCTCCGCCACCCTCTGGCCTCATCACCACCTCCCGAACGAGCAAATGCCTAGCGCTAGCTCAGCGGACGTCCGCATAGCCTCGTGCGGCGGCGGGTCCAGGAATCTGGTCCTGCATTTTGCATCTTTTTTCTAGAAAAGACGCCCGCAGAGAAGCCTGGGGCTGCCTCCGGCGGCTTCTTTTTTTCTCCGAAAAAGAAGCAAAAAGAGGTAGCTCTGCGAGGCCATTGGCCACTGCTTTTGCTTCTTTTCTAGAAAAGAAGGCCGCCCGCAGGGAATACTATACCTCCGGAGGGTTCTAGCCCTAGGGGGTTGGGTGGTCGCCTCCGGCGGCTTCTTTTTTTCTCCGAAAAAGAAGCAAAAAAAGGTAGCTCTGCGAGGCCATTGGCCACTGCTTTTGCTTCTTTTCTAGAAAAGAAGGCCGCCCGCAGGGCATACTATACCTCCGGAGGGTTCTAGCCCTAGGGAGTTGGGTGGTCGCCTCCGGCGGCTTCTTTTTTTCTCCGAAAAAGAAGCAAAAAAAGGTAGCTCCGCTACGCGGAGATGTTAGTGCGGTTGCTTTTGCTTCAAGAAGTTATCTGCAGGACCTACACGCCGCAGCGATCCTGGAGGCTGGTGCGCTTCGCCTCAGAGCAGCAGCAGCAGAAGATACAACATCGTCGGGGATCGGGATCGGAGACGCTATCTTGACACATCATGCTGTGGGAGGTTGTTGAAAGCGTGCCCATTGTGGGCACGGTCGCGGCAGCCTGGCTCTGGAGCCGACGATGGAGTGCGGGTCACCCGTGGGCTGAGCGTGCAAACTTCGAGCTGACCGTGGCGAGCTCGGCGGTCATAATCCAGCTGGTGCTGTGCGAGGTCTGCGGGTGGCTGTCGACGGCCACTCGGACAGCGCTGTGGGCCGGAGCCACCACAGTGCTCGTGGCCGAGCTCGTCGTGGTGTTGCCCGTGCTGCAGGTCGCCAGTGGCGTCGGGTGGCGTATTGGTCTGGCGGCGTTTGCAACCATCTGGCTGGTCGGGTTCTACTTCCTCGGAGCGTCCCTACCAGTGGAGGGCGGCTTTTCACCCGTCACCACCGTGGGCTTTGTCGGAATCGGACTCATGGGCGTGCTCACGGGGTTCAGCACAGTCAGTGCGCCGTATTCTGTCTTCTTTGCTCGGACTAACCGTAAAGTGTCCAGTAGCGAGATTGAGCGGCTGGAGGACTCGGTGAAGACCTCCGAAGACCTGATTGCTCGTAAGACTCGCGAGGTGGAGAGTGCCGGGACGAGTCCGCCTGCCAGCGGGTTTCTGCGGTTCTTCTCCTCTGCGTCCACCCAGGACGAGCTCCAGATGGAGCTATACTCGCTGCGCAAGATGCATTCGTCGCTTGCCAACGATTTGGAATATGTCCGGGCACTTTACCGCTCGCAGCAAGCGCAGACGACCCTGTGGGGCCAAATCATGCACAAGGCCTACTTCGCATTCGCCGTCTATTGCATCTATCGTCTCATCAATGTTGGATTTCTCCAGAATCCGTATCTTGCATCGTCGTCGTCATCTTCGTCAGACCCGCTGGTAATCACAATTGCGCATCTGCTCCACGGAGCCTTCCCGTCACTACTGGACCTGGACGCCTGGGTCACCCAGATTGGGTTTGTGTTGTCCGGGGCACTGTTTGTCACGTCGCTGTCGTCCGTTCTGACTGCGTTCCACACAATCGTCAAGGCGTTCCCGTGGCTGGACACGTCCGAGATTTCGTCGTCTTCGTGGCTGGTGGTGGCCCATCTCATTGGCACGTACGTGATTGCCACCTGTCTGATGTTGCGGGCAAGTCTTCCGCATCAGACCTCGTCCGCCATCACCGCCGCGCTAGGGACACCCGTCAATGTGGACACCGTCCAGTCGTGGTTCGACTCTGTGTTTCTGGCTGTGGCGGTCGTCTCCGCATGCGGCCTCTATGTTGCAACAAAGTTCCAGTCCGCACGAGAGTACTTCTTGTATGACGAAGAGTCCCTGCTGGAATCGAAGCGGGACTAGTAATTTATTAGCATTACTCAATCGCCTGCTAGAAAAGAAGCAAAAACACTAACCATCGGCCTCGCTGAGCAACCTTTTTTTGCTTCTTTTTCGGAGAGAAAAAGAAGCCGCCGGAGGCAACACAACCCTCCAGAGGAGTGTGTTTGCCCTGCAGGCGGCCTTCTTTTCCAGAAAAGAAGCAAAAGCACTAGCCATTGATCTCGCAGAATTACATCATTTCCGCGCGGCGGGTGTGATCATTACGAATAATATTATTATATGCTACACTCAATTTTCGAGGCTGGTGGCCAGTCGAATGAGGTTCACGACACGGTCCCGCTTCTCGTCGCTTTCAGGAAGATTCATCTCGACATCTTCACTGGGTCGGCCGTTCTGCTTACGGGAGACGGTGCATTGGCCATTTTCGTTGACCGTCAGCTCGGTCTCGTTAGGGAAATAGGTGTTGACAGTCTCGGTCACATTGCTGCCCTCGGAGGTCCCGAGATATTGCCGCAATTGGTCCACTTTGATAGTCGAGAAGCTATCTGCAACAATATAGTATAGACGTCGTCTAAATCGAATGACATTCTCATCGTATAATAGCTGCAATGCCTTGGTGAGCTGGGTTTGTCTCGGGCTGTAGACCGCCTTATAGTTCATCTGTTGGATGGCCTCAGTAAACCCTACCAGCATTCTGAGTACATCGCTGCTCCTCAAAATGGGGCTGCTTTCCGTTTTGGCCATTACATTTCTGGCTTCCGCTTCCTCGTGCTGCAATTGGCACGCTAATAAATAGCATCCGTAATATTCAATCAGAGCGCCAGCGTCTCCGGTACCCTCCATCATTTGTTCGTGGGCCACTGGTTCCATGCAGACCAGAGTATGCAACAGTTCTTCGAACGCGCCCTGTTCGCATAGATCCTGTATCCGCTTTATGCTCAGCTCTTGCAGCATCTCTGTTCTGTGGCACTTGTAGCGGGATTGTAGCTATCCTATCTACGCGCACGCAGCCCCAAAATGGCTCCCTCGTGGTCACCGTCCGCGCCACTTGGATTGCCAAAATTGGTATTAGTCTCAAGTGGTAAGGAGTTTCGCTGTAATTCGTGTGTTTAGGGAGATATGTGCCTCGTATGAGCTGATATGTTAGCCTGTGCTTTATAAACTGTTTGCATGTATCCATGTCATCGTCTATGCTACGTTTAAATGGATACAACCGATTAGCCATGCATAGCCAAGTTGTGCATACACATATTCGTACAGGTGATCGTTTTTTTGTTAAATATACGCATATCTATCGACAAATCCTGTAGTCGACCAAGTCTCCGCATCAGCATAAAAACGATATACAGTTTATGCACACGCTTCAGGATGTTTGTTCAACTTGGCGAGCAATTGTAAAGCGAGGTTGGCCCAAGTACACATATACTTCTTCGGCCTCGCCGAGCTACTTTCATCGTTTCTTTTCCGAGAAAAAAAAAAACCGCCGGAGGCAACTACCGCCCCAGGTTGATGGAGTGCTAATGCCCCGCGGCCGAACTTCTTTCCTAGAAAAGAAGCAAGCGCTCTGGAAATTGATTCAGAGCAGCTTTTTTTGCAATCCCACTCTAATCTTCAGAGCTTCCCTCAATTATAAACTGGAACATTCCATTACAGAAATCCAAATGGCCCAGTCACTATACTATCCTTTTTGACCGATTTATCACCGGGCCGATGCGGCGCGAGTTGGCGGTGGGTGTTCGAGGCGAACACGTAAAATAAGACCAGGCACGCACCACCACCACGACCACTACGTAACAACAACGATGGAGAGTAGCACGTCGACCTCGAAGCCGGGAGGGCTTGTCGCCAACGTGCAGTTATTGCTAAAAGCAGTGATCTTGATTTCCATTGCGGGTGCGGCCATCTCGTCGCGATTGTTCTCAGTCATTCGGTTTGAGTCGATTATTCACGAGTTTGACCCCTGGTTCAACTACCGGGCCTCCAAATACCTGGTCAACAACGGTTTCTACAAGTTTCTCAACTGGTTCGACGACCGCACCTGGTACCCATTGGGTAGAGTCACCGGTGGCACATTGTACCCAGGGTTGATGGTTACGTCTGGCGTCATCCACAACGTGCTTCGTTGGTTTGCATTGCCAGTTGACATTAGAAACATCTGTGTGCTTTTGGCACCAGCGTTCTCTGGGTTGACGGCGTATGCCACTTATCTCTTCACCAAGGAGATGAAGGACGAAACCGCCGGGTTGCTTTCCGCCGTTTTTATTGGCATTGCCCCGGGATACATTTCAAGATCAGTTGCTGGCTCCTATGATAACGAAGCCATTGCAATTACTCTCTTGATGGTCACGTTCTATTTCTGGATCAAGGCTCTCAAGCTCGGGTCTGCCATGTGGGGGGCGCTTACCGCTCTGTCCTACTTCTACATGGTTGCCGCCTGGGGTGGCTATGTGTTCATCACGAATATGATCCCATTGCACGTGTTTGTCTTGCTCTGCATGGGTCGATACACCAACAAGCTGTACGTGGCCTACTGCTCCTGGTACGTTTTGGGAACGTTGGCCTCAATGCAAATCCCATTTGTCGGATTCTTGCCAATCCGTTCCTCGGAACACATGTCATCTCTCGGTGTCTTTGGATTGCTTCAATTAGTTGGCTTTGCAAGCTACGTCAAGGCCCAAATCCCAGCAAAGCAATTCAAGAGTGTTGTTTTAGTTTCGGTTGCAGCTATTTTGGCTGTCGCCGTTACAGGACTTTTTGGTCTGACTTATTTGGGCGTCATTGCTCCATGGACCGGAAGATTCTACAGTTTGTGGGATACCAGTTATGCAAAGATTCATATCCCAATCATTGCCTCTGTCTCCGAACATCAGCCTACTGCTTGGCCAGCCTTTTTCTTTGACACGTTCATGTTGATTTGGTTGTTCCCAGCCGGTGTTTATTTCTCCATTCAAGAGTTGAGAGATGAGCACGTCTTTATCATTGTTTACTCCATCTTGGGTTCATATTTTGCCGGCGTCATGGTTAGATTGATGCTTACCCTGACCCCGATCATTTGCGTCTCTGCAGCTATTGCTGTCTCTGCTCTCTTGGATGTTTATGGAGATTTCAAGGCCAACAATGGCGGTTCAGAGACAAGAAATGAAAATGGTGAAAAGAAGGAAAAAACTCTTTTTGAGACGCTTGGCGGCCGATCCAACATCAAGTCTGTCATCTCCAAGATTGCCGTCAACCTGTCTTTCATTTCATACCTCTTGCTTTTCGTTCGTCATTGCACTTGGGTTACATCAAACGCTTATTCCTCCCCATCTGTGGTGCTGGCATCCCAGATGCCTGATGGATCTCAATTCCTCATTGACGATTTCAGAGAGGCCTACTACTGGCTCCGTATGAATACACCAGAAAACGCCAAGGTCATGTCGTGGTGGGATTACGGCTACCAAATTGGCGGCATGGCTGATAGGACTACATTGGTTGATAACAACACATGGAACAACACCCACATTGCCACAGTTGGCAAGGCCATGTCCTCTTCCGAACAGGTTGCATATCCAATCCTCCGTCAACACGACGTTGACTACATTTTGGTCATCTTTGGCGGGCTGTTGGGTTACTCTGGTGACGATATGAACAAGTTCCTGTGGATGGTCAGAATTGCCGAAGGTATCTGGCCAGAAGAGGTCAAGGAACGTGACTTCTTCACGCCAAGTGGAGAGTACCGTGTAGATGATCAAGCCACGCAGACCATGAAAAACTCGCTCATGTATAAGATGAGTTATTACAATTTCCCAGAGGTGTTTGGAGGCACTGACAATGCGGTTGACCGGGTTCGTGGTCAGCGAATCCCATTGGCCGAATCTCCAAAACTGGACACAATTGAAGAGGCCTTTACCAGTGAAAACTGGATTGTCCGTATTTATAAGGTGAAGGATTTGGACAACGTTGGACGTGACCTCAACAAGATCTCCACATCCTCCAAGAAAAAGAGAAAGCCACAAACAGAACTTCGGGAATAGACTCAAAAAATGTGTGTAACAATGTAATATCAAACACGTGAAAAAATTGAAAAAAAAAATTGCACAAAAAGAAAAGGATTTAAATTTGGTTTAGTTTTCCAATGTGTTGTTAGACTATATACAATTTTACAAAGCTTTTTTGGCCTTTTTCATTTGAGCCAATCTTCTTTGCTGCTTTTGAGCTTTTCTATATCGTTCGACAGATCGCTGGACTCGGTTTAAGATTGCATATTGTTGTTTGCCCTCTGATCTTAATCGTCGTTGTAGCTTTTTGTGACCGTAATTTGGCAAATCACGGAGCAACTGATTTGTCTCTCTCGCTCTGGACATCATCTTGGAGATGATGGCTTGTCTTTCGTCAATGCCCTCCTGAAGCTTTTCAACGCTCCACTTCTTGGAAGGTCCACCTGGGCCGTCTCTCTTGACCACAATTGGATCGGCCCTTCGAGCTTCCAATCGTTCTTTGGCGTGATCAATGTATGTTTGAAGAAGTTCCTTGGCCTTGAACGCTTGATTCTTGAAATAATCAGCATAGCTTTCGTCGGCAATCTTCCGTAAAACAACGAATCGTTCTCTGGGGTTGTATCTTGGGAATTCAGCATGGTTAACGCTATCCTGCAGACTGGACCAGTGCTTTTCATCACCTCTTCTCCAAGCATCTTCCCAGTGGATAGTGGACTTTAATGGAGTGCCGTTGACGAGATTCAAGTGTTCCATCGAAGAAACCAAGTCAGCCACAGCCTCCTGTGTAAACGTAGGTCTGAATTGAGAGAAATACCAAATATTCCCCTCGTCATTCTTCTTACGCCATGCATTAGCTTGGTCCTTGTGTGTTCGATCTCTCATGTGACGGAGTTGGACCAGGTTCTCGTATAACTTTACAGCAGAGTCATAAGTAGGGAGCTGCGCAACAGCCATAGCTCTCCACAAGTCGTTTCTTACAGTTGGCAGTCTGTTTTGCCAGTTTGGTCCTTGGAACTGCTTCTTGATATTGTATCTCTGTGGGAAAGGCGTCTGCGTGTATAGGACCTGGTTGGTTTCCAAGTTACGGAACACAAATACATTAGGTCCATATCTGTGCTTCTGCAGCCATCCTGGGCGACGGAACTTGCCCGCTCGTTGTGTATAACCAGGCATCCTCGAGGTGGTTCAGAACGAATTTTTCACTTTTTTCAAATCCTTTTCTCCCAAAATGTCTTTTGGTCGAGCCAAACCCGCACAAACGCCGCAGGAAACGCGCAAAACGTAAAACGTTGGTGGTGTTATGCTGTAACGCCGCATCAACCTCAAACCAGTCTGAGATCACTCAGCACTCAGGGGAGTAGGAACGTTAAACTGATTACTTGGCCTTGCTATCTTTGGTCAGTTTAAATACCCTATTTACATGTAGATATGTGATTTGGGTTTTGGTGTTAATTAGAGCCGTCTTGGGCACATTGTCTATACTACACTGTCATGTCCCAGCAATTTCCTGGGGCTAAAAAAAAATTACAGTCCTGTATGCATAATGATGGCACGCATCCAGTGGTTATGAATTTTTCTGGTCCCGCGCCTCCAGCTATTTTTCCAGCCTTTCCTGCGAAAGGGCCAACTGTCGCAACCAATTCTCGCTATGTTGACGCGGGTGCCATGGCTTTGTGTTTACCATGGATAAGAGAATTGTGTAATCTGTAGACGCCAGGGTCTATTCTTCAATCCATGCTACTTTTCCATTTACACAGATTTTCTTCTGTAAGCTTATCTTATCACCTGTGCGGCGGATATAAATATAGCGTCTCGCGGCCTTTTCTCTCGAAAGAACGGGAAGAAGGTAATTTTGCGAAGCAAATAGGCCAATGCTTTGATTGAAGGAGCAAGTGTGCATACGGCCTATGTATGAAAAAGCAAAACCCCTATGCATATGTAGCGCGCGCTGTTATCTCGCCCATCATCTGATTTTGAGGCCCCCCACAACCACATTGAATGATGGGTACTTTTCCACCTGAAATATGGTTCAATATTTTGGCGCATTGTTCGGTCGAAGATTTACTGTCCTTGAGGTTTACTTGTACGAGTTTGGACATTTTTGTATGCCAAGTTATGAGCAAGCATTCGATTGAGCTTGTTCTACGAAAAAAGAGTTTACGTTTAAAAATCATACCTAAAATGGGAGATATACACGATAACAAATTTGACATCAGAGCTATTTTCGACTCAGATTTTAATGGTTTGAGCTATTGGATCCATAGAGTTGGGGATATCTGGCTTCAGTTGCCCGTTAGCGCTCCCTCAAGTAAGGTGTTGAAATCGGTTTTAAAGCAAGTCGAATTGAGTCCAGTTCAACGAAACGCGAAAATCACCATAAATTTTATGGAGATGGACAACACGGCCTCCGACTGCATCGGTATGATTAACGATTCCAAGGCCAATCTGACTGGATGCCGTTTAATAATTGATGAAGGGAGGGATGTAAAGGGGTTCACAAAACTACGACCAGGAAAGAAATTCACCAAATTCACCATATATCCCTCTAGGCACCACTCACCGTGGGACTGGCTCGAATTCGCCGAAGGCCATGAGATTGAACGGTTATGCTTGATCATGGAAGGAGCATCCGGCTATCGACGTGTGGTCTCACTGGTAAGCTGGCTCCGTTCGACCATTATCAACAGACTGCTTTTCGAAGGTGGTGCAGATTTTGTGCTTATTAACGGTAAACATGAATGGGAAAGCCTATGTCAATTGAACGTTGCCGACTTGGCATTCAATGTTGACCCGTTTAATATGTCGAGCAATGCCGAAACTCCAGTAAACTGGAAGGGGGTGAAGAAGCTTGAGTTCTACAGGCGTGAATGGAAGCTTGGGTACTACGGGAGTGAACGGTATGAATGGATTCTTCCATATCAAATACATTTCCCAGAAGTGACCGATTTTGTTTTGTATGGTGAAAACGCAGAGCTTGCGGCCTGGGTTCAGTCAACTGGCTTCGAAAAGCTTTTCAGAAACATAACCACTTTCACAACAGCGATTGAGCATTGGGAAATCATAAATACCAATTATGGGGGCTCATTTGCAGCTCTTCCACTGAAAAATTTGTATTTAACATATAAGGAGCTTACGGAGCCTGAAGGCGTGGAATACCTTGGTATTGGTCCTTGTCACAATCTTGAGTTCGTAAGGCTGTCGTTTCCCTTTACCCTCGGACAAAGCGCAGCCAACCGAACTAAATTGGTAAGAAAAAAGATGTTTAGCCGATTGGCAAAAGCCAATAAGAACTTGAAAACCTTGGATTTTGTGTTCCGTCAGTAAGTTTATATTGTCGAAAAGATTAGCAAACCCCACTCGCAGGTCGGTTTGCACGCGCAGCTTAGATGATGCTAGGCTCATCATTATTTTTCTCTGAAACAAATTCTCGATAAATTTCCGTAGTGGTTGTAACCGTTTCGTATTTCCCGGCGACCGGACTGTTCTTGGCCTGCGGGGCTCGGGATCTTCAACACTAATTAATGCAAGGTTACGTCAACAACGAACGGTGTCATCAACGGCCGCTTTCAATTCCCGGAGTATTGGTCCCCGTTGGCCAAAACGTGTATTTTAGCTTTCTCTTCTCATTCACACTTTCTCCTTTGGACCCGAACAAATAAGAACAGTGTTCAGCTGGTCTTTGTTTGAGTGTCTGAGTCTGGTTCCACTTGTGTGTGCTGTGTGCAGAATTGAATCAAACTGCAGCATCACATGACGCGCTAACGGAGAGTTGGCTAATAGCTCACGCTTATTGGAACTCTACCTTCTTATCAGTTCACATGAACCCCCTTTGCAGGTACCTGTTCCATACCGCTCATCTGGTCGGGGTCTGTGCGGCGTTGATCAAAGTGGCTAGGGTCACGCATCATGAGCCACTTTTGGTCAGGGACCAGACATAAATCTATATATAAAGCCAACGTTGTCTGTGCGTCAATCCGACCCACTATCTTCCCCACAATGACCGTTTATTACATCTTTGACACTCATCGAATTGCGTTGAAAACGTTGCACCCGACCCACTCGCTCTACCGGTCCTATGCGGAGTTCCAATCCGGGGACATGTCCACCATGGGTTTTCGAAATTATCGGGCCTACCTGGAGCAGATTCGACCCTACCTGGTCCGCGATCGATGTGTTCACTTTATCATCTCTGACGACCAGTACTACGGGTTCCAGAAGCTCGTCTACATCCACGGCGGTGTGGGCTTGTCGTCCGAGGGCTTTTGGCTGGACAAGTCTAACCAGGCCAAAATCTCTAATGGGTTCAAGCACATCCAGCAGCAGCGCGACCGGCTGATGCTGGCTCACAACACCCCTCGTCGTGACAGCGAAGTCTACACGTAATTATGCATGACCGTTGTGACCTGACCCTGTCGATCGCTCCCACCAGGAATGACAACCGTCACCACCACAGCCACCTCCACGTGAGCTGGCGGTAAATAGCATGTGTAAATAAGGCCACGCATTAATACAGAAGGATTAATCTCGCAAAGGTACCCTTTTTTTTTTTTTTTGTTTTTATTTTTTTTTTTTTGCTTCTTTGTCGGCGGAGGAAACGTCTAGGTACTCCGCCGCGTGTATGGGCATTGTATGCCCTATGGGAAGCAGCCGCGAACCACCAATGCGAAATCTCAGAAGCAAAAGCGTTCCCTGCCTCGCAGAGCTACCTTTTTTTGCTTCTTTTTCGGAGAAAAAAAGAAGTCGCCGGAGGCACACTAGAACCTCCGTGCCGGGCGGCTTCTTTTCTAGGAAATGGGCAAAAGCAATGGCCATTGGCCTCACAGAGCTAACTTTTTTTGCCTTTTTTTCGGAGAAAAAAAAAAAAAAAAAAAGAAGTCGCCGGAGGCAATAGAACCCTCCGGAGGTTAGTAGCACTCGTAGCATTCGTAAGCTGTCAAAACTCCATCTATATATCAACCACGCCCATGCATAACTCCA
>JAJLUK010000022.1:69897-114970 GCA_030570055.1 Blastobotrys chiropterorum
CTCGGCTGCGATCGGGATAAAGACCTCTCAAAGGCCTGGAACACTTCACTTTATATTTTTTTTTCAGCCACCATTTGACAGCCACCATGAACGAGACAACAAAGTCGGTGCCACCAGAGATCAACCAGATGGTCCGGCCAGACCTGCTGCCGTGGATCAGCGACCAGAACCTGTCGCTGCTCCTGCCCATAGTCATGTACTGGTCGTTCAGCATGGTGTTCTACGCCATCGACCAGCTGGAGTTGTTTGAGAAATACCGCATCCACACTCCAGAGGAGCTGCTGAAGCGGAACAAGTGTTCGATCCGAGAGGTTGTGAGGGCGGTTCTGCTGCAGCACTTTGTCCAGACCCTGGTGGGCCTGCTGCTAAACTATTATGAGCCTCCGCAGTACACGGGGTTTGAGGAGTACGAGGTCTGGCGACTGAGCAATAACCTCAACGTGCCCACCCACGTCGGCACCGTCATCTACCATTACATGATCCCGCTGGCGCGGATCCTGGCCGGATTCTTCATCATGGATACCTGGCAATACGCTCTCCATCGCATCATGCACAACAACAAGTTCCTCTATAAGCATCTGCATTCGGTCCACCACCGGCTCTACGTGCCCTACGCATTTGGGGCCCTGTACAACTCGCTGATTGAGGGCTTTCTGCTCGACACACTCGGCGCGGGCATCGGCTATCTGCTCACGGGCATGAGCACCCGTGAGTCCATGGTTTTCTTCACCTTCTCCACCATGAAGACCGTCGACGACCACTGCGGCTATGACCTGCCCTTCGACCCGTTCCAGCTGCTCTTCCCCAACAACGCTGTCTACCACGACATCCACCATCAGTCCTTCGGCATCAAGACAAACTTCTCCCAGCCCTTCTTCATCCACTGGGACACCCTCTTCAACACGCGCTACAAGAACACAAAGGCTTACGCCGCGGAGCAAAAGCAGAAGCGTCTCTCCCGCTACTACGAACGTCAAAGACAATCCCTCCAAAAGAAAACAGACTAATTAGTAATATCCCAATGCATGTAATATAATCCACACCCCGCCACATAATGTATATCGTTCTGCTGGAGGCGATTGCCTCCGGCGGCTTCTTTTTTTCTCCGAAAAAGAAGCAAAAAAAGGTAGCTCTGCGAGGCACAGAGCGCTTTTGCTTCTTTTCCAGGCAATCCGGTGGTTACCAGCGTCGATTCTGAAAAAAGAAGGCCGCCGCCGGCATGGAACCTTCCGGAATATTAAGTCGCCTCCGGCGGCTTCTTTTTTCTCCGAAAAGAAGCAAAAAAGGTAGCTCTGCGAGGCTGTGGGCCAGTGCTTTTGCTTCTTTTCTAGAAAAGAAGGCCGCCCGCAGGGCATAGAACCCTCCGGCGGTGTGTAGCCTCCGGCGGCTTCTTTTTTCTCCGAAAAGAAGCAGAAAAAGGTAACACAACAAGGCTCACTGTTGCTTTGCTTCTTTTCTAGACATGCACCCGTCTAGTCGCCTTGCTCTAGAGGGTTCACATGTTGTGTACCCTCCAGCAGCTCTGCCTTTTCGCTTCTTTCCAGAAACGAACGCAACCTGACGGAATTAGTTGCCTTCGTTTTTTAGGAGGGATTCGGCCTCCTTTTATATTGTTTCTTTCATTGGCTAAGCGCTGACCGATGCCCGATTTCCTAATTGGGAACCCCTACTTCCGGCACGTGACTTGACCCAAAAAAGAGCTCAGAAACGGTAGTGACTCACTAGCAGTAGTGGTACTGGACTCGCGTTGGTTGGTTTCTTCCTTTTTTTTTTTTTTGGCGCCAAAAACAAGCTAAGGAAATGTTGAACGCCAGGAACAACATGGGTAGCAAAAACTCGCCCTACAGGGTGAGCATCGCCCATTCTGGAACACGGCGGTCTCACTCCCCTGGCGAGGAGATGAGATTCCGCACCCCCGCACGGCTGATCATCGATCGGGCTGGCGTGCCGGCCGGCGCGCCGCACAGGGCAAGCACTGAAGGTTAGTAACCCCAGAGAGTGATCACCAGACAAGGGAGCACTTGGGAAGTGGTAAGATAAATGTATAAATTTGGCTGTGGAGCCGTTTGCAGAATTTTTTTTTTTTTTTTTTTGTCTTCTAAGATATCCCCGGAAAATTGAAATCTTGCCAGTATGAGCGGACACAACTCCACACCGAGTCCGGGCACGACGACGCCAATGGCCGGCCAGCACAGCAACGCCAGCTCGTCGTCGCCTACTAACAGCATCACCAGCAACACGGCGAACCATCTTTCGCCCAGCTCCAGCTCACTCTCGAGCCATCGACGGCATTCGTCTGTGGCGGAGATCCTGTCCACGCCGCCGCCATTGAACGAGCGTCGTCTCAGCAGTGCCAGCAGGGACTCGGACGATTCCAGTTCGACCACGTCTGGGTCCACCATCCAGCGGGACTGGAAGTCCGTGCAGCTCCACGAGGTGGTCTCCCGGGAAAAGCTGATTTATGTGGACGCTGACACGTCGGTGGAGCGGGCTTTCCAGATTCTCGAAGAGCACAACTTCACGTCGCTGCCCATTCGCTACAATGATAAGGAAAAGCATGAAGGGGTCAAGCACACGTTTGACTATGCGGACCTCAACACATACCTGCTTCTAGTTCTGGGCCACATCGAACCCATCAACCAGACGGCAAACGTTTCGGACCAGATCACCAGAGCCCGCCAAGGCAAGGAAGTGCCGGTAAAGTTTGTCACGACGCTGGGAGTCAGTGAGCCCTTTGTGACCGTTCCGTCCACAGGCACACTGGTCACGGCGGCAGAGATCCTCGGCAGCGGCGTGCACAGAATCGCAATCACAGACACCAAGGACAATGAGCTCGAGGGCATGCTGTCACAGCGTCGGTACATTCACCACATTTGGGCCAACGGCCGCATGTTCAAGTCACTTGAGCCGCTGTTCCAGTCCCAATTGAAGGATCTGGGTATTGGCTCGTCTCATGTCATCTCCATCAATGGCGACGATATGGTCATTGATGCGCTCAAGAAGATGCATTCGGAAGGGGTCTCGTCGCTGGCTGTTGTCGACGCACACAACATGCTTCTGGGCAACATCTCCATCGTAGACGTGCGGTTGCTCACAAAGTCCTCCCAATCACCACTCCTACAGACCACATGCAAGCAGTTCCTCACCGTCATTCTGTCCAATCGCGGACTTGCTGACGGCAAGGACTCGTTCCCAATCTTCCACGTCACATCCGATTCCACTGTTGGCAGGACGATCGCCAAGCTGGTTGCAACCAACGCACATCGTCTGTGGATCGTGCAGCCTCCAAAGGACAATGCCACGTTTAGCGGAGTGGGTGGCTACCTCTCTGGTGTGGTCTCGCTAACAGACATTATCCATTTGTTGGCCAAGCAAGCCGGCAAGGACTCACTGGATCCATATTCTGCCCGCCGAGACCGACGACGCTCCTCCTCCTCGTCGGTTCGTCCATCCGTCGAAATGCTGCGTGAAGGCGGCGACAGAAGACCATCCTTAGAAAGAAAGTAACGTGTATATACAATATATCATCCATCGCGAATGTGTTCAAGTCGCAAATTGGTGAAATATGTTATCGCATTGGCTCGATTATGCGCATCGCTTTGTCAGATGGAGACTGTGTTATTGTTATCTTCATCTAATGGTAAGCGGTTAAATGGATGTTGCCGGTCAGTGAAAGGTTTTCTGTTCTTTGTCACTCCACTTGCTGAGGCTCACCCGATTTTTTTGAACGTTGTTTACTTGAAGAGGAAATATATTGGCTGCATAGCTGCTGACCTGATTGTAGTTTTGTTGTCTATTTATGTCATACTGACGGGGTTCTGTTCTCAGGAAGATATGGCTCGTTGGTTATATATCATATGCATATGTATTTTAATGGAAATGAATAGTTTGAGCACATATGCATAGCGTACACGATCTTTTGCCTTCGAGCAGATTAACGTTTTCCGTATCAGTATCATTTAATTCTCTGCCATGCCAATTTCTCCTGGCGTTCAATTTTACAGTGCACGACCGCCCGCTTGACACTGCACACGCCCGATCTAACGGAAGCTCTTCAAACAGAACATGTACCCTCCAGATGCATCCAGGAAAGAAGAACTTAACGCCAGCCGGATACAATCCTGATAAGAAGGCCTCTCAGTCTCCGCCCGAGTCCGGTTGGAAGATAAAGCCTATCATGGTAACCTAGATATTGCGACGAGATATTAATATTAATACTAAAGAGTGTGAGTCTGAATCTATCGATTTCGGCATTACTATTATTATTAAAGATTGTGGCAGAGATGAAGAGTTCTGAGCTGTCAAAAATAGCCTGGACAGTACGTTTGAAGAATACGAACCGAAATTCAAGACAGATTGTCACCCAAACTCTGGAACTATCGAACTGGTTTTTGGATTCCAGGCCCCACGGCATCGCTTCTTGGCACTTTAGTTCTCATAACGTTTCAGAGGCCGACCGTTCAACTCGGGGATTACTTGTGTAAAATACAGGCACTAGCCTTCACAACGATTTGAATGGCAGTTTTGTCCGGATAAATGTGAGAACAAAGCGGCAGATTCTGCCATAGAACAGAAAACGTTGAAATACCTTGTCAAGTTTGAAAAGTTTCGAAGGTTTCCGTGCGCGGTTGTCGATGTTGGATATCCACAAGGTTGTCTGAGGCCTACATTGGGATCTTACTTTTTGATCCATATGGGGGTCAGTACTGCACTATTCAGTGGTTCTAGGAAAGTGAGAATTACTGCCTGGAATTGTTCTATAGAAGAGTTGAAGTGGTATTTGTAATGGGTCAACTGCGGAGGACTCGAGTGACAGCAAGGGTCACTAACTTCTCGCACTGATGATACATTGCAAGTTTTCGTATACCGTTAGGACAGATTACTGATACAATCAGGTCGCTTGAGTTGGAAAACGATGAAAATATTGAAGAGGTTCTTTGTAATCCCAAGTTGGCTGGGTCAGGAGCGTTATACCCTAATCATCTTGGCGATTTCGATAGTGAATATTTCACTCGTGAAGACTTGAAAGATTTCAAACATTATTGCACAACTGGAGGTAATACGGTGCAACTGGAGCGAGGGCATCTACAATGGTTGTTCCAACGGGCCTGTTGAATCCTCAACGAAGGCACTAGTATATTTTCAAAATGGAGTTGTGGCTCCTCTGCTTCTTCCGACGAGGCTGTAGTCATTGCTAATTCATGAAGCCGTTCCAGAAGAGTTGTTTCGACGCGTGAATTCGTACAGTCATTATGATATCGAGACTGTATTGAATTGCGTGGGGCCAGAAATGAGGGATTCAACAAAGTTCACGGCGAATGGAGTGAATGAAATCAACGCGATTCCCCACGCCAAATCTGCCGCGAATCCAAAGCGGGCCTCAATTACTGGGTTATGTTCGGTGCGAATGATGCGTATAAAATTGACGATTTATGCGAATGAGCTCCGGTCCAGCTGGTTGTGACAACAGTTGATTAATGTTTACGCTGTTGGTAATTATCTGCATATAAAATATGTCAAAGCATTTTATGTCTATTGTGAACGAGGTGTATTCGCGGAATGGGGTTCCTGTGCTCTTGGGAATAATAACGGCTACGCGTAATGAAAACTGCCAATATCCGACTCCAAGTGTACAACACGTACACGTGCACGTAGCAGAGGTGTGCTGGCGTTCGTACGAATACTATTGCCACACCGGATGCAACAGTGCTGAAGGTAATTATTCTTGCAACTGAACCCTCAATTCCATCGAGCCCTATCAACACTCAACGACACTAATCATAACAGGGTCCAGATAATGATGTCCGATAACGTTCTAAACTTGTACTTGGGTTTCTAGCCCTTAGCGGAATGAGAACAACTTTGTAACAATCCTATTCAACACAAAAGTTGCATCTTTGACGGAGAAGTCCTCCACCCAATAGCAAGCGGCACGCGAAATACAGCCTTCAACATTACACAGTTTAAACGTGTTGCGTCACTGATTCAGCAGCTTATACACGTACTTAGAATCGACGGCCATTCAACGCCGACAGCACTGACGTGTTTACGTCATCGGGCGTCTGTTGCGCTATCCAGGATCGACCTGACATCCCACCCGTTGAGGCGTTTTGACAGTAGCAAACGACACGGCTCCGCAGCAATATGCATGTATCCGCGTTTGTTGCTGTGATTAGCTAAACATGCATTAGCTCCGAAACTTGCGGTAGCTATGCACTGGCATGCACACGCAGAAAAGCTTAAATGCTAATGATCTGCAAAAGAAATTATGCACGCGCGCGTTTCCGCGCGATGCACTATCACGCATACGGAACAAATTTACCACGCATATGCATGTATTCTAGGCGACTTTGAAGGTAGGGAGGATACGGTATATGCATATGCATATTTAGTATATTACTGTTCAATATAGGTCTACACCTCAAGCGAACCTAAACCTACCACATGCAGTTGTTCAAAGAAAGAGCGAGAACGATAGCCATTGGAGAATATCCTGGATCAAATATACAACCCTACTGTACATATGCGGCTACGAACTTTTTATAAACGTAGTATCCACAACTTGCCCCTGCTACTGTCCCGACAAACATCTATACACCGGCCACACACCATCTCTCCCGGGGCCACTATCACACACATCCTCGGAGCTGCAGGTTTGGTCCTTTTCGGAGAAAACCCTCCGGGGGTCGGGAGTGCCCTGCGGGCGGCCTTCTTTTCTAGAAAAGAAGCAAAAGCACTGGCCTCGCAGAGCTACCTTTTTTTGCTTCTTTTTCGGAGAAAAAAAGAAGCCGCCGGAGGCACTCTCCTGCCCCTAGGACTAGGACCCTCCGGGGGTTGGGAGTGCCCTGCGGGCGGCCTTCTTTTCTAGAAAAGAAGCAAAAGCACTGGCCTCGCAGAGCTACCTTTTTTTGCTTCTTTTTCGGAGAAAAAAAGAAGCCGCCGGAGGCACGCTCTGCCCCTAGGACTAGAACCCTCCGGGGGTTGGGAGTGGCCTCGCAGAGCTACCTTTTTTTGCTTCTTTTTCGGAGAAAAAAAGAAGCCGCCGGAGGCACTCTCCTCCCCCTAGGACTAGGACCCTCCGGGGTCGGGAGTGTAGCACTGGCCAACGCCGCACGCCGCAGCGCGACGCGCAGTAGAGGGGTGAGTTTCATAATTTTCTGGTTACGGCCAGATAAGCACTCTATCAACACCATCACCATCACACACCATGAAGTGGACGACAGTAGCGCTAACAGCCGGGGCGCTCATCGGGGCGTGCCGCGGAGACGTGGCCGAGGGCGACCGCCTGCTCGGGGCGGGCGAGATAGCTGGGGCCATCGCGCAGTACGACGTGGCCATCAAACAGGACCCGGGAAACTACCTGTACCTGTTCAAACGGAGTGCCGCGTACCTCTCCGTGGGCAAGGACTCCAAGGCGTTGGACGATCTCAACGAGGTGCTGCGGCTGCGACCGGGGTTTGACGGAGCGCAGCAGCAGCGGAGCCGGATCCTGCTCCAACGGGGGCGATTTGACGATGCGCTGAGGGACGTTTCGGGGTCCCGTCGAGCAGAGCTCGACGCGGTGGTGAAGGCGGTGCGGAGGGACTGGAGCGAGGCGGAGAAGCTGCGGAGTCGCAGGGACTTTGCCGGCTGCGAGGCTGCGAGCACTCGGGCGATTGAGGTGTGTCCCAAAATGGCGGAGCTCAGAAAGCTGCGGAGCGAGTGTCGGCTGGAAAATGTAAACTTTGTCGGCGCGGCGGTGGATCTATCCCAGGCCCAGGCCCTACGACCGAATGAGGCCCAAAACTACGTCCGCACGGCCCAGATATACTTCTATGGGCTGTACGAGTACGACAAGGCGATCCAGACGCTGCGGAGGTGTCTGCAGTTTGATCCCGACAGCAAGCAATGCATTGCGGCCAACAGGGAGATGCGCAAGGTGCAGAAGCGGGTGGCAGAGTACACGTCAGAGGAGGGGCGACGGCGGAAGGTCTCCGGCCATCCGCTGTGGTCGCGAATCATCCAGGACGCCGATTATCTCACCGCAACCTTGCCCGCGCTGTCGCCATTCTCCTCCTCCGGCGCCCTCGTGGACGTTGTGGTCGAGGCTCTGTGTGATGCTTATTTCCACGCTGAGCCGCGTGCGGCGCAAGCAAGAGAATACTGTCGAAGGGTGCGATCGCGTCGACCGGACTACGTGCCGGCGATTCTGGTGGAGGCACAGCAACTGATAGACGGGGAAGAATATGAAGCGGCGGTGCGACTGCTGCGGGACGAGGCGATGGAGCAACACGGGGTGCGAGACGGCAAGGTGCAGGCGAAGCTCCGCGAGGCCCAGATGGGGATGAAGCGGGCGTTGACGAAGGATTATTACAAGATTCTCGGCGTGGGCCCGGATGCGGAGGAGCGGGAGATTAAAAGGGCCTATCGGGCCAAAACAAAAGAATACCACCCGGACAAGTACAAGGGGGAGCTGACGCAGGAACAGGTGCTGAGCCGGATGGCGGATATCAACGAGGCGTACGAGACGCTGTCAGATCCGCAGAAGCGTCATGAATACGACACGGAGGCGGCAGATTCATCTCCGTATGGCGATCGGCAGCACTTTTACCAACCGCACGCAAACTTCTTTGGCGGCGGTTTCCGCGGCAACGCGTTCGACTTTGGCAAACACCAGTTCCACTTTAATTTTTAGTCAAGCTTTGCAGTAAGCGAGCGGCGGATTTGCTTTTTTTTGTTTTTTCTGGTCTTCGCGCGCATGCGCGCGGTGAGTGAATATGGACAAATCAGCGTTCACCGAATGGGTTGGGACCGTTGAGTGGGATTCGGGACAGCAGAGACAGCGAGGAAAAAGCAACGTTGGCGAGAGGACGACACGCTGGCTCTGTCCCCTGTCCCGCCCCAAACCAAAATAATAAAATAATAATCACAAAGAAAATAATAATAAATGGGGACCCCCCCAATAATGGGGCCCATGATTTTGATACAATCGCGATCCTGGATCTCACGCACTGGGCCGAGATGGGAACATATTTAGGGAGGAGGCGCCGATCGTGCCCCATCCGGCGAGCACAGCGGTGGGGCACCGGATGCAGGCGTGGGCAGTATAAATATATAAGGCACGCCAGCGGACATGTAATTCGTCAGCATCATTTTTAGGGATGAGCAGCGGAAGTAACGACAGTTACCACACCCGAGACGGGTATTCCACTGGCAACACCACGCGGGAGCGTGATGATGACGGCTCCAAGGCCGGGTCGGCCTCCACCGCCCAACACTCTTCTTCTTCTTCCAACGTGCTCTTCGTCAAGACCGACGGCTACACCACCCGGCACCACCGCCAGCCCACGCGGAACGCCCCATTTTCGGGCATCAAGAGCAACGTTGGCAGCGACACGGCGACGCGGGGCCATTCCGCCTCCACAGTGTCCATCTCCTCCCTGGGCGACGACGCCGCATCCACGTCGTCCTACTCGCCGCCGTCCGTCAACGACAAGACCCGCATCCAAACCCCTGCATCTGCATCCACCTCCCAGGCCTCCTCGGTCGAGATTGGCGCCCATTTCCCCTTTCACGACAACAAGACTAATACCACCACCACCACCACTCGCCCACCGGTGTTCAAGTCCCACTCCGAGCTCGTGCTCCCAACCCTCCACCACCAGCATCACCACAACCCCCAACCGCGCACCTATCTGCCGGCCCGAGCCGTGCTGGACACGACCACGACCCAGCCCCGGGAGGGGGGCGTGCCCGCCAACGACTACTCCAACAACCACTTCCCGTACATTGGCGACCGCGGGAACTACTCCGTGCCGTCCTCGCCCACGGGCTCCGGCTACTCCACCCCGGTCCCGCGGCAGATCAAAGAGCCCAAGACCCCGCTGTACGTGCCGGCCGTCCTGCGCACGTCCGCCCAGGTGCCCACAGTCAACATGATCATCTCGTCCGAGCCCCCGACCCGGACCCACTGGAAGCCCAACCACGCCCGCAAGACGTGCGCAGCCTGCCAGCGGCCCTTCAACCTGTTTGAACGCCGCCACCACTGTCGCAAGTGCGGCGACCTCTTCTGCGGCGACGACTCGGCCTTCTCGGTCCTGCTCGACCACACCGTGTCCTTCAACCACCTCAACGGCGTGCCGTCCCGAGCCTGCAAGTCCTGCGCCGCCGACTACGCCCGCTACAAGAACTCCCTCTTCAACACCACCGCCCCATCCTCCGCAGCTGGCCTGCCCATTAATAATAGTAATCATATCCCTCACGACGACACGACTAACAACAGCATTGGCTCGGTCCCCCGCGACTGGTCCTGGTCAACCTTCTGAACAACCTTATTTATTATAGACGGTGTGTGTATTTCTAGGTAATCCAGCTTCCCATCCCCAGGAGGAGTGTGCCTCCGGCGGCTTCTTTTTTTCTCCGAAAAAGAAGCAAAAAAAGGTAGCTCCGCTGCGCGGAGTGTGTTCAGTGCTTTTGCTTCTTTTCTAGAAAAGAAGGCCGCCCGCAGGGCACTCCCAACCCCCGGAGGGTTCTAGTGTGCCTCCGGCGGCTTCTTTTTTCTCCGAAAAAGAAGCAAAAAAAGGTAGCTCCGCTTCGCGGAGAGCGTAGCTCCTTAGACCCGGTTACGTAGCCGCCGATCAGCATTCCGCCGATCGCGGGATCGGGGAGCGATTTGGTAGCCTGCCGATATGAGGACATACGAGCAGACAAGGGACGCACGTATTCGCTTCCAGGATATTATTTCACGCCCCACCCTGCTTCGCATGTGCCTCATAACGGACGCAGAACCGTTGGTGCGTGCGTCTCACACCTGCAGGAGCGCGCACCGCACGAGTGGCGGGCCGGTAATTAGTCGGAGACACGTCATGTCTCTGTTCTCGCCTCGGCGCCGTTAGACAGCCTCGCAGAGCCACCTTTTTTTTGCTTCTTTTGGGAGGAAAAACAAGTGCCCAAAGGCCACACACCCTCCCCCTGCAGACTATCAGGTTCGTCGATCCTGGCGGAGCTGAAACCAGCGCGGGTGGCCCACTTGGGCAGCTCATTACATGTCCCGTTGGGGAAGGCACCCCGTCCATCGTCCTCTTCCCCCTTGGGGCATCTCAGGAGTCGTGGTGGGGCCGTTTCAGCCTGTGGCGTGACGGTGCCCCATTGTATGCGGCCAGATAATATCGTGCTCTACACGGGACGCCGGCGTTCGCTGATAGGCGATCAGGCTGTGCGTGCACTGCCGTGGTGTGGATCATCAGGGCACTCCCACCCCCGGAGGGTTCTAGTCGTAGGGGGAGGAGAGTGCCTCCGGCGGCTTCTTTTTTTCTCCGAAAAAGAAGCAAAAAAAGGTAGCTCTGCGAGGCCACTCCCAACCCCCGGAGGGTTCTAGTCCTAGGGGAGGAGCGTGCCTCCGGCGGCTTCTTTTTTTCTCCGAAAAAGAAGCAAAAAAAGGTAGCTCTGCGAGGCCAGTGCTTTTGCTTCTTTTCTGGAAAAGAAGGCCGCCCGCAGGGCACTCCCAACCCCCGGAGGGTTCTAGTCCTAGGGGGCGGAGAGTGCCTCCGGCGGCTTCTTTTTTTCTCCGAAAAAGAAGCAAAAAAAGGTAGCTCCGCTGCGCGGAGAGTGTGGGCCAGTGCTTTTGCTTCTTTTCTGGAAAAGAAGGCCGCCCGCAGGGCATACTACCCTAGTGGTTCTAGGGTGTGCTGGTATGTGCCGAGATGCTTAGGCTGACTTCGCCCCAAGTACACATATGCACATATAATCATGAGTAGCCACGTCGACTTGCTATCCTTGCTTGAGAAAGATTACTGTGCATATCAATGCGGAACACTCCACGTTGAAAGGGAATCTGGATCCATTTGCACCCAACTACGCCACAGTCATGCATATGCATATGCGCAAGGTGCGGGGGCGCTCAATGGGTGATTTGTTCGGATGTCTTGGTTGAGGTTATACAGAGGAGTATGCATACTGATCATGATAGCAGTATCGTATGGTCTGTATTATGACGACTTTCTCCATTTGATCCAGGATCTTATGCATGCTGATTAAATCTGGGGGTGTATGCATAAGCCCATCGAATTTCCATTGGAATGTACTCGTGCCTTCTAACATGTTGTTAGACACTGAAACCTTTGGCAATCCTGACATCGGTAGGGCTTTTTTCCGGGCCATTTGGTGTAGATCATTTCTGTTGTTTTCCAATTCCTTGACTGTTAGTGGTTGAATTGGGTATTGTAGGTGTTTCGGCGTAAAAGAAGGGGCGGATATATTTTCAACTTTGAAAACAAACAGGCGATCGTTAGCAATACGTTAGGTGCGTTTTGAGCGTGAGGCGAAATGTAACGCAAGAGAGGGAGCTGATTTCGGAGGGCCTCGACACGGTGGTTAGTTTGTCTATTTGACTGTGAAGGGTTGACCTTGTGAGTTTATCTGTGGTCACGTAAAAACTTGAGATTCGATTTGGCTCAGTACTGTGTCGGTTGTTGGAGGTGAATTGAAATGGGTCTGGCACGCGGATTCCATCTAATGATCTATGTAAACTGCTTTAATTGAGAGAAATAGAACATGAGATTGGCTGAATGGGTTTCCATACAAAAACGAGTGCTGGATTTTGGGTGCCCGCGCCATTTCCGCCAAGATAGGTATTTCTGTAGCCAGAAGTAGTCAGGCCCTTCGCAAGAAATATTACTCGTTGCTTTTTGAGCGAGGAGATTGAAATCGAGCTCTAGGGATGAGCTAACTGAAGTAGCTATAGGAATAGAGGACTCAATTGGCCGTTTGGCAGGTATGTATATGCACATGTGCATAGTTAAGATCTCGTGCCCGAGGCGATGAGATTAGCTATAGACAGGTGACTATACTGGTTGGTTTCTGAGTGCACCACAGTGCTTAGTTTGTCTATTTGGCTCTGAACGTTGACATTCTGAGTTTATGCGTGACCGGTTGCAAATTGTTTTTGATATCGGTCTGGATCGATATCTGACGATTGATGGAATTGGATTGAAATTGATGCGGCTCTCGGGCACTCTATCTAATGCTTCACGTAAACAGCGCCAATTGAGAGAAAATAGAACATGAGATTGAACTCACTGGGTGCGTCTTCGTATAAAACGGCGTAGAAATAAACGGAACTAAGAGGTGGTCTAACTGCAAATAAACCTGTTACTATTTTGGATGCTTATCGAGGAAGAATGATGCTTAGCTATGCTGAGTTTAAGTGGAACCCTTTATGAAATTGACGTCCCCTTACTGTACCATCTAATGGAAGTTACATTGAAGCGGTACCATACGTAGGGATGTAGAAATAAGAGGTTGATGATGATGAACTTATAGATAAACAGATGTCCATTGGCTATGCATATATTGGACGTTTTTTGAGTGAGGGAGCGGAAGCATATACAAACCGATTACGTAATGGAGCTGAAATAAACCTTAATTTTTTGAAGCAACGAATATGGCATTAAAAGCGGGAAAGTGAAAGGAAAAAATGCGTGGGAGGGTGCTAATAGCCTATAGTATATGGTCATGTTGAAAATTAATGCAAAAGGTGGGGTCAAAAAGGGGTACCGAGTTTCAGTGTGTGTCAAGTCGGAGTTATTTCTGAAACTGGAGAACGGTTCCTAACGTATGTAGCGTAAAATGTTTGTGAGTAAATATTCATAGGTTCCGCCGTGTTGGGTATGATATGCATATAACCTGTGCATACGTCGGCGTCACAGAGTGCGCAAGCATTAATAGGAGTGGTCTTACAAAAGCAATATTTCTGTTGAACCATATGCATACAATTTTTGTAGATGTTGCGATTTTAAACAATTGACCGCATTTTCGAAGAATGCATATGCCGCTTCATCACGCATATGATTAAGGAAGTTTTGACCGAGATAATAGACTCCCGGGAGATAAGGAGCGGTGGAGGGCCGCTCCAGTCAAACAATAATTAAAATTGAGGAAACAACGACGGCTTATCAGTTACAGACACTTACTACAAAAGAGTGTTTACTTGACATCGCTTTTTTATACAGGGGAGAGTTTTGGATATGCCATACATGGATTTTTCCAGCTGCGGCTCAGCGAATTGAGTCGCTATATGCAAATTCGGACCAACAGGTTAGCTCAGCCGAACGTATGCATATATACTAAGAATAGTTCAAAGTTATCGTATAAGGGTCGCTGATTCATTGGAAAAACGATAAATTAATTTATTAATCCTCCCTGAAAGGACCTGAAAAAGGCGCTTCTGCAAGGTTTAACCAGTGCTTTTGCTTCTTTTCTAGAAAAGAAGGCCGCCCGCAGGGCATACTCCCCTCCGTAGAACCCTCCCGGGGTTTGTAGCCTCCGGCAGCTTCTTTTTTCTCCGAAAAGAAGCAAAAAAGGTAGCTCCGCTTTCGCGGAGAGCACGTGCGGCTGAGGTCACCGGACCACCGACAAACGGGTAGCCGGCGAGACCCAAGCGAGACGAACTAAACAACAACAGCGCAGTAATAAAGCCACTGCCTCTTCCCTGCCTCGAGTAGTACGATGCTTCTTCTGCAATACCACAATCTCTTACTCAAGTCTGTGCTCAGCGAGCGGGTGCTGGAAGCCGAGCCGGTACTCAGCTCGATTGACCAGATTGTCAGCGACTTTGACAACGTGACGTTCCACATCTCGACCCCGGAGTCCAAGACGCAGGTCGTGGTGTCCATGTACATCAAGTGCTTCCAGGATCTGGTCAAGTACGGCGCCAACGAGATCCTGCAGCGCGAGTACGGCCAATACATGATGTCGCCGCCGGAGCAGGGCTACAACGTGTCGCTGGTGCTGAACCTGGACCAGATCGCCCAGGACCAGACCCTGGAGCAGCGCCAGGAGCTTGTGGACAAGATCTCGCTGCTCAAGCGCAACACGCTCGCCGCGCCGTTCGAGCGGGCGTTCGCTCAATTCGACGAGCTATCCCATGACGCCGCACAAAAATCCCTAGACATGTACACCCCAGACACCGCCGGCGACACGGAGGTGATGGCGATCCACTATCGGGACGAAGAGAGTATTTATGTCAAGCCGTCGCACGACCGGGTCACGGTCATCTTCTCCACCGTCTTCAAGGACGAGACTGACCGCATTTTCGGCAAGGTGTTTCTGCAGGAGTTTGTCGACGCCCGTAAGCGGGCGATCCAGAATGCACCCCAGGTTCTCTACTCGCACCGCGAGCCGCCGTTGGAGATCCGCAACCTGCCCGGCCTCAAAAAATCGGACAACGTGGGCTACGTTACGTTTGTGCTCTTCCCTCGGCATCTGGCGGCCCAGCGCCGCGAGACGTGCATCTCCCACATCCAAATCTTCAGAGACTACTTCCACTACCACATCAAGTGCTCCAAGGCATACATGCATTCCCGAATGCGGTATCGGGTCAGCGAGTTCCTCAAGGTGCTCAATCGGGCAAAGCCCGAGATTGCCGATAAGGACCAGCGCAAGACTGCCACGGGCCGACGCTTTAGAGGCTGATTCTGATGTAACAAGATATATATATATATACATGATCCAATGATAACTGCTGTTCACAAGCTATGCTACTCTACACAACCCCAACGACAACACTCGTGTCCATGGGGCGGCTACATACTCGGGTATACTCTACGAAGGGGGAGCAGTCAAGAAGAGACAAATATGCACATGTCAGGCTGAATAGAGTCGCACACTTTCCAATCCAGAGGGTGAGAGATGCTGGCGACGCTGCGATGGTGTTCCATTAATCTGTTCTGTTGGTGTGTATATATACCGAATTTTTCTTTTTTTCTTTTTGTTTACACTAAAACTAGTAGTCGCGATAATCACTGTAACGGCTGCCGCCCCGGTCGTCGCGTGGAGGAGGAGGTGGTGGCGAAATTCTGTCGTCTCGTGGAGGTGGAGGAGGCCCGCCCATACGGTCGTCTCGTGGCGGTGGAGGAGGTCGGTCGTATCCTCGATCTCGGTAGTCGCGTGGAGGCGGATAGTCGCCGCCGCCGTAGCGGCCGCCGCGGTCACCATAGCCGCGGTCTCGATAGTACCGGTCCCGCGAGTCGCGGTCGTCGTAACGACGACCGCCGCCGCCGCGGTAGTAATCGTCGTAGCGATCGTAGCGCGATGGTGGTGGAGGGCCACGGCTGTAGTAGTAGCGGTCCCGGTATCCGCGACCACCGCCATAGTCATATCGGCCGCCGCCGCCATATCCACCACGACCTCCTCGTCGAGGCGGCTTTGGCGGACCGAAATACTTGCCCGGTGTGGGCGTTCGAGGCCGCTTCCGCTTGGCCTTTTCAATTGACAGCGTCTTTCCGGCCAACACGTGGCCCGTGAGCTCGGCAATGACCGCGTCCGCAGATGTCACGTCCACCATGTTGACGAAGCCGAACCCTCTAGACTCCTTGGTGTGTGGGTCAAGCATGATTTGGCATTTTTCAACCTGGCCGTACTTGGAGAAGAGCTCCTCAACCTCCATCTCGCTCACCGACCGCGACAAGCCCGTGACAAACAGGTTGGTGCCCTCGTTGCGGGCATCCTCCTCGTCGCTCAATGGCGGCTCTGGAGGAGGTGGTGGCCCGTCCCTTCGAGGACTGCGGTCGTACTCTCGATCATAGCTGCCGCGGCGTTCGTACTCGCGGTCACGGAAGTCTCCCCGACCTTCGTAGTCCCGGCCATCACGGCCACCTGGACTGAGCGATCTGCGGTCATCGTAGCGTGGGCTGCCACGACCTCCAGGACTCATCGGTCCCGGCTGGCCCTCGTAGTCATCCCTGGGTTCCTCTTCGTAGTCCGCCATGATGCTGCTTTTCAAGTGTTGTAAGGAGAACGGAGTGTTTTGTTTGGATTTGTTATTTTTTTTTTTTTTTTTTTTTCCTCTCCTACTTTTCTCCCAGTCCCAGGACTACTTAGGACCCGTAGCTCCCATACTGAAAATTTCATACAAACCTCTTCCCCGACCAGCCCTCCTTCGTTCTTCTCCAACAGCCATGTTCAGATCGCTAATAAGACCGTTGAGCGTCGCTCGAAGCGTGCTTCCAACCCTCATGCCGCGCACACAGCAACATACACCAGCGCTCCTGCGGCAGTTCTCCTCCACTTCCCCCATAAACGCCACAATCAACCAGATCCGAAAGACCGGTCTCTACAAGATTAACCGAAAGCGCCAAAAGGCGAAGCTGAGCGAGTCGCCCGACCTTGAGCGCAACTGCCAGAAGCACGGAGTCGTGCTCAAGGTCATCGTGCTCAAGCCCCGTAAGCCCAACTCGGCCAACCGAAAGGCCTGTAGAGTCCGCCTCTCCAACGGCCGTGTCGTCACCGCCTACATCCCCGGTGAGGGCCACAATGCCCAGGAGCACTCCGTCGTCGCCGTCCGTGGCGGTAGAACCAAGGATTTGCCCGGTGTCAAGTACAAGTGCATTAGAGGGAGCCAGGATCTGGCTGGCGTGCATAACCGTCGGAACGGCAGAAGTAAGTACGGCACAAAGAAACCTTCCGAGGCCGTCTAATTTTATCCTGTAAATATATTACTTACTCATGTCCGTGTTATTCTGGGCGAAATTGCGCTGTGGGCGGTCTTTTTACCCTCCGCGAAGCGGAGCTACTTCTGCTTCTTTTCGGAGAAAAAACGAAGCCGCCGGAGGCGATGCAACTCCCGGAGGGTTACTATCCCCTGTGCGCGGCCTTTCTTCCTAGAAACGCCGCAAAAGCATTGGAATACTGTTCGGTGCAACGGAGCTACGCACACCTTAATAAGCTTATTTTTCGGCGAAAATGTGGCGTCCAAAGGTACTTGGGCCACGACGATGTAATGGCCCCGCAGAGCTACCTTTTTTTTTGTTTCCTTTTTGAAGACAAAAAAAAAAAAAAAGAAGTCACCGCAGGCAGGGGGCCGCATTCTTTTCTAGAATCGAAGAAATAAGACGCGCTGATAAGGGCCAACAGACACGGCTGAAAATCGTCACCGGGATGTACACACCGGGGTGCCGACGCCGATACAAGTTAGGGTTGTGTGCGCCGGCATAAGTGGGCCAACGGCGGTGCACAAGAGGAGAGCCAATCAAATGGAGCTAATTGTGGTTTTATCCCAAGGGCATGAATTTTCAACACAAAACCCATCATTCACTCTACCACCTGTGATTTTTAAGTCTCGAGAAATGTCATCCGTCGCATTTTTACGTTCGGCACTTCGACCACGACTGGCCAGCACCGGGGCCAGAGCTGTCGCTGGCGCAGCCAACGCCAGAGGATACGCCAGCAGCAACAATCCTATTGGAGGAGGCTCATACAAGGTGCCAGACTTCAGCCCATACCTTAAGGACGACCGCAACAAGGACTCCAACCGGGTGTTCTCGTACTTTATGGTCGGCACGTTGGGTCTCGTGTCTGCCGCCACTGCCCGAGCCACCGTCCAGGACTTCTTGACGTCCATGTCTGCCTCTGCCGACGTTTTGGCGTTGGCCAAGGTCGAGCTCGGCCTGTCCAACATTCCCGAGGGCAAGAACATTGTCATCAAGTGGAGAGGCAAGCCCGTCTTCATTCGTCACAGAACCCAGTCCGAGATTGACGAGGCTAACACTGTGAACGTGTCCAACTTGCGTGACCCAGAGACGGACTCGCAGCGAGCTAAGAAGCCTGAGTGGCTAGTTATGATTGGCATTTGCACCCACTTGGGTTGTGTCCCAATTGGCGAGGCTGGTGACTATGGCGGATGGTTCTGCCCATGCCACGGTTCCCACTACGACATTTCGGGTAGAATCAGAAAGGGTCCAGCTCCTCTTAACTTGGAAATCCCTGAATACGAGTTCAATGACGACAAGTTGGTCATTGGTTAAAAGAGCTATTAACGACTGCGAGAAGGAGAGTGATGTAATAAACTTTATTAGACGTATAATAAAAAGTATCTGACTGACAAAATTTGCATAAGCGTTGCTCCCAAAGCACACCACCCAACCTACCACACTCTCACCCACACAGAACTATGATCGAGGTTATCTGCAACGACAGGTGAGTGAGCGCACTGCTGCTGGTGCGTAGCTGTATGTACTGACCTGTTGTTTTAGAGTAGGCAAGAAGGTCCGCGTGAAGTGTCTTCCGGACGATAAGGTTGGCGACTTTAAGAAGCTTCTGGCCGCCCAGATCGGGACCCCAGCCGAGAAGATTGTGCTAAAGAAGGGCTACACAACATACAAGGACCACATCACGCTGGCCGATTATGAAATTCACAACGGCATGAGCTTGGAGCTGTGAGTATTCTGGGGCGTGAGCATTGAGCATCTGACTAACGTTTTGTAGGTACTATGCGTAGATTACCTTGCACAAAAAAAACAAAGAAAAAAAAAAAAAAAAAAACCCCGGCGTTCATTTTGTATCCAAAGTAGCCTGCGAAGCCAATTGCCAGTGTTTTTGCTTCTTTTCTAGAAAAGAAGGCCTCCTGCAGGCATACGCTGCCCCCGGAGGGTTCTGGATCCTCGGGGGGCGGTGATTGCCTCCGGCGGCTTCTTTTTTCTCCGAAAGAAGCAGAAAAGGTAGTGCGAAGCCGATGATCAGTGCTTTTGCAATTGCCCGCACAGCGTGTGGAGTGTGGAACCCGCCGCACGCACTTTTTCACGACAAATTAGTTATATATTATAAATGCTATGTACAGTTTCAACCTCTCTCAACGTTACCCTCGCGTTTGGATGCCGGGGACTCATTTGTGCCATATTCAATGTATTCGCGGACCTTTTGCAGATAGAGCTTGCCGTCAATGGCACCTTCATCGTAGCCCTTGAAGCTGTGCTTGATAATTGGCGACTTATTGCACACCAGTGGTTTTAATGCAGTCTCGTTCAGTCCGCTGGGGACAACGTATGTTCGCACTTTATCCCAGTTGATAATATATCGTCCTCGATTGGTCCATCGGCCAATACCACTGGATCCGGTTCCTTTGTAAAAGTTCTTGTTGCCCTGTTTCGTCGTGAGCGGCCATCGCTTGTTTCCCGACTTGGTCCAGCCATAGAATGGAGTGCCGTCTCGGTATTTCTTCCACGGTCGCAGAAGCTGGCTGATTGGACTTGGCTTCATCGTGGCTTCTAGAGTCTCGTCGTGGTGGTAGTGGGAATTTTTCAATGCTTCTTTGGGAGAAGTGAAATTTTGGCGGTGTTACCCGGACCGCGGATAGAAGGGGGCCCAACATCATCACATTATGGGGCCACGAGGAAGATCCCGTTTCGGTGGCGTTGCAATTGGACAGGAATGAGGGTGCATGTTGATTGTCCAGTCTCTTTTAATTATCTGGTGATGCGAATTCGACCAAGTCACAGCTTTGAGCGTTGCAATGCCACAGTATCTAGCGCCCAATGCGGCCTCAAAGAGTCTGGGTGCCGACTACAGCCGAACAATCGTGCGGCGTGAAAAAATATATCGTATAGCGATAATTTAGGTGAAACGGAAATAGAATATAAGAACTAAGCTGAATAAAGGAATCTTCCTCATTCATCCACCTCAATTCTTACGGATCAGGCTCTTCGCCCTCAAATTGCCCATAACCAACTCCCAATGGGACAACTCCGGAGAAGACCCAAATCTCAGCTCAAACAAAAGTCGTAGTCAATCCTTTGCCGAGCCCCACTATATCCAACTTTTTCTTTTTTTCCTGCATTTTTTTTTTTTTCGCTCCATCCACAAACCCCAGATGGCAATCCTATTAATAGACTCGTACGACTCCTTCACCTTTAATCTGTCGACTCAGCTGGAGAACGTGACCCAGAGGACGGTGGTCACAGTCCACAGTGACAAGATCTCGGCGAGTGCGCTGAAAAGTTGCATAGACTTGTTTGAGGCGATCGTTATTGGCCCAGGCCCGGGCTCTCCTGAGAACCCGGACGACATTGGGGTGATCCCAGAGGTGTGGCAACTTCAAATCCCGGTGTTTGGCGTGTGCTTGGGATTCCAATCCTTGGTTCTCTTTTCTGGTGGAAAAATTAACAAGCTCAATTGCCCGAAACATGGCCAACCGAGCAAAATCAACCACAATGCGGACTCAATTTTTAGTGGCGTTGAGAACCAGTTTGAATCCATCAGATACCACTCTCTTTATGGGGACGAGCAATGTTTGGGAGAAGCGTTGATCCCATTGGCCTGGTCTGAAGACGATAACGTGCTGATGGCTGGTAAGCATAACAAATTTCCATATTACGGGGTTCAGTATCATCCCGAATCCATCTGCTCTGTCAGAGGCGAAGAGGTTTTGTCCAATTTTTGGAAACTTGCCCAGGAGTATAATGCAGCAAACTCTAGGACGATCCAAACAAACGGCTTATCGCAATTTGTCGAACAATACTCAATCAAGCCGTCCCCACTGATCCGCGCAAAGGAACCACATAAAATCGATTCCACCACCTGGTGCAAGGAGTTATCGTTCCCATCGAACCACGACGTGAGTAAACTCGCAATCTCCCTCTGCGACTTGATAAAGGAAAAGCAAGGGAATGACTTTGTTTTGCTCAATTCGGCGAAAGAACCCGGTAGATGGTCTATCATTGGTGTCTTGGTCAGAGGGCAAACGACAACCATCCACACTAAACATGACGAAATCCATTTTACCCAGTATGGGGCAGCAAAACCCACGACTAGCCGAAAATTGACCTCAGACTCTCCAGTTTGGGAACATTTGGCAGAGTACATGAAGCCGAAAATTTCGCAGCACAAAAACTGTTCATTGCAATTGCCGTTCATGGGTGGCCTGATTGGCTATTTTTCGTACGAGGAGGATGCGAGTGTGACTGACATTGACAAGACCGTATTGATCGACTCTCACACATCAAAGATCTTTGTTGTTTCAATCAACCCTGAAGATGGCCAAACTTATGTTGATGAAACGGCCTTGCTGATCCAAGCACAACTGGCCCAATTCCAAGATCCGTTACAACACGTTCCAGAAAATTGCAAGGAAATCTTTACGGCTCCACCGCAATTTGACCTCCCAGATCAATCCGAGTACATGGATAAGATCAGAGCATGCCAAGAGTACCTCAAGAGCGGTGATTCGTATGAACTCTGTCTCACTGCGCAAAGTAAGATCACCCTCGAGGATAACCTCGATCCATGGCTCTTGTACAAGATGCTTTTAAAGTCTAACCCAGCCCCGTATTCGTGCTTCTTGGATTGTGGATTTGAAACCACGTTAGTCGGATCATCGCCGGAAAGGTTCATGTCTTGGAGTCGAGACGGTCTCTGCGAATTCAGACCGATTAAGGGAACCGTCAAAAAGACCCCAGACATGACTCGAGAAAAAGCAGAAAAAATCCTCAACACAACAAAGGAGCGAGGCGAAAACCTCATGATTGTGGATTTAATCAGACACGATTTAAATCAATTACTTGATAACGTTCGAGTCGATAAACTCATGACCGTTGAAGAATACCACACCGTGTTCCAACTGGTGTCTGTCATCCAGGGTAACTTGCCACACGAAAATTACCTCGGCTTTGATCTCTTGGATCATTCGTTCCCGCCTGGTTCAATGACCGGCGCACCTAAAAAGAGATCAGTAGAGCTCCTCAAAACTTTAGAAAACGGGCCTAGAGGAGTATATTCTGGTGTGTGTGGTTATTGGTCTGTCACCGATCAGGGCGATTGGAGCGTTGTCATTCGCTCCATGTTCAAGAATCACGATGATGACGGAAACGTATGGAGAATTGGCGCAGGAGGCGCCATCACAATTTTATCCAATCCTGAAGATGAATGGGAAGAAATGTGTACAAAATTGGAACGTCCGTTAGGCGTTTTCGGTAAATAAATATAGAAAATAACAAAATTATTGCATCTGTGACGGAAAAAAACTCAACTTTTGTCTCTGTGTGTGTGTGTCTCCAACTCACCCACCAATCTTTAGTACATTGTTCATTAAATGGTATAAATAAAACAGGTCATACAATCATAAAAAGTAGTCCACAGGTTGAGGAACCGGCATTGACGTGCCATATTCATGAACTCCGCCCAACACCTCATTCGGAATCATTCCACCTTGTTCATCAGCATTTTCCGGTGCAGCATCAAAAACATTGAAGAACCTTTCCCCATTCACATTAACTTCGAGGACAGAAGCTAGATTCCCACATCTATAACAATAATTGGGGGCGGACCACACTGTCGAGAGCCGATCGTCAAATAACACTTGGTATCCTTCTTGACAAAGCTGATGCGCTCGTAGAATATGCGACATGTTGTTGCGTGATAAGAATTTCTTGACAATATCAATTCCAAATGTATAACCAGCTCCTCTAGGCGACAGTGCAAAATCAGGCTTGGATTCTTCTGGGTCAGACCAAACCAGATCGGCCATGGGACCTTCATGAGGGATCTCGCGAAATCTATCAACAATCTTGATTTGGTCTATAGAGTGGATTGTTGGTGATAACCCGCCATGAACACAAAAGATGGAATTATCAATCACAACAGATAGGGTGAGGAAGTCAAACAAGTCAGTCAAATAGGACCACACATTAGCCGAGCCGTATTTCCGTACACATTCCGTGTAAAACCCATACGATTGAGTGATTCCTCGCGATTCATGGTTGCCCCTTACGAGATAAATCCGTGTAGGATATCGAAGTTTGAGACAGATTAAAAGAGTAATGGTCTCGACGGAAAACAGGCCTCTATCAACATAGTCACCTAGAAATAGATAATTTGTATCCGGACAGTACCCCCCAATCCTGAAAATCTCCAACAGATCGTAAAACTGGCCGTGAATATCCCCGACTACCGTGACGGGCGACTGTAACTGGACCACGTTAGACTCCTTGATCAACAGCTCCTTGATTTTGGAACATAATGCTTCAATAGTAATCTCCGGTAACAACTCTCGCCTGTACAACCGCTCTATACACTCATCCAAGTCTGGTCCGGAAATTAGGCCTGGCATGGTATTTTTATTTTTATTACTTAGCATGTGTGTGCGAAGGCTGCTGCCACTGGAGGTTGCCTCAGTATTGGGACTTTAGGTCCACACGGCGGCACAACCCTTTCGCACGTTCAACATCTGCCCAACCCAACGAGCCGGAGCTTTTTCTTTTGAACAACAGAATCACTGTTATTTATTTGAGTATTCTGGAGTCACATTGCGTTTGTTTAAATAGGGTGTTGTGTCATACTGAGGCAGAGCAAAGACTGGAAAAGAAAAGAAAGACAGAAAAATATAGAGAGAAAAAAAAAAAAAAAAGAAAAGGCAACAGTGCAATGTCCTCATCGGCAGAGAAGAAACTATCGTTTTCAGAGAATGTTGTAGTAATGGATTCAAAGTCTGGCAACAATAATAATGCCAAAAAAGATGATCATAATAGCCACGAACCAACAAGCAGCAAGAAGGGTGGGAGCTCTCCACTAGCGGAAAGACCAAGTGACGGATATTTTGCTAGCAAGCACCATCACAAATCCAAACAGCATAGCAGCACATCGAGGACACCATCGGGTACGTACGCACCTATTAGAACGCCAAACTCATCCTCCGCGGCGTCTAGTAATGCCATTAGAGATCCACAACAAGCCCAGTACTTAGCACAGGAGAAGGCATATTTACAAAAGATTCGAAATGATCTATGGGACGACTACTATGCAAGGGGCCTGTCTCCAATATCCAGTGCGGATACTATGGAAAGTGAGAGTGATGATGAAGAGGAAGATCAGGTCCCCACTGGAGCTGCTGGTGTGGGGTTAGGCGGTGTTGGTACTAGTTTTGACGACGAGTACACTGATCTAGTATCATATCCGTTCCTAGAAGCATCATATGAAGATTTCGATAATCCAGAGCATTTGAAAGAACGTCTTGAATGGCAGGCCATGCTATCATCGGTTTTGACTGGTGAGGTTGTTCGATCGGAGAAAAGGCGGCTCAAAGCGCCAACCAACGACAACAAGATACAAGAGGACGATTTATGGATTGGTATCCGTGCCAAAGTATGCGGAAGAACTGTTGCCGAACAGAAGAGAGTGTTGGATTATGCTCGGGCCAACGTCAATGATGTTCTGGACGGATTTTTAAATTTTCGCATTTCGTACCAAAATGACGCAGACGTGAGCTTGGAAAGTGCGTCCGAACAGGTTGAAGACATGATTGAGAAGATTGAAAAGTGCGAATCTTTATGGCGATCCAAGTTGGCGTTCCGCCAGGACAATAAGATTTATGGGTCCGACGAATTTCAGCGAAGGATGGAGGCATTAGTATCATGGAATACTATAACCCATTCTATTAACAAAGAATTGGATTTATTACGGAAATGGACTGGGAATAACGATCTTGATCCAACGCGGGCTCCAGAAAACCAGGGTTCAGACACCGACGCGATGGATGAAAAGTCGTCTCTGGTTGAAAATATTCTGAAACAAGATGACTTGACTCAAGTGTTTGATCTGAGAATTAAGCAGTCGATTGGCCCGTTGATCAAAAAGGCAAGGGAAGCCACAGTAGAGTACTCCGAAGTTTATGTTGATCTTGGCCTCCCGTTATTCCATGAACGGTTATCACATCTCATGTCTTTCCCAATTAAGCTTATTCAGGAAATCATCCGAATGAGATTGATATATGCACGACGGCTGGTGAACCCAACAATGATGATTGTTGACCAGACTATCTCAGATTTCCAGCTTTATATCCAGATTGGGTTGTCCATCATGGAAAATAATCGAGACTATACAGATCCCATTTTTGACAAAGGCTGGGTGTTCCCGAATCATGTCGACGAGATATTTAATGCCACGGTCTTGGACTGTATGAGGTTCTACCTGGAATTATTGCATTCGAAATATTTAGATTCCGTCAAGGTTTACAAGTCGTATCAAACGTTCAAAGAAACTGAACAGTTGGAACAACAGTACAATTTCTTGAAGGACATTGGTAGGCTAATCAATGGTGGGGACATTCTTGTTGCCGAACAATTCTCATCGCTCGAGAGTAAGATGTTCATTCGACTGTTAAATTATTGGGAGCAGCAAATGAAGGGACCAGCGACGAAAAGCCCCCCAGAAGTGGAAAAATGGTTTGCAAGTGCTATTGAAAATGTCAGGAGTTTCCAACGGAAATTATTACGGTTTTATAGGTAAGTTGTGGACATTCTCTTCGTCGCTATTCGATACTAACAATGATTATAGAATTCTTTGCAGCAATTACGAAAATTGCACCGAATTTTCAATTCAATCCTCCAAAGTGAAAACATATGAGGCAGCATTGAGGAAATCAAATCACTTTTTGGTATACACAGGTGCATTTGAAAAGTATGGCATCTATGCAATTGCCGATCCGTCGCTTCAAAATGAACACGAGCGAATCAAACAAATTTTGTTGGGATACTGTCGCGGTCCGCAGATTAGCGATGATGACTCAAATCAGCCGCGATATGCACCATATGTCATGATTCTTTGTATCCAAGAGCCATTGGTGTGGCAAGGTGATATTGTAAATATTGACATTCCGTATTTTGATATGGAGTTGAAACCGGGAAAAATGAGACTGATTGCTGAAGGTGGAACGGCAGAGCTACGCCAGGCGCGGAAACAGCTTGCGGAGGTCACTGGAGGCGCCGATGTGTTTGAAGTCCAAATTGAACAAAAAGCACACCTAACAAAGGTCCATCATGAGGTGTTAAAAGTAAGGAAATTGGTTTACAAATTGTCATCCGCTGTTATCAATTCTGCAATCCAATTCAGAGCGCGATGTCGAGACAACATCCCAAATTGCCAAGAAACGGTACACAACATGTTTGTTTTTGCTAGAGAATTCAGTCAACGTGGTATCCATGTTATGGACGCAAGTAAGCGTGGACAAATCGCGATGCGACTTATTAATCTCTGCATTGAGTGGATTCGGTTCATTTGTGACGACTGTGCACCGACCGATTATAGAACTTTCAGATGGACCGTTGTTGCATTGGAGTTTGCAATGGTGATGACTCGAGGAGTTAACATTGTTGCCATTTCTGATGAACAATTCTCAGAGCTTAAACTAAAGGTGGCGGGATGTATGACGCTATTGATTTCCCATTTTGACATCATGGGTGCACGGTCAAAGGCCGCGGAGCAACGAAGAACTCAAGAAGCGGCCAGACGAAGCAAGCTTCAAAACGTTCAAATCAAGGATGATGATGAACTCATGCAAGTGTTCCGAGAAGAAGCATTTAAGAAAATTTGCCAATTGGAAGAAGCTCGTCAAAAGCAACATGTGGTTGGAAAAGTGCTGGATGAGAAAAATACAGACACGGAATTCCTCATGTTCCTTGCATCATCCTTTTCCAAAGTCTCCATCAGATGGCAACAAGGACGATTTATTGGCGGTGGATCGTTTGGTACAGTGTATGCTGCTGTCAATTTGGATACTGGTGGAGTCATGGCGGTAAAGGAGATTAGGCTGCAAGACACTCAGTCGATCCGTCATGTGTTGAAGTCCATCAAAGACGAAATGACAGTGTTGGAGATTTTGAACCATCCCAACATTGTTCAATACTACGGCGTTGAAGTGCATCGCGACAAAGTGTTTATCTTTATGGAATACTGCCAGGGTGGTTCATTAGCAGGACTATTGGAATACGGTCGTATTGAAGATGAGCAGGTGATTCAAGTGTACACGCTTCAAATGCTTGAAGGATTAGCATATCTCCATCAATCAGGAATTGTACATCGCGATATTAAGCCAGAAAATATTCTCCTCGACCACATGGGAGTTGTCAAGTTTGTTGATTTCGGTGCAGCCAAGGTGATTGCCCGAACTGGTAAGACCAAGGGGTTGAACAATGGTCGGACTAAACTAAACTCCATGACGGGTACTCCAATGTACATGTCCCCAGAGGTAATTACTGGCTCTGACCCTGGAAGACAGGGTAGTATTGATATTTGGTCAATGGGGTGCTGCGTATTGGAAATGGCTACAGGAAGACGTCCATGGGCTAATTTGGATAATGAATGGGCAATCATGTACCACATCGCTGCAGGCCATCTGCCACAGCTGCCATCAGCTGAACAATTAAGTCAAGAAGGACTCGACTTTCTGATGAAATGTTTGCAAAGAGACCCTGTACAAAGGCCTTCCGCCATTGAACTGCTCAATGATCCATGGATTGTCAAGATTCGCAATGCAGTCTTGGAGCCATCGTCAGCTGCTGGAGTAGTTTCACCAGATGGAGGAGGAACTTCACCTGCTGCAACTGCAGCAGTAGCTGCAGCAAACAGCATTTCAAGCAATGCATCAACTTCGAGCGGGGGAGGACAACAGAACAGTATGAACCCGGCAACAGGGTCTTTCCGCGGTGAATGGATTCCGTCCGTAGTTGCCAAGGCGACGTCGTCTGGTGGAGCGTTGGGTTGGCAAGTCCAGCCCCAAGGATGGCAATTGCCCAGTAGTGGAGGCTTGAGTCCGTCAACATCCGCATCAGTGAGCAACAGTGCTATAGCATCGAACACTACTACGGAGTCTTGCGGGTCCAAGATCCACGGAGAGGACAATGCGTTATCTTCCCCAATGGAAGAGAATAATAGTGTACAACAACAACCACAACCACAGCAGAAAGAAACAGTAAACGGAAATTAACATAATGCTAACAATTGATGAACTTAATGAAAACAAACGAACATAATACATACATGATATATAATAATCCACATGAAATTTAGACGAGCCATACGTACCCGCCGTTATTGGGCCTAAACCTTCGGAAGACTCCAATCCTATTTCCACCGAAAACCAATCAAAAAAAAAAAAAAAAAAAAAAAAAGGTCGGAGCTCGGCCCACCGGTCAACCTCTCAAATGCTGGGCAGCCGGAAGAAGCTCCTCCGCCGGTGCAGATACAGTCTCCTCCCCACAAAAAGAGGAAATAATTCGCAGGGGTAAAAATGGGTATTTTGGATAAATCGGGTAAGGAGTCCGAGGGAGGACACACGTATAAATAGCGTGGGATTCGTCCTCATTGCACTACGACATTTTTTATTGTACCCATGTCTGCTACTACTGTCACTCGCTCCAAACCAAATATTGGAGTTTTCACCAATCCAAAGCATGAATTGTATGTGACAGAATGCGAGCCAAAGGCTGAAAATATGGCCCCCGCACATGGGGAAGTTATTGTTCAAGTTCGAGCCACTGGCATTTGTGGATCTGATATCCACTTTCAAAAGCATGGCCAAATTGGACCCACCATGGTAGTTAGAGACGAGCATATTTTGGGTCACGAATCAGCAGGCGAAATCATTGCGGTTCACCCATCTGTTACTGATTTAAATGTAGGTGATAGAGTTGCAATTGAACCGGGTATTCCTTGCCAAAATTGTGACGAATGTCTTCAAGGAAGATATCACGGTTGTCCAGATGTTCAGTTCAAGTCTACACCCCCAGTCCCTGGGCTGCTGAGGAGATATCTTAATCACCCAGCCAGATACTGCCACAAGATCTACGACATGTCGTTTGAAGACGGTGCTCTTTTGGAGCCAATCTGCGTTTCCTTGGTTGGTGTGCAGCATGCTGGAGTGAGACTAGCAGACCCAGTGGTCGTTTGTGGCGCTGGACCAATTGGCATCATCACTGCGGCCTGTGCTAGAGCTGCAGGTGCGGCGCCATTGGTGATCACTGATATTGATCAGGGCAGACTCGAACTGGCCAAAAAGTTTGTTCCTGGTATCAGAACTGTGTTGGTTGAGCGGTCAGACGAACCACAACAGGTGGCCGAAAAGATCATCAAGATTGCGTTGACGAGACCCAGAGTCTGTATCGAATGCACGGGTATGGAATCTAGTATCTCTGCCGGAATCTACTCTCTTGCGTTCTCCGGGTTTATCCACGTTGTGGGAGTTGGTAAGGATTTCCAAAATATCCCATTCATGCACCTTTCTGCGAATGAAATTACCATGAAATACCAATACCGATATGCAAATGCCTGGCCAAAGGCAATTCGGCTGGTCAATGACGGTCTGGTCAACGTTTCCGGATTAATTACTCATCGCTTCCCACTAGAGGACTCTCGAAAGGCCTTCAACCAAGTTGGCCATGATGGTGCAGTCAAAGTTATGATTGTCGACGACGAAGCTAAATGAGAGTTTTTGTATAATGAATAGAAAGTTGCGGCCGCGGTGGATAACCTTATTGTGCTGTTCTTGCTATTCGTAGTTTTACCTTCGTTTTATCCACAAACCACCATACGCAAATGAACATCATAACAGCTGTGGCGCTTTTATGGGTTGGACTACTGTCAGTTTGTGGACAAATGTCGTCCTTAAACAATGCTACCAGTTTACCATACTTTCCGTCACCTCTTGGCGGCCGGATTAAAGCTGGCGAAAGGTGGAATTCAAGCTACGTCAGGGCGCGACATTTTGTGGCCGGACTTAGTTTACTGGAAAAGGTAAACCTGACTTCTGGAATTGGGTGGATGCAAGGACCGTGCTTGGGGAATACTGGAGACCTCCCTAGGCTGAACCAAACAGGCCTTTGTTTCCAAGATGGGCCACTAGGTGTACGGTTTGCAGATTTCATTACAGGTTTCCCAGCAGGTATTACGGCCGGTGCTACTTTTAACAAAGATTTGATATATGCACGTGCCGCCGCCACTGCTAAGGAATTTAGAGGGAAAGGTGTCGACGTGATGTTAGGACCATGCACCGGTCCAATTGGCACAAAAGCTCTTGGTGGTAGAATATGGGAAAGTTTTGGGGCCGACCCATACTTACAGGGGATAGCAGGCGCAATATCAGTCGAAGGAATCCAAAACCAAGGCATAATGGCCAATGCAAAGCATTATATTGCCAATGAACAGGAACACTATCGACAAGACGGGGAATTCACTTACAACATGACCAATTTTAAAAAGCACTTGTCCAGCAATGTGGATGACAGAGCGATGCACGAAGTTTACGCCTGGCCGTTTGCAGATATGATACACGCTGGAGTTGGTTCAATCATGTGTGCTTACAATCAAGTCAATAATTCGGGAAGCTGTCAAAATTCCTACTTGATGAATAAGCTTGCGAAAGAGGAAATGGGGTTTGAAGGATTCTTCCTTACTGATTGGAATGCTCAAAAGAAAAATGGCTCCGAGGCTATCCTAGCAGGACTTGATATGAACTTGCCCGGCGATGAAATGGGATGGGGCCCAGGATTTCACCTCACTGAGCTTGTAATGAATGGAACGGTACCTGAATGGAGAGTCAACGACATGGCAATTCGAATAATGGCCGCTTATTATTACGTCGGACTAGATAAAACTCGCAACAAGTACAACGAACCCAATTTCAGTTCATGGACTGCGGACACGATTGATAAGGTGATAGCAGCTTCCGACGAAAGATCTCCACGCGGCGTTGTGAATAAACATGTTGATGTACAAACTAAGGAGTCTAGGGAAATTGCTTATCAAACGGCGCTAGAAGGGATTGTTTTGCTGAAGAATGAAAAGCACGCGTTGCCTATCAGTAATGCAATCAGGAAAATTAATGTTCTCGGAATTGGTTCTGCTCCATCGCCGTATGGTCCAAATTGTCCCGAGGACCAGGCATGCTCTAACGGGGTTATGGCATCTGGCTGGGGGTCAGGCGCTGTTGATTTCCCATTTCTTAAAGTGCCGGTTTATGAAATTGCACAAAGAGCTGAGGGAAATGGCATCAATGTCAACTGGAACTTTGAGACAACCAGCACCAGTGGTTACAAAAAGACAGTTCGCGACAGTGACGCAAATATAATCTTTGCTCTGTCGGATTCCGGCGAGGGGTATCAGACTGTGGATGGCAATGCGGGCGACAGAAACAATGCCTCACTCTGGCACAATGCTGACGAACTTATTATCGAAGCGAGTAAAGCTAATCGTAATAATATCGTTGTCATTACGTCTCCTGGACCAGTGAACTTGGAACGGTGGGTTGACCATCCGAATGTTACAGCAGTCTTGTTTATGACACCTGGAGGGGAATACACTGGGAAAGCTATCAGCGAAGTTTTATACGGAGGCTTTAACCCCTCCGGACGTCTACCTTTTACTATTGCAAAAAAGGACAGCGATTACGTCCCGATTAAGGACAAGGTCACTGAACCAGATGGTACCCCGCAGGACAATTTTGACGAGGGAATATTCATTGACTATCGTTTATTTGACAAGTTGAACAAACCAGTTCGTTACGAATTTGGATTCGGGTTATCGTACTCTCATTGGGAATGGATAAGGCTTAAAATTTCAAAAGTGTCTAAAGGTTTATCCGAGACGGCATTGCCGGTTCCCCCGCCATATGGAGGTGGTTATAAGACAATTGATTCAAACATCCCGAGACCAGAAGATTGCGTCTTCCCTGATGATTTTGAACGAGTCAATAACCAATTTCAATATCCGTGGGCGGAGCCGAACGCTTCAATAGCCCCGTCTAGCAAATATCATTATCCAGCAGGATATTCTGAAGTACAGAAAGATACACCGCCTCTGGCCGGTGGTGGGATCGGCGGAAATCCAGAATTATTCAAAATTGTCTATCAAGTTGAAGCAGTTTTGAAAAACAATGGCCCCTATAAGGGAGGATACGTAGGTCAGGTGTATCTAGGTTTACCGCAGACGGCCAAGTTTCCATCGCCAATTAAGCAATTACGCGGATTCAACAAGGTTGAACTGGCCCCCAACTCCACGGCTGTTTTACATTTTAACTTGCGTTGGAAAGACTTCGCAGTTTGGGACTCCGGTTTGCAGACTTGGGTAATCCAGAAGGGGGGTTACACTGTCTATGTTGGATCTAGCAGCAGAAAGTTGGAACTCATTAGCACTATAAATGTTTGAAATAAATAATTTTATAGTTCCTCAAAAAAAACCTCGACGTAATTACCCACAAGACTGTATATCTTCATTCGGATCTTAGGCCTTGGAATTGGCGGAGGGCTGCTCAGGGCAAAATCTGCTAATTGGCTTAATCGATCATTTGGGATGACGCTGGTATTGAAATGATAGTTGTCGGACCTATTGGACTTGTGTCGTCTGGTTTTTTCAACTCTGAACGCAATGCTAGTTGTGATACCCACCGAGTCGCGTCTGACTCTAAAGCTGTGCTGAACTGGTTTAGATTAGTAAGGGTTATTTTTCTTGTTTATTGTAATATTCCACTTGCAAGATCGTTGGTTGTTATATGATACTGACTGAGATTTTGGATACATTATTCGACTGAAGAAAGCATGTATAAAGAACTTAGCTCCTTTTATATATGCATATGTACAAAATGCAAGCGCGCATTATAGGATTGTTACAAATACAGACGTGCATACAATACGGCTATAGTTTCGCCCTCTCCACAATTATGCAAAATTTGGTCTCACACATTCCAAAAAAAAAGTTTTCAGATGATCATTACAAGAAACAATCACGGGTTATCCCGAATAGGGGGGTCCTGGGTAAGGCAAATGGCTAAAAGAGGAACCGGTTCACCGAAATCTTGTATGGATTAATAATAGCAAGTGATCCACACTGGCCACGCAGATCTCATCTGTTGAGATTGTCAACCCTCATAACGAGTCTTGAAAGACAGAACAAGTCATATAGAACAGTAACTGTATTAACAAGGACAAAATGAGTATCCGCTCCACAAATATGGTTACTGACAAGTTCTACGTCAGTTTACTGGTTCCGCCACTAGTAGTACTCACAAAGAACGATGCCCAGCCGCGCATTTTTTTGCGTGGAAGATTCAGTGCCCACCAAAATCTCAGCAATGTCTAAGACATAGTGAATCTCTGTGCAAAAGATGCCTAATCAGTAGGCGACTAAAAGATAAGTTTATTATTATGCAATAAATATGAATGTTGTCTTCTCTCTCTCTTTTTTTTTTTTCTTTGTGGTTTAATTATACCTCGCCCCAATGACTGAAAGCTCAAGTGTCCAAACCCTGCGAATGTGAATTTTGACTGGATTGGGATACCCCTCAAGTGAAGGGATTTCTAATGTATCCCACCAACATTTTCGAGCCGGCTTCTTCCAGAACAGAAATAATTTGTGGGGCATTGACCAGGCAGTACCGTCAGTGTCTTGATCTTGTTCTTGGTGCTCCTGTGTATCTTCCTGGGGCTGCAGTTTGGCCAATGCCAAACTACTAATAACTGTTTTATCCGGTTCAGTGGATCTAAATCCCCATTCATCGTCAATATTCAGTCCACTAGAGCAAAGCATTTCTATAAGGTGCTGTTCAGCAGAGCCTGGTTCATCACCCCGTCGTAACCCAGTAAATATTTGTTTTTGGTTCACTATTATGTCGGCACACTTTTGCTTTAGCTGCTGCATCACGTCTGGGGAGGATTGCGATTCTCGATCCGATGGTAAGCAATAATAGTCCAAGTCTTCCCGTAACACAATAATGGCTGGCCGTTGCTGCAAAATTTCATCAATATTAACCCCATCACTGGGGACTTCTAGTTCGTCTGGCACCTTTTCAGCTGCCTTTCGGAAAACATCTAGCGTATATTGTAAGCACTCTGGAGAAAAATTGACTGAAGCGGCATCGACTTCTGATAAACTCGGCATCATAGATCCGCCGTTATCAACTAGAACTCCATTAGAGATTCCCAATAAGATTGATTCAGGTAGCCTCATGAGTTCATCCCTGGATATATCAAATAGTGTTCCACGCAGGTCCAGTTTTATGTTTTGGTCCCCTGTGGGCGATGCAAATGCCTGATCAGCCAACAACGCTCCTGCTGGCTGGGTGTCGTCTGGCACTTGGGTGATTACAGATGACTGTGGTATAGACATGGAGTATAAGCTTGTGATGGGAGGTGAATAAGGAGGTGGCGGCGGTAAACACGATGCGGGTGTGGTATTAGAATCTGTGGTAGTAGTAGCTGCTGGTGTAGTATTAAAAGAAGAAACGGGAGGCGGTGGAGGCTCTTCTACAACTACAGCGTGGTCAGAGCCCGTGGCTTCGATCGATTTTTCTTTTTCAGACAAAATGGCGGCGTGTCTTCAGCGTACCTCTACGTACGACCTGTATTGTAACAATATCTGGTTGCGATAAAAGAAGAAAATAACAGTAACAAGGATAAAATTGAAAATCTGGACGGTATCAGCCGTGTTTCTATTTCCAACAAAGATAATGTCGAAAAAAGGGGACGTGCCTGTAGAGAAGTGTTGGGACTGATAGCCACTTCCGGGTAAACTCAATAAACTGTGGCAGTGCACGCCACATCTATGCACCGGAGGTAGTTCGTTAGACCTCTCACCTCTGATTATCTATCATATTTTGATAACGAATGATGTGTGTTTTAAGCTCAAAAATATATTGCATATATTCGTATGCACACTTCTAGAACAAGCACGTAAAGTTCTATTTAGGTTTGTGTAACTCCAACTCATTCTTTGGCTTGTACACAATAGTCAGCGTCTGTTGGAACTTGGCATAGAATAACAAAACTTACGTCCTTCAGGGCTTGCACAATGTATTTGGTATGTGAGCCGCGGGCAAAGAGCCGACGGTTCTTGTCGTAGAAATCAACAGTTGTAAATGCCAAATTAGATCCGAGCTTTTGACAAGTACAATCCTAAACAGTTGAAGTTAGCAATCTCCATCACAGAGAATGGATGTTATCTTACAATGCCAACATAGCTGCCAACTTTTCCACCAGATGAAAGATAGGTAACATTCAAATCAGTAGTGACACCTGTACTATACAATCCTCTTGATGAAACAGCGAGAGATCCACCGAGGTCGACTAATGAGGCAATTGTTCCTCCATGGAGAATCTGGAGTCGATTCTAGAGAGACTTTAGTAACTTGAACTTGAGGCCATTCGTCTCCGAACACTTACAGTGTGCTTCTGCTCCACGTCCATTTCAAGCGCAACTTTTCCCGGAGTAGCATTTAATAGTCTGAGCTGAACGGTAGATCATTAGCATTCTACGAAGATATTCAGAAATATTCCAACCACTCACGTTCGGCAGCAAAGTTGGCTCCAAACCACTAAGCTGGTAAAAGTTCTCCAAAACCTAATGACAGATTTGTTAAGAAACATGCATGATGAAATTGTGAAAGAATACCACCTACTCCCTTGACAAATTTCGTCGTTGCCATGCTGATTTGTTTAATCTCTATTAGTCTATAAATTAAATAATAGTCGGCCGCCCACCGACCGACCGAGTGAAATCTGATTTGGCGTGGGCAGTCGGGATCCGAAAAGACGATCACCATTGGTTTGGGATTAATTTTTCTTTCATGTCACGTAGAGTCGTTCTCCGGGTCCTAATGAGCCATTGGCGAGGTTATATTTTGTCAACTCATTTAGTATATCTGGAAGAATGAAATTCCTCTCTTCGTCTGCAGTTAATTTCCATGGAGTTGAAAGTTTGGACACAACTTTGTCAAGCCCTCGTCCGCCTCCTATTAAATTGGATTTTACAACCGCCGCTATCAGTTGCAACTCTTCTTTACAGTCGTCCAATAATAATTCTACTTTTTCATTTTTCAATTGCTCGTTCATAAACCCGAATAATAAATAACCGTCATCAAGAGTTAATTTTTTGCTGATAGATGTTGAATGCACTAAGTTCTCCCCAGTTGTCCAGAAATCGAAAATGTTATCTCCCTTATATCCTAGACTCCACAATGCTGCTTCTAATTCTCGTCCTCGTAGCCAAAAAGCTGCGCACGGAATATTCAACATTTTAAGTCGTGCTTCAAATTTGGCATATACATACCTTCCGTCAACCTCCGAATCATGCTTGAATATTAACTGTAACGCACCTCGTTTGAAAAATCGTGCCGCATTTTCCATTCGAAGCCCTGGCGGAGATCGTTCAGGGAAGGGTATTCCAGAACGTGACAACCCTGATCCTAATTCATTGCTCAATCGATTGTATAATGAACTTTCATGATGCTTTAGGAGCTTCTCATTCTGGCTCCGACGATTGAGATATGAGCCAAATATCTTCGAATAGGCCATCTCTTCGGTGGCAGTGAATGGGCTCGACCCGTCTGTGGGTAGCTGGATATCTCTGATTCGAGTAGGCTTTAATGGCCTCGAAACCGATTTACTCAGTTCCGCGTATTTTAGCGCCCCCCCGGACAACTCTTGTATTTTTGGTCTTGACATTGCATCAGTCCCAGTCTATTCCATAGGGATCTCGCCTGCGGCAAAAAATTGAAATTTGAGAGAGCTTTTCCTAACCCATTTAATTACGCGCAGATGGGTGGGCGGAACGAGTGCGCGCACCCCTCCGCTTCTAATACATTGATCCTAAACTCAGCAGCCACACTCAATTTGGTAAAACGAACATTGTTTAGACCGGTTAACGTCAATATTTATCGAGGTGGAAGAGAAAGAGAAGGCAGCGTTGAAATTAAACCAGCTATCATAAGAAAGCATTTTTAAATAAAAATGGCGTCCACTCAACCGGAAGGAGTTGCCGTAAACAATATGTTCAATGGTCTCCGATCAAGGTAAGGCAGGCGAACGAACTGGATTTAATTAAGTTGCGAGTTTACTGAACTTTTCCATTTTCTAGAATACCCGAAGAAAGGGACCGAGCATCTTCCGAATTGAGGGATCATTTAGCTGCGATGGTGTCAGAGATGCCTCCAGAGCTATTCACGCGATACAACAACGACATCAACAAGCGTCTGTTCGAGTTGCTACGGACACCAGATACCTGTTCACGATTAGGTTCAATCCTAGCAATTGAAAAATTAGTTGAGGCAGACACTGGCGAAGAAACTGCCGTGAAAATTACGAGGTATGCAAATTACTTACGGTCTGTTGTGTTATCAAGTGAGCCTATTGTGCTTAAAGCTGCGTGCAATGCTATGGGTAAGCTCACACTTTACTCTGGGTTGGCAGGTGAATTGGTAGAGTTCGAGGTAAAACGGTCGCTGGAATGGCTACAGTCAGACCGTCAAGAAACAAGAAGACACGCAGCAGTTTTGAATTTATTGGCCATGGCCACCTACAGTCCAACTCTTTTATATTCCTACGTTGGGTCGGTTGTGGATAATTTATGGATAGCCCTCCGGGATCCCAAGGTTACCGTAAGAAATGATGCTGCCGCGTGTTTGAGCGAATGCCTTAAAATCATCTTCCAAAGAGATAGTGGACTTCGACAACAGTGGTATAGCAAGATTCTTGAAGAGGCTCAAAATGGGTTCAGAATTGGCACCTTGGAATCGGTGCATGGCTCATTATTGGTTTATAGGGAACTCTTGCGACATGCGGGAATGTTCATGCAACCCCGTTATACAGAGACGTGTGATACCGTGCTGAAATACAAAGATTCCAAAGAGGCTTTAATTCGACGCACTGTGATTTCAACATTGCCGGATTTGGCCAAATACAACCCAATCGAATTCACAAAGGTGTATCTAGTCGACAGTATGTCGCACTTAATTGGTCAATTGAAGAAGGAACGTGAAAGATCCCTGGTGTTTGAATCTATTGGTAAAATTGCAAAGTCTGTTAGAAGCAATATGTCATTCTATTTAGAACCGATTCTTGAAAACGTCAGAGAAGGCTTAAGTTCTAAAGGGTAAGTTTATAAAGTGCAAAAGAGGATTCATGCTAACAACGCATAGACGTACAAGAAAGGAACAAGAAGCACCAATATTTGAGTGTTTGGGGATGCTAGCCAGCGCGGTAGGACAGGCATTAGCCAAGCACATCTCGCGAGAGATTCTAGACCTCATATTTGCGTGTGGCTTAAGCGAAGCACTCAATGACTGCTTGGTAAAATTTGTTACTTATATTCCACCACTACAAGCCACCATTAAAGATCGATTGCTGAACATGCTGAGCTACACCCTCAGCGGCAACCCATTCCGACAACCAGGTAGCCCGAATTCATCTCAGCAAATGAACGTAACAGCTGCAAAGGAATACAGGGAGGCCATGCTTTCCAGAGATGGACTACCGTCAGACATGACGGAGGAAAAGCTGATAACGCTTGCATTACGTATGTTGGGGTCGTTTGATTTTAAGGGTTATTCTCTCAGTGAATTTGTCAAGAATTGCACAGTTACCTTTATGGAACATCCAGACCCGAATGTACGGACTGCGGCCGCGTTGACATCCTGCACTTTATATGTCAATGATCCAATCTGTCATCAAGTGAGTTCTCATGCGTTGAAGGCGGTAAGTGTAGTGCTGGAAAAACTCTTAACAGTTGCTGTGACGGACCCTTCAGCAGCACTTCGATGCGACGTTCTTCAATCGTTAGATCCAATCTTAGACCCTCATTTGTCACAGGCGGGGAATGTTAGATTGTTATTTGTTGCATTGAATGATGAAGTCTTCAACGTTCGTCATGTGGCCATCACGGTGATTGGTAGACTGACGCAAAGCAATCCAGCTTATGTGGTGCCCTCGCTGCGCAAGACGCTTATTCAACTTCTCACGGAGTTAGAATTCTCGAGTAATACCAAAACCAAAGAAGAGAGTGCAAAGCTATTGAGTGCACTAATGTCTAGCTCAAGGACTCTTGTGAAACCATATGTCAAGTCAATTTTCAAGGTCCTCCTGCCAAAAGCCCGTGATTCCAACGCTGCGGTTTCAGCTAGTATTATTGCTGCAATTGGAGAAGTTTCCAAAGTGGGTGCGGAGCAAATGGAAGAATATTTCTCAGACATAATGCCGCTTATTTTGGAAACCTTCCAGGATCAAAGTTCTTCTGTTAAGAGAGATGCGGCATTGAAAACACTAGGACAACTTGCCAGTAGCTGCGGATATGTGATTGAACCTTTGGTTCAGTACCCACAATTATTGGACATTTTGATTAACATACTTAAAACGGAACAATCGCTTGCGATTAAACGAGAAACTGTCAGAGTTTTGGGTATTCTTGGTGCGTTGGATCCTTACAGACACCGAGAAGTGGAACGAAATAATCATGACGACGACGAAGAGAAAGAGACAACCCCAATAGACATTAAATTACTGATGAAGGGGATGAGTCCCAGTTCAGACGAGTATTATCCGACTGTGGTTATTACCACGCTGATGGGGTTGTTGAAGGATTCCTCCTTAGTCGGCCACCACACTAACATTGCACAAGCTATTTTATTTATTTTCAAGTCTCTTGGTCTGAAATGTGTACCATTCCTGAGCCAGATTATTCCTGGGTTATTGGGTGTGATGAGAGTTAGTACCCATGGTATGACAGAGTTCTTTTTCCGACAGCTTTGTATTTTGGTCAATGTGGTTAAGCAGCATATTCGTTCCTACCTACCAAGCATTTTCGATATCATCAAGGAGTTTTTCCAATATCCTGCGCTGCAGCCGACTATTTTGAGTTTGGTAGATGCGATTGCGCAGGCGCTTGATGGCGAATTCAAGTTCTACATACCCAATCTTTTGCCATTGATGATTGGTGTTCTCCAAAGTGACAAGAAATCTTCGTCATGGGAATCAGCCAAAAAAGTAATGAACAGCTTTGTTATTTTTGGTGCCAACCTTGAGGAATATATTCATCTGATTATTCCAAATATTGTCAATTTGTTTGAATATTCTCCTAATCAACTCAAGATTGCAGCAATTGAATGTATTGGTGATCTGTCCAGAACTGTAAACTTGAATGACATGGCATCAAGAATTATTCATCCCCTTCTAAGAGTAATCAGCATGGGAACAGAAGACGTTAAAAAGGCATCAGTTGAGACTCTCTGTTCCTTAGCTTTCCAAATGGGCAGTGAATTTACTGTTTTTATCGAAGTTATCAACAAGGTGTTGGACAAGCACCGTGCGCATTCATCTACTTACGATCAACTTGTATCACGACTACTAAACAACGAACCTTTGCCACAGAATTTGAATCCCTACAGGAAGCGAGATAAAAATAGGGACGAAGCATCTCCAGCGGACGTCGCAACCAGTAAGTTACCGGTGAATCAGCAACATTTGAAACAAGCGTGGGACACATCTCAGCGGTCAACCAAGGATGATTGGCATGAATGGGTTCGGCGATTTAGTGTTGAACTTCTCAAGGAATCTCCATCCCATGCTATACGTGCATGTGCAAGCATTGCGGTTGTTTATACACCCCTTGCACGAGAGCTTTTTAATGCCAGTTTTTTCAGTTGTTGGACTGAGCTTTATGATCAATACAAGGAAGATCTGGTTAAGAACATTGAAGCGGCGTTGGTATCTCCTAACATTCCTCCTGAAGTGTTACAGATATTGCTGAACTTGGCAGAGTTTATGGAGCATGACGAAAAGCCTCTTCCAATGGATATCAGAACGCTTGCACACTACGCTCAGAAGTGCCATGCGTACGCGAAGGCTCTTCATTACAAGGAATTGGAATTCATCCAAGAACCCTCTGCAGTTACCATCGAATCGTTGGTCAGTGTTAATAATCATTTACAACAGACTGATGCAGCTATTGGTATTCTGAAACATGCTCAACGACATCATAATTTGCCTCTCAAGGAAAGTTGGTTTGAAAAGCTTCAACGATGGGATGACGCTCTGGAATCATATAATCGAAAGATAGCTGAAAGGATAGCTGAAGGTGGGGATCCAATGGAGTTTACCTTAGGCAAAATGCGATGTTTGCATGCATTGGGTGAATGGGACCAACTTTCCAAGATGGCACAGGATCAATGGACCAATTCTTCCAATGAAATTCGGCGTGCTGTGGCTCCGTTGGCCGCTGCTGCTGCATGGGGCCTCGGACAATGGGAAAGAATGGATACATATATCGGTGTTATGAAGCAAGATTCGCCCGATAGATCATTTTTCAATTCTATTTTGTGTATCCACCGTGGCTATTTTGAAGAGGCGTCGAAACAAATTATCAGTGCAAGGGATCAACTCATTACTGAATTAACGGCACTTGTTAGTGAAAGTTATAACCGTGCATATGGAGTTGTTGTTAGAGTTCAAATGCTTTCAGAATTGGAAGAAATTATCACTTATAAAAAGTTACCTGAAAACTGTGAAGATAGGAAAACAATGAGAAAGACTTGGATGAAGAGATTGAAGGGATGCCAGCGAAATGTCGATATTTGGCAGCGTATGCTCAAGGTTAGAGCACTCGTCGTTTCTCCTAAAGAAGACATGGACATGTGGATCAAGTTTTCAAATCTGTGTCGTAAATCTGGTAGGTTTGGAATTGCAGAGGAATCGCTGAACCAGTTATTGGAAGATTCTGAAGACCCGCAGCAGCCCAAGTCCGCCTCTCGAGCACCACCACAAGTTGTGTATGCTCAATTGAAATACATGTGGGCAACGGGTAGTAAAAATGATGCGTTAAACCATCTGGTAGAATTCACTACCAGAATGTCACATGATCTCAACCTGAAAGATGACGAATTGCTATCTCAACCGCTTCCATCCGAAAAACCAGGTGCTACTAAAGAGATTGAAGACTACACAAAATTGTTGGCCAGATGTTTCCTCAAGCAAGGTGAATGGCAAGTGCAGCTGTCTAACAACTGGAAGGAGGAAGCAGCAGATACTATTTTGGGATCTTATTTACTGGCAACTCATTTTGATAAGGGCTGGTATAAAGCATGGCACAACTGGGCGTTGGCGAATTTTGAGGTTGTTTCTGCTTATGACAAGTCAATGGCAGCTGAAAAGGAGTCCAAGAAGGAGTCCAATCGCATTGAAGAAGTTGGTGAGGAGCATAAGGAAGACAACGATGAAGAGGAGGATGAACCGCAGCACCCGATAGAGCTGGTGAGCAGACATGTGGTCCCAGCAATGAAGGGGTTTTTCCACTCAATTGCCCTTTCAGAACAGAAGGCTCTACAAGACACCCTTCGGTTGCTGACGTTATGGTTCAAATATGGTGGCCTACCTGATCCAGCGGCGGCCATGGTGGATGGAGTTGAAATTATTAAGAGTGAGGTTTGGCTGGAGGTATTGCCTCAGTTGATCTCACGTATCCATCAACCGGATCCTACGGTTTCGAAGGCGCTGCATAATCTCCTTACACGGTTAGGTAATGAGCACCCTCAAGCTTTGGTATATCCTCTCATGGTGGCTATCAAGTCCGACAGTGTGTCAAGACAAGTGGCAGCTAGTAGTATTTTGGACAAGATGAGAACGCATAGTCCAGTATTAGTTGAACAGTCTGAACTGGTCAGTCACGAGTTGATCAGAGTTGCTGTGTTATGGCATGAACAATGGCATGAAGGCTTGGAAGACGCATCCAGGTTCTTCTTTGGAGATCATAATATTGAAAAAATGTTTGCGACACTGGAACCACTTCACAAGACGCTGGAACGGGTAAGTTCAATCGGAATCTTATTGTTTCAGTCGAACCTTGCTAACAAATTTTTTTTTAGGGTCCGGAAACCTTGAGGGAAATTTCATTTCAAACAGCTTTCGGCCGGGACTTGCATGATGCGTACGAATGGGCTTTGAGTTTCAAGAGGTCGGGTGACTTAACCCATCTCAACCAGGCCTGGGATATATACTACAATGTTTTCAGACGAATCTCACGGCAGTTACCTCAACTGCAGTCACTGGAGCTGCAATACGTTTCACCGAGGTTGCTTAAGGCCTCAAATTTGGAACTGGCGGTACCGGGTACTTATGGGCCAGGAAAGCCAGTTATAAGAATTTCGAAGTTTGAGACAACCCTATCGGTTATCTCATCAAAACAACGTCCGAGAAAGATATCGATGCATGGCAGTGATGGTAAAGAGTACCAATATGTCCTGAAGGGTCATGAAGATATTAGACAAGATAATCTTGTTATGCAACTTTTTGGATTAGTGAACACATTGCTTACTGATGACCCAGATTGCTTCAAAAGACATTTGAACATTCAGCAATATCCGGCGATCCCATTATCGCCCAAATCAGGCCTTTTGGGATGGGTCCCACACAGTGATACTTTGCACTTCTTGATTAGGGAGTATCGTGAAGGGAAGATTTTGCTCAATATCGAGCATCGTATCATGCTACAAATGGCGCCTGATTATGACAATTTGACGCATCTGCAAAAAATTGAGGTGTTTACGTATGCCCTGGACAACACACGAGGACAGGATCTTTATCGGGTGTTGTGGCTAAAAAGTAGATCATCCGAAGCATGGCTAGATCGACGTACTCAGTATACACGATCATTGGCTGTGATGTCAATGGTTGGGTATATTTTGGGATTGGGCGATAGACATCCGTCCAACTTGATGTTAGATCGCTTCACAGGTAAGGTCATCCATATTGACTTTGGCGACTGTTTTGAGGCTGCAATGTTACGTGAAAAATTCCCAGAAAAAGTTCCATTTAGACTGACGAGAATGTTGACATATGCAATGGAAGTGAGTGGAATTGAAGGAAGCTTTCGAATTACATGTGAGCATGTTATGACGTTGTTACGACAAAATGAAGAATCTTTGATGGCCATTTTAGAAGCATTTGCATATGATCCATTGATCAATTGGGGGTTCGAGTTACCTAACACTATGAACCCAGAAGCTGGCGGACAAAAGCGAACCAGTACCACCTATGGAGCTGTTGATCCTTCGGAGTTAAAGCGAAGAGCCCAGCTGGATGAGACAGAGGCTAAGAAGGTTGAGCATGAACAACAGGCAACGGCAAGAAACATTAGAGCTGAAACGGTGCTGAAACGGATTAAGGACAAACTCCACGGTAACGATTTCAGAAACAAGAAGGAGTTAGAAGTGCCCGAACAAGTTGATCGATTGATCCAGGACGCCACAAATATCGAAAACCTTTGTCAGCATTATATTGGTTGGTGTTCCTTCTGGTGATCCCGTCATTTTTACTATTATTATTATTATTTTTTATTGTAACGTTTGTAGCGCACCTTTTAGTTTGGCAGCCCAGTTTGAATAACATTTAATTTTTCAATCCACTGTCGTACCAATGGGTGTGTATCACCTTCCCAGTTGATATTTGCCTCTTCGTCGAAATACTTCGGTGAAAATAATTGTTCAATAGATAACTCTTTCAAGGCCTGTTCCTCCAATTCCTTCAGACCTAACCCTTGTAAAGTGCCCACAACTTTCCCGACCTGGAGCCCAATCTGGGCACCAATCGGAAAGCTATCATCAAAACCTATTTGTAAAGCTTCGTCTTTGTATAAGGTGACTCCGTCTACATATCCCGCAGTATGGTGTTCCCTGCGGACTCTGATTGTTTGGGAGACCGGCTGATCTTCATCATCAGATCCCCAAACTGGGGACGACGAACCAGAC
>JAJLUK010000022.1:115070-125808 GCA_030570055.1 Blastobotrys chiropterorum
AAAAAAAAAAAAAAAAAAAAAAAAAAAAAAAAAAAAAAAAAAAAAAAGAGTTAAATGGTTTTACCAATTGCTTATTCCATCGACTAATTGTTAACGGATCTAAATAACGTGACTATAGATTCGGCCACTTACTGCTACGCGGAATATGCAATTTACAGCCACTCTAGCCGCTATAGTATCCAACAAGGTTGCGTCACTTTTGAATCATATAAGGCTCGTCTGAGAAAAAGGAGCAAATTTGCATAAAACAACTTTGAAAGCCTCATATGGGTAACAATGCGTGTAACGGAGGTACAAAGTCTAGCATTAATGTAAGGGAATAACTGCTATGCATAGCTCTCTGAGTCCGGAAACTCTATCGGATCGATAATACGACGTACATTATCGCGTATAAATATGCCGATGCCTCGGACCGACGGAATATCCTTTTTCATTGATAACAACACCATGTCCACAATTATAAAGCGATTGAGAGAATTACCAACTTGCGATTTAACAGATGCATTGCTGTCCTTGGGAGTTCCATTGGGGGGCTATCTACATGGTATCAAGACAGTCTCGGGCCTTAAAGTGTGTGGACCTATATACATTGTCAAGTATGAGAAGAAGGAGGTGGCTACCAAGAAGCTTCCAGGACACTACATTGACACAATCCCCAAGGATCACGTAGTATTTATCAAATCGCCACGAGATGTGGTTAGTGCAGTCTATGGTGGGTTGATGTCTACACGCGCCAAGGCGTTGGGTGCGGTTGGTACTGTGGTTGACGGGTTGATAAGAGACTCGCAAGATCACAAAGAGCTCAAATTCCCAGTGTTTGCCCGAGGAACCAGTAGTGTAGGACCAAAAAGTTCAGTCGTGGTTACCGATGTGGACGTACCTGTCGAAGTAGACGGGAACGAAGTCAGAACTGGAGATTATATCGTCGGCGATGAAGATGGAGTCGTGTGGATTCCTGCAGATAAGATTGAAGAGACGATTCGAATCACTGAAGAAATAATCGAGGATAACGAAAAAGTGGGTGCGGAAATAAAAAATGGAGCCGGCTTTCAAGAAGCAGCAAAGAAACATCGACGTCATTAAATATAGCCCCAATTAGTATTTTCGTTAGCGCTAGTGTCAGATTTGCCATGCTCGAGTTGTAGACGCTCTGAGAAGCTCATTTGAGTCGGATCGTGATTAGTGAGTGGACGAGTAAATGGATTATCGAAAGTTTCACCGTGATTTAGTAATGTAGCCCATTCCATGTCCTCTGTCATTTCGTCTTTGCTCCGTTGTTGGTCGGGTAATGCGCCAGAGACGCTGGAGTGGTTGGAGTCATTCGCTTCACGGGCGGACATCGACCATGGCTGTGACTGTGAGATTTGTATGGGTAGAGAAGATGCATACGGCGAGACCATTGGTAGGTTGCCATGGCCACCTGCTGCAAGTCGCCCTGACGAAATGGTGATAGCACTGCTAGCAGAAGATGGCGGTCCGTCTTCAAAATCTTCAGAAATATATTTTGATTGTGGAGGTGGACGGAAACTACCACTTAAACGCGGTAGCGATGATAGCAAGGAAGTGTGTTGAGGTAACGATGATCCTAATGAGGGGTCAATGAGATCAAGTTTGGAAGGTGGTTCACTATCTGCTGCAACAACCCCTTCAGCAGCAGACTCTTGTAGATCTTGCGAATGATCCGCCTCGACTGGTGCCGACGGGATTTCAATTCCCAACGATTCATCGAATTCGAACAAATTTTCTGAATAAGTATCTTCATTTTCCTCAGATACTTCATTGGTTTGCGCCCGTGATTTGTCTTGCTGTAATTGTGACGGTGATTGCGTCGTGTTTTCCTGCTGCTGTAATCCATGCACAGTATTACCGGTAACTGCAAGAGAATCCAATTCTTTGTTCAATTCGTTATTGGCTTCATCGTCGTCCGTATCACTCCCTTCAAGGTCCTGCTCTTCAGAATCACTGCTACTGCTACTTTCCTCTGGAACATAGACCTCTGGCTTGGAGGCAAACATGACTCGTTTGGGTGATCTATGTCCACTCGACTCAGAATCAGACGTAGAAGTAGAGGAACTCGGCTTGTGTTTGAAACTGGACTTTAACGGAACCTTTGGTGACCCATTGTTGGAAGAATTTGACCGAAACGAAGACGGAGTTGTAGACGAAGTCCGAGGTGGAGGCGATACAGACGTTAGCAGATCATCTTCCTCTACCGCGTCCTCTTCGGCTTCCAAAGAATTCTTGACAGATGCTATCCTCTGGTTATGCTCACTAACCAGCTGCTCGCAAAAGTCATAAAACTCTCTCGCTTTGGTTTCGGTGTATCGGACAATTTCATTGTGTATTTCCCGTTGCTTGTACTTTATCCGTTCCAGATCACCCCCCGACAGGGCATTATCTATAGCACCCCGAACAGACGGATCAACATACTCCAGCAAATAGTCAGCACCTTTACTCATAGCGGCGTGCGTGCGTGCGTGATGTGGGTGTGAGAATACGTATGTTGCGTAGGTGTGCACGTGTATCAAAAGAGATTAGCAGTATATTTTATCTCGTTTTTCTGTGCGGGAGTCTCGTGGGACAAAACCGTTAGAACGAATATAATATTCTGGACGCGGAGAATTTAATAAAACAACAAAATTATACCCAATGCAGACAAATGATGCAATCAAAAAGCACTCGTTCACGGGCGTTAGGACAATTGTCTACAGTTCAGGACTTCAGACAAGGCCTTTATAAAAATCCGATCGCGTTCCACAAAGAACTGGGCGAACAAGTAGTGGTGCGGGAAGACCAAAATTCTAGTGGCGGGACCGAGGTTCGCCACGATAGGGAGAAAGACCACGGAGAACGCATAGTCTCATTTTATGAGGCGGTGATATCACAGAATCACGGGAAGGACTCAGACAGCAGCGAGAGGAAATGGTGTGACGTGTGTGGATGTCAGATTATAGATCAAAATCGGCACCACCTCTCAACTGCTCATTTGAGCTCCACCACACATGTTGAATCTCCAGCCAGCCCTTTAATGTTTGGCCCGCGTCACTCTGGATACAAATATTTGGTCAAACACGGATGGTCTCCGCTTTCTAAACGTGGGTTGGGTGTCGAGGGCCGAGAAGGCTCGAGGACGCCGATCAAAGTACAGAAGAAGGATGATCGGCTGGGGATAGGCTCGAAGCAAGCAAAAAACCAAGGTTCAAATGACGTCAAAAGGAAAGTTGTGGAAATGAATGCAAAAGAGTCCGTTGCGCACTATGAGGATGAGCGAGAGAAGCGACGAAGAATCGCATATGAAGTATTTAGTTAGTACGGATCGGATAATCGACATTTCGTTCCAACCAAGAGTTGCAACATTTCACCGTTCTGTGGTCGGTATGGCATCCTTCAATTGTCTAAAAGAGCAACTCCCCGTATTTTGCCTTCAAGTGTCTAATTAGAACTTTATTAATATCCTTGCCTGCGGGTAATAAAGTTTTGAAACTACATATATATCACAGCCAGCATTATGTACGTGTGTATACTTATTCTTTGTGGCCATAGTTGGCTATAACAATGCTGTCGTTTATTGGGAAAAGTCAATTACTGTTAGCGCTGGTCTTTACCGCACTGACAATTCTCTACCTGATCATTACAATTAGGCCCACAAACAACGGGCACATGTTATATGTAGTAGATCATCGCAGACCGTTGATGAGACCTCGAAACGCTCCTGAGCAACATCAGCATCAAGAAGGTCAGCAGAGACAACAGCCAATAAACGGACATCAAGACGCAAGGTCCTACTATGAGTTTGATTCTAACCCGGATAATGACCAGCAACAACGTGATCCGGGAAATCACAGTGGTGACCAACAGCCCCCACAGCAAAGCCAAACTGATGGCCATCGTACAGTCACCAATGGCAATGGCAGCGGCGATGGAGAGCGCCATACCTCACAACCTTCCTCGAACGACAGAAGTGACACCGATACCCAAACAGAGACACCAGGATATAACGCGAATGTAAAGGATTGTCCAAACTACGCCAACTATGCTTGTCAAAAACATGAACCATTTTCTGCTGGGGCGTTGAAGTTACCGTATCAACGACCTGAAGAAAAATGTCGAAGCTTCAAGTCCCCAATTGTTGAAGATATTATTAAATATTTCAACAATAGAATTGAAGACCGCGATCTTGCTCGACTGTTTGAAAACTGCTTCCCAAACACGCTGGATACTACCGTTCGATGGTTCAAAGACGGTGACGACCACTCCTTACCGCAAACCTTTGTGGTCACTGGTGATATCACAGCTGAATGGATACGAGATAGTCAACGTCAGCTATCGCCATATCAACCACTGGCCGCTAAAGATGGAAAGCTAAAGGCGCTATTGTTGGGCGCAATTAACACGCAAACGAAGTTTGTCAATAAGGCGCCGTACTGCAATGCATTCAATCCCCCAGAGGATTCAGGAATTGCGCCTGAAGACAACCGTCGGAACGACGTTGTGTTTCCGCCGTATGACAAAAACGCCGTGTTTGAATGTAAATATGAACTGGACTCTGTGGCATCTTTCTTCGCACTCGGAAACGATTTTTATTCAAACACAAAAGACGGCTCCTTTGTAACGGATGAATGGAAACAAGCTGCCAAATCACTAATCAAAGTGCTCGAGGAACAAGCTCTGCCGTCATTTGATAAAAATGGCAGCTTGATGGACGCCAAATATAGCTTCCAACGAGACACTCAAGATTCGACAGAAACATTACCCCTGTCAGGAGAAGGATATCCAGTGAATTCTGATACTGGATTGGTCCGTTCCGCGTTTCGACCGTCCGATGACGCCACGTTGTTTCAATTCTTCATACCAGCAAATGCACAGCTAGCTGTGGAAACTAAAAGAACTGGGAAAATGCTTCAAGAGATGAATAAGGACTCTGACAACCTTGCAAATACATTGATTCAAATCAGTAAAAGGGTCGAGAGAGGTGTTTGGGAATATGGGCGGTTCCACCATAGGACATTCGGCGATGTATTTGCCTACGAAGTTGATGGGTACGGAAGCGTTTTAAATATGGACGATGCCAACTTACCATCTCTCCTCTCGCTCCCGGATATGGGGTTTGTGAGTAGGGACAATTCGGTGTATCAAAATACTCGACGGATGGTGCTCTCCAACCGCGGTAATCCATATTACGTCACAGGCAAGCTGTTTAGCGGTATTGGAGGACCACACGCTGGCATCAAAAATGCGTGGCCTCTGTCGCAAATTATAAAAATTAGGACAAGTGATAATGATAATGAGATTAGGACTTCATTGGAAATTCTCAAAAATTCAACTTCAGGCTTGGGGTTGATGCATGAATCCATTCACGTGGACATGCCGTTAGATGATCTAAAGTCATTCACCCGGCCATGGTTTGCTTGGATAAATTCAGAATTTGGGAAAGCAATTATGGATATCGCTGAAAGAAAGCCGTATTTAATCTTCAAGGATGGTCAGCGAGAACCATTCTCAATGGAGTCTGCGGTCAAAAATGCAACAATACATGTAAGAGAAGTGCTTGGTAAAAGATTTGAAGACGCCAAACAGAAGATATTTGAGAATTAATTTTGATTATCATTTTTATTCTTACTATTTATTTATTAATAGCTTGTTTCGTTCTTTATTTAAATATACACTTTATTGTTTTGCTTGTCGAAGCATTTTCATCAGAGCTTCCTCTTTATTTCCAGAAGATTCTTTCAACGCCTCTTGGTATCGAGCTTGAATGCCAGCATCGGTCGAATCATTAATTTCACCCTGACGGTCAGTGAAAGTGTGCTCTCTGGTGGGTGCAAATTCATCTGCCTCGATAAAGCCTGATGTTTCGTCGTCATCTTCATGATCTGAAAGAACTTCTTCCTGAACATTCTTGTTCTTGTCCCGGTTATCCTTTATACCTATATCTTTCATCAGCTTTGTCAAATCCTTGGTCTTGCGTTCTTTTGATTCTTCTTCTCGCTGTTTCATGATTTGCTCGCGTTCGGCTTTATAGTCCCTGTTATACTCTTCAACCTTGTTATCCACGGCATCCAAAAAGTCGTCAAACCCGGCACCCGTCATGGCCGAAACCCCAACAACATCCAGATGGTTATAGAATTCCTCTAACATCAGTGACATCGAGTTGATGAGGGAGCTCATATAGCCAGATCCTTCAGAGGACTCGTCTTCCTCACGCTCCCGCAACACCTTTTGGAACACTTCAAAATCAGACATCCACTCCTTGGCAAACTCAGCATCTTGAACGTCAGTCTTATTGAACACCACAATCATTGGAAGTTTGGTTTTATACAGAATTGAGCATGCGTAAAGCATATTTGACATGAAAGTTGCCGGGGAGGTGGTTCTCGGAGTGTCCACAATATACGCAATGACTGTCGGAAAAGCAGAGGCCATTGCATCAGTAATGATTGCTCCCGAGGCTGACCAGATAAAGCATTCGATTTGGCCCGGAGTATCTATAATCACATTATCGATCTGCGCCGCTCTTTTCTCCACGAGTCCGAGTACTTGGTCGATCTTTGTGGCGAAGAGGTTTAATGAGGTCATAATAGCACCATTAGGTCCCAGATTATAATCCTCCATCACCTTTTTATAGTTTACTGAGTCTCTAATGTCGATATTAGGGCCAAACGGCACTTTCGTTACCGCCGGATCAAGGTTGATCACATATGGCGGCTTTTTTTTACTGTGTAAATGAGAATTCAATCTCTGCATGAATGTGGTCTTACCGGACCCTTTGGTGTTTTATAGTTAGACACTATTATGACTAATTCAATTCTTCTGTCTAAACTCACCAGCCATTCCTATGCAAATCACGTTCGATGGCATTTTTTCTGTAGTGCGTGTCTTGACTTTTTTTTTTCTCGTTGATTATCAATGCTATGTCCCACCCTACGCCGGAAGGTTCGAACTTTTTTGTGCGTCGGCCCGACTCTTATCAGCTCTAGGAAAGGCCCGACCCGAATGGCGGTGCTAGACTCAACTGAATTGTTCGACGCATATGTCGAAACACTGTTGATGCTGCACTTCGTATTTTCTTGTGATGAAAGCTATCCGCGCGGTACATTAATGCTTAATTATCCCGGAAACGATTTATACTCTGAGGTCGAAGGCTTACTCCTCTCCGAGAATACAGGAAAGTTAGCTCTGCGTAGCGAGAGCGCTTGGAGTTTGGACTGAATCACGTAAATTGACATACATAACTCGATTAATTAAAGCACGTTATATATTTTGTGTGTTGACATCCTGCGCAATTGCGACCCGAGAGCTAGTGGAACAAGTGCGTCAACTTTTTTGTGGTGGTGCGGAAGAGTCCCAAACACTTGCCTCATCGTCCGAAATATGAGTGAAATACTAATTTTGCCCGCAGTGTCTTCTGGTAACATTGCTCAGCTAGCTGTGGACCTGCTAATACACACTCTCGGAGCAAAGTATCTAAAGAGTCTCGATGACCGCTATTTATATCCATTTGTTGGTCCTCAAGACGTGTCAGCAGAGTCTTCATCATCGTCTGCTACAGCTGCATCCATCTCTACCCCAATTGATGTGTACAGAACCCAAGCTGGATACACCATAATACAATTAAGGTCACCTACCCTCCCGGGATTTCGGGAGCGGTTCGTGAAAGAGACGCTTGTGCCTTTTATTGAAAGTGGCAAATACAAGCAAGTTGTCGTCTTAGGGTCAAGCAATGCTGCCTTGAGCCAAAATCATCCCAGTCAAGCTCCAATCCAGTTGTATTCTGCATGTTTGGCTGACCAGCTTTCTGGACTGTCGCTGAACTCCAGTTCACAGGTTCAAAAACTGCCTGACGAGCTACCCGAATCTGGCATTGTGCTAGACATTGCCAGGCTCGTGTCATCGTCGTTGGCGATAGTTGCGTTTGCATATGAAGGAGATAATTTCGTCGATGCGGAGAACCTTGCTAATGAAAGCGTAAAGGTTTTGGGCATCAACTGTACACAATGGGTCCGGCCAATCTCGTGGAAGCGAGCATATGGGAAGGATGTGCCTGTGGGGCTCGAAGAAGGTCTCTATTCTTAATAACATTAGTCGTCTTTTCTTTTCTTTCTTTTCTTTTTTTTTTTTTTTTTTAATTACTTGCTATATTCGTTTAAGATCCTCTCCTCTACCGAATCCAACAGGTAATTGTGCTTTACAAGCTCAAGGTTCTCTGCCTCGGCGTTATACAGCTTCTTGTAATCGGTTCCAGGCTGCGCCATATTCATCATTGCAGGATTGGCACCCATTGCAGCCATCCCACCAGCGGAATTACCGTTTCCAAGAATCAGAGAATACACAGATTGCAGCCCGAGAAGATTCAAAAAGTACCATGATAGAGACGAGACCCATCTGACGTCAAGGTCCTTTGTGGCAACACCGGATTGTAACATATCCTTGAAACGAATTGTCAGCGGGAATGGCAGTCTCATCAACACAAATCCTGCAAAAAATGCATTAATCCAGCCCATCATGATTGTTTGTGGGACAACCATCATGATCTGGCCCTTCATCATCTCCATCATGTTGTCCATCATCTTTGGATCTGTCAGCATGTTTGGCGCCCCGCCGTTGTTCGAAGAATCTGGGTCCTTCAAAAATTTGTTATCCTTGATGCTCTGGCACAAGTACACCTGACGTGTTTGGAACGAGTCCAAAGGTATAAAGTCAGCATTTGTTCGGAGCAGATTGCAATATTGAAGAAACTGTTGTTCTCGAACGGATTTGGCATCCCCGACCTTGGGGGCGGGTTGAAGAAGCTGGGTGGCATAATGACGCAGAATCCCCACGAGAATCATCACAAACAAAATGGGAAAGAGTACCCATTGTCTCAAGCTCGGATCCAACACAAGATCTGGTACCGCCATTTTTTTCGTGAAGTGGTGTTCGTTGGAAGCGGTGGTGTTGGGAAGTGCTTTCAACACGCCGAACGGTACAAAAAAAAAAAAAAAAAAAAGGCCAGCAAGGCTGATCTAATATTAGATGGTCGGTAGTAAAACGGTCATATAAAAAAATTGGATATTATTATAACAATCTATTTAATACTCATCAGTTCCATTTACAATGACATCATTAATCTTAAGAATCATTCTGGTCAATTGTGTGGCTAACAAAAGCTGTTGTCGTTTGCCAATCAACGGGTCAATAACAAAGTTTTCTCGCATATCGTTGGTGCCGGTATTCAGACAATCAACACCTAGTCTAGAGTTGTTTTCCTTGACTTGTCTGGACTTGATGGATGCCAGCGTCTCAATTGGAGCCAGACCAGAATTTTCCGCAAGAGCCATTGGAATGGCATCCAAGGCAGAAGCGAACGCTCTGAATGCATATTGGTCAATACCGGTTTGGTCGTCCGCAGCTTCAGCAACTGCGTTGGAACAAGTGATTTCGGCAGCGCCTCCACCATACACAACTCTGTTATCCGTGACAAGGTTACGGACAACGCATAGAGAGTCGTGCAACGCACGCTTGGCCTCTTCTACAATCATGTGGTTGGAGCCTCTCACAAGGACAGTAACAGTCTTTGGATTTGCGCACTCTTCCACCACCAGCATTCGCTCTCTGGTGGTACCGAAGTCGATTTCTCTAATGCTACCAGCTGTGCCGAGTTTGTTTCCTGCCAAATCCTCAAATCTCGGCACAATTCTACCATGAGTGGCCATGGCCAAAAGTTCAATCTCTGGGCCACCGACCCATCTGACCGCTGGCAAGTTGTTTTGCATTAAAAGGTGGTTTGCCTCATCATCAAACCCCCATTGACAGATGACCAAGTTGGCGCCTGCATCCTTGACGTAATCAATCATTTGCTGGAACTTCTCCTGCTCATAAGCCTGCAAGTTTTTGAATTCTTCCACATTGCTAATGTCAAGCTTGTGTTTCGTTTTTGGCTTTGGTGGCTCGAATGGACAGGTTAAAATGGCAATTTTGGCATCTTTAATTTCCCGCGGCATTTGTGGGTGCGACATATCCTTGTCGAGGATCACGCCTCTGACCAAACTGGTGTCTTCAAGAGAGCCTCCCTTCTTACCATCAACCTTGATCAGTTCGAAATCGACATCTTTACGTTCCATATCGGCGACGGACAAGACTGCATCCACGGCGATGTTGGCGAACTTCTCGTGCGCCATGGAGACAATCTTGCTTCCCAAACTTGTTCGAGCGGCTTTGAGCAAGTTGGTCTTATCTTCTCGACTCACTGGAATTTCTTCTGAAACTGTGTCGAGATGTTCAACTGCCACTTTACAGGCCTCGTCAAATCCATTCGCAATCTTGATAGGATGAATACCCTTGTCAATCAGCTCGGATGCTTGTTCCAACAGCGCACCAGCTAGTACAACAACCCCAGTAGTACCGTCACCGATTTCATTATCCTGCGACTTGGATAACTCAACCAATAACTTGGCAACTTGGTTTTCCACCTCCATTTGGCCTAGAATGGTGGCACCATCATTAGTAACGGTGATCGCTCCATCGGGTGAGATTAGAATCTTGTCCAATCCCCGTGGACCTAATGAAGTCTTGATGATGTTGGCAACAGTTTTGGCTGCTAGAATGTGGTTCTTGGTAGCTTCAATCCCGTGTGTTCTCTTCTTCTTGCCCTGATCCCGGACGATAATGAATGGTCGTCCCATTTCGTCCTGGGCCATAATGGCATTCGACATGTCTGGCATGGCCATCTTGCCCTGTCCCCCCTGTGGTGGCGCTTGCA
>JAJLUK010000022.1:125908-179014 GCA_030570055.1 Blastobotrys chiropterorum
TTTTTTTTTTTTTTTTTTTTTTTGTCACGCCTAAAAAATTTCAGAAACTCTAGATAATACACAATGTCGGTAGTGGGTAGTTTAATATTCTGTGATGATTGTGGGAACCTTCTAGATAGTGTCACAGACAAGTCCAAGACTCTGGACTGTTCACAATGTTCTCGTTCATATCCTTCAAAGAATTTCGCCAACCTGAAGGTTGTCACAAAATCAGCTAAGGAAGCTTTCCCATCAGTTCTCAAATCTAAGCGATCCGAAGTTAACACTGATGTGAAAGAATCAGACGAAGGTGCCACGGTAAGTTTGCTAGTAATGTTTCCAAGTCGCGACGATTTCTAACAAAATGTTCGTTTAGATCAAAGAAAAATGTCCTCAATGTGGTAATCCTGAAATGCAATATCATACTCTTCAATTGCGAAGTGCGGATGAAGGTGCCACAGTGTTCTACACGTGTCCCAAATGTAAATACAAGTTCCGACAAAACAACTAGAACCCCGTTATGTGTATTATTATTAATTATTATTTAACTCAATTGGATGCCGCAGTTACAGCAGACAAATCAGTATAATCCATTTGATCCGAGTTTTCATATTCATACATGTCCAAAGCGACCTCAGCTGACTGTCTGACGACCAATTCATTGTCCTTCGCAAATTTGTTCAGAATAGGAAGAACGTCGTCAGTAGCAATAGACCCCAATGCCTCGGCTGCCTCATGTCTAACCATGCCTTCCTCATTGGTATCACTGAGAACCTTTATGAGCGAAGGAACACTAGCTGGGTCGCATAATTGACCAAAAACATAGGCAATCTCGTGCCGGAATAAGGCTGAAGGATCGCCAAATCCAGTAGCCAATGCTTCCACTGCATCAGTAGTGCCAATATCTCTCAACCGGAACATGGCCCTATATCTATTGAACAGTGTTTCCTTTTGATCGTTCAACATGGCCTTTAACTTTTCAATATGGTCATTGTTTTCTGTTGGCAATGGTGGGGCCGGGTCGATAGAGCTGAATGCAGATTCTTGCAGCTCTTCCTTCTTTCGTGCCTCGGAGTTTTCCCAATTTATTCTGTCAATTGCTAACTCACAGGTTTGTCGGATCACCTCCGATGGGTCATTCTTGAAGTAGTCTTGCAACAACTTCATGCAGGAGTCATTTCCGATGGCCCCCAACGCTTCGGCAGCCTCATGACGCACCATGCATGGCTGGTTCAAATCTTCAAGACAATTTTCGAGGGGCTTGATGGAGTAGAGTTGTTTGGTTTGGCCCAAAACATATGCGATTTCGTGTTTTAAAAGTTCAGAGGGATCTTTGAATCCTTCTGCAATGACATCGATGGCGTCTGTAGAACCTTCAGTACCCAGACTTTTCAAGTGGAAAAGGGCTCGGAACCGATGGGCTAGCGGGGTCTTGCCGTCGAGGTTCAATAGAGTGGATCGAAGGTTTTGCAGTTCTTGTCCCTTGCCGTCAGACTGTCTTAATTCATCCATTGTGCGTATTTATAAATATGTATGCGAGGAAGAGAGTGAAATTTTCGAAATTTCCATCTGATAAAAAAAAATATATATATCGGCCCGCCGACGAAAATAAAGACCGTTTAGGTTACACTGCCACTCAGCCGTGATGCAGTAGCCACTATAAATTGAAATTCAGCATTACTCATGTCCGACTGGATTTTTGTTAGTATACGTCGTTTTAGAACAGGGCCCAGTATTTAAGTACACATGCATACCTTAGGCTACGAGCAAACGGAAACTACAATCAGCGCCGCATGCGTCCAATCTAGACCACTGAGCATGGCACTAGGAATTCGGTAAAATGAAACACATGAAACTTGTGACAAATCTCTAAGAATAATTCTACAAAATGGAAATTTGAAAGCGGGAAACATCTATAATCTGGGCTAGTTACTTTTGCTTTGTTTTATAATATATTTTTAAAATTAAACAGTTTGTGTGTCTATGTATTCTACAAATTTAAAAGTGTTGCAAATTAAGGTATCCGAAAGTAAAAAATAAAACTGATGTGAACAAAAATTAGAGCAAAACTGCACCAAGAGCAGCTACCATGACTGCAAAAGAAGCGCCGATAGCCTTTGGAGCACCGTTGACTTGGGCAATGGTGCTCTCTGGGCAAGTCGGACCAGTGCAGGTTTCAGTTTCTGCGCAAGATGAGCCAGTGCAAGATTCGGATCCAGAACCAGCTGGAGAACTGGAAGCTTTGGCTGGCGAACAATCAGCACCAGTGCAAGATTCTGGAGCGCCGGCGGCAGCAGCTGGGGTTTTGCAATCAGTGCCAGAACAAGATTCAGAGCCAGCTGGAGAAGCAGCAGAAGCAGGAGCACAGTCTGCGCCATTGCAGGCAGCAGGGCAGGCAGCTGATGCAACAGAAGCAGGCTTGCAATCGGAACCAGTGCAAGATTCGGAAGCAGCAGAAGCAGGCTTGCAATCGGAACCAGTGCAAGATTCGGAAGCAGCAGAAGCAGGCTTGCAATCGGCACCAGTGCAAGATTCAGAAGCAGCTGGCGAGCAGTCTGGGCCGTTGCAGGGTTCAGTAGAGGCAGGAGATGGGCAGTTAGGTCCAGTGCAGGGTTCTGCAGCTGTTGGAGCGCAATCTGGGCCAGTACAAGCTTCCGAAGCAGCATCAGCTGGGCAGTCAGCGCCGGTACAAACTGGAGCTGTTGGAACGCAAGTTGGGCAGGAAACTGGACCGGTAGGAGTGACATATGATGCACATGGAGAAACAACAGTTACTGGTTGGTTAGCTGAAGTAGTGGTGAATGTCGACATAGACGTGGTCATGACACACGCCTCACAAGGTTGAACAACTGCAACACATGTTGGACATGGCACCACAGTAATAAGTGGACAAGCTGTAACTGGGTTAACAGTCTTAGTAGAACACACTCCAAGGCAGCATTCAGTAACTGTTTGAGTAAGAGTTACAGGTGGATCTGTAACCATTTTAGTAACAGTAGATGGTGGGTCGGCTGTCATGGAGGTGATAGTAGCACTCGCGGACGCAATAGTAGAACTTAGGCCAGAAGTAACTACCGACGACATGACCGACGAGGTTAGAGCAGAAGATGTGACTGCTACAGAAGAAGCTGGGGCTGAAGACACTGGAGCTGAAGACGCTGGAGCCGAAGACGCTGGGACTGAGGAAGGCGGAACCGAAGACGCTGGGACTGAGGAAGGCGGAACCGAAGACGCTGGGGCTGAGGGAGCCGGAGCTGAAGAAGCTGGAGCCGAAGATGCTGCAGCGGCAGAGGTTGCTGCTCCAGATGCCTGAGCAGAGCAGGTAGCAGCTAAGATTGCGACGCTTGCAAAAGTATTAAACGAAAGCTTCATTTCTGAATTATTGATAAAGAGTGAATGAGAAATGAATAGTGAATTAAAAGAGTGACGATGGTAGCGAGAGAACGACAAATGGTAAATTCGGGTCCATTTTATAGATTGCACAGTTGGCCATGACAAAATCGTACTAACTGCTTCCGGAAGAGTTTTTTTCTCCGGGGAATGTAGGATACCCCAAATGGAACGAGTATAGACAAAGTACAAAAAGTGGTTTAGAATAGCTTTCACAAAATTTTCCGAAAATGGAGACAACAAAGTACGAAGGGGGTGTTAATTATATCCGTTGAAACACAACATTCTCTTCACAATACTAACTGCTGATATTTTAGTTTTCTATAATCGAAAATGGAAAGATTTAAAGGTAAATTCCCAGGTTATGTTGAATTTAAACTCGGGGGACGGCAACAAGAATGCCTTCACTAATCTATTGGACAGCCGTACAGTGTGAGAATACACATATTCGCCCTATCATGGAATTGTTACGGAATAGTCACAACGGAATGTTGGTTGCCCGAATAGTCGGACGTGTTCCTGTTGTTAAAAAAAAAAAAAAAAAAAAAAAAAAAAAAAAAAAAAAAAAAGTTAATTGTAGTTCCGGCTAATAGCATCCATGTCGAAATTCGGTATTCTAACCTCTCCCTACATATTACTCAGCACTTTCAAATGAAAAGCGTACAGTTATAACAGACCTTCCCATGGCAAGTCAAGCACCACCGCCTCGTGAGTTAGACACATTGTAGACGAAAACATACCTCAGAATTTCTACTATTCCACGGACTATGAGTGAGCGTAAGTTATTCAAGCTACACGTGTATTCATATACTATTGTGCTTCTCCAGTGGCAGTGGTGGCAGGTGAACCGCAGACTATATCGGGCCGGCACACACCAAAAAAAAAAAAAAAAAAAAAAAAAAAAATATATATATATATATTTTTTTTTTCAGCTCAATAGTAATAGATATAGCACACCTACACTATGGCAACTCAAGTACCACCGCCATCAAAAAAGCAGAGGAGACTGGATCAGGCTCCTCGAGATTTGGAGGTTGTTCCCGACAATTTACCGCAGGTTACGGTCAAATTCCAAGCTTCTGACACCGGGAGTTCTACCGGTGGAAATATCAGAGTACCAGGAAACACAAGCGAAAAGCAATTAGAACTTTTACTTAATCAACTTTTGGGTAACGACGATGATCCGACGCCATATACTTTCTCACTGTTAAAAACTGAGTCTACAGACTCAACACTGTCACCGACAATGGTGGATATTACATCGGATCTGTACACGTCAGTTATCAAACCAGGCCATAAAAGCACGGAAGATCATTTCACTTTGGTATACACACCTCGAGCGGTGTTTAAAGTTAAATCAGTCACTCGTTCATCCAATCCAATTTCTGGGCATGGGGCCACTATTCTTGCTGCTCAATTCGCTCCTCACACTTCTTCTAGGATGGTAACTGGCAGTGGGGACGCCACAGCACGAATTTGGGATTGTGATACACAAACACCGATGCGTACTTTGAAAGGGCATACTGATTGGGTATTGGCTGTTAGTTGGTGTCCCGATGGGACCATGATTGCAACTGGTGGTCAAGATTCTACAGTTAGAGTGTGGAACCCACAGTCTGGTGAACAAATTGGCTCTGCGCTTAGAGGACACACAGCCAGAGTAATGGCTTTATGCTGGGAACCTCTGCATTTGGTCAAAGAGGGAGTAAGTCCAAGGCTAGCTTCTGCCTCTAAAGATGGTACTGTTAAAGTCTGGGACGTCGAACGTGGTCAATGCGTGTTTACAATGAGTGGGCATCGATCTACCGTTAGTTGTGTTAAATGGGGTGGTCTCGGAGATATCTACTCCACATCTCATGATAAAACAGTTAAAGTCTGGAATTCTAAGGACGGAAGACTAATTCATAATCTCCAAGCGCATGCACATTGGGTAAACCATTTGGCTTTGTCGACTGAATATGCTTTAAGAACAGGTCCATTTGATCACAAAGGTAAAGGTGAGGTGGACCCATCAGAATATAGGACAAAGGCCAAAGAAAGGTTTGAAAAGCTGGCCAAAGTTTCTGGTGAAATTTCAGAGAGAATTGTTACGGCATCAGATGATTTCACAATGTACCTTTGGGAACCATCCAAGTCTAACAAACCATTATGTCGGATGACTGGTCATCAAAAGGTTGTTAACCATGTTGCGTTCTCCCCTGATGGAAGATTTATCGCATCAGCGTCGTTTGACAAGAGTTTGAAGCTCTGGGACGGGAGAGATGGTAAATTCATTACTACGTTCAGAGGCCATGTTGCACCTGTTTATCAATGTGCTTGGTCCAGCGATTGCAGATTATTAGTAAGTTGTTCGCAGGACACAACATTGAAGGTATGGGACATGTCCACCAAGAAATTAATGACAGACTTGCCGGGGCATGCTGATATGGTGTTTGCTGTTGATTGGAGTGTGGATGGCCAGCGCGTGGCGTCTGGTGGTAAAGACAAAATGGTTCGTTTATGGACACATTAGTTATGCATTTACATAGACTTGATACTTAATATTATTAGACTGATGATAAACCTGACTGAACTATTCATTGAGCTTTTGTTAGTTTACTTTTGGTCATGAAAATAAGGCGGAATTTCGTTCCCGAAAAGTCAATTCGCGGTGCCAACAATTGTTGAATAATACGGCTCTGCTGAACGACAACATAGAAACTAAGGTCGCTAAGTTAGGGCGAAATAGTTGAAGTAGTAATGTAATAGCCAAGCAACACATCAAATGCGGCTTTCTCGGAACACCGACAAATTAATCTTTACAATTTCAATTTTTTCTTTTTCCTCCCAACGCTGCTCCCGGAGGTGACTTCGAAAAAATTGAATTTTGTCAGTGACCGCAACATGAGCCTGATGATGAATACTCTGTTCAAACCACAAAGTGGTATCATGAGGGGGAGCTTGACCTCTTTTGTTAGGTACAATTCTACATCAGTCTCGATTACAAGACGAGCCAATCCTAAACTCAACACGACCTATGATAATTTTCCTCCATTAGAAGCCATCGACTCTTCATTATTGAGAGTGCAAAAGGACGCTGACACAAAAGCATGGTATTTTGTTAACCGGACTCGAGGGGGCAAGCTCCCAGTTTACAGAGATTACCGTAAAAGCGACAAGAATATTCATACCATTATCAGAAACGTCCAAGGAAGCCATGAACAGTTACGACACGATTTGAAGAACACTTTGGGATTAGACAAGAAGGATATCGTCATGAAAAATGCATCAAAGAAGATTGTCATAAAGTTGGATTGTGCCAAAGAAGTCAAGACAATCTTAGGCCAACACTTTTAAATTTTGTAAATACTTTGTAATATAATATATAATCTTACATGAATCAAGGCACGTTGAATAGGGAGTATTGACGAACAATGCCCGGTCCATATTCATCGTAGTCTTTCTTAGTATAGCAGTAATTCTTGAATTCAGGGGTTTGCGCCAACAAGCTGCCACCAAACCACACTGCATTTCTTTGCCGCTTGTGTGCAATAACTTCAACGTCAATACCAGAACTCTTTGCACCGCTCAACATTTCAGAGTGCTTGATACGCGCATCGACCAAAGAACGAATGTCTCTTCGCAAACGCCTGCCAAATTCCTTGAACATGGTAGAACCTCCCGAGAGAACAATGTTCCTATAAAGACCTTTTCGAACATCCAAAGGACATGCTTGAACCACCTGATCCACAACAACAGGAAGCGGGGTCAAGAAATCAGACGACGCAATTTCCGGGTTGAAGAAGATTTCTGGTGCAAGGAACCTTTCATACCCAATATCAACGTGAGTGGATTGGCCAAGGCCCTTGTCAACAATCATCTGCGCGAATCGTTCCGGTTCACGGTCAAATCTATTGAATTCCTTGACGATATCAGGGCAAACATAACAATATTCTTCCTTGATTCTCTTAGCAGTCTCCAGACTCGTGTCTTTTTCGTTTCTATCACGTAACAAGTTTTGAATAAAGTAGGTGATGTCTCTACCCGCAATTGGAATATTTTTAATTGCGGAGCCAATGACATACCCTTCGGCAACAGGAATAACGTGTGTGACACCATCACCGCTATCTATGACAGTACCAGTGAGAGTTCGTTCCGTGACTTTACTAGAAGTCCACGAGGCGGCCAAAGCCAAAACGGCTTGGACTGCAATGTACAATCCTGCGCAGTTGAACGTTTCAAACATGATTTCTGCAGTGCGTTCTCTATTCTCGGGGGGGTTTAACGGTGGCTCAGTCATGAGGAAATGGTGATCTTCAGGCTCACAACGCAAGTACTTGAAGATGGAGTTTTCCCAAAATCGTTCCATATGGTCCCAATTCTCGATCTGTCCGTGTCGGATTGGGGAATGGACACTATATCCAGGTCCGTTTCCGGCGTTCAAAGCTTCATCACCGATATAAAAGTCGAGATCTTCGGTTCCTCGCTTGTTTATAGATCCCTTCTTTCCTGCGGAAGTCGAAGTTGCAATTGCCGTAGGGAAAACAAACGATGGAGAGTCATTTCCGGCAAACCCTAATTTTGTAAAGCCGGTACCGCTAAATAAAATCCCTTGTTAGTACGCTCAATCCGCTGGTAGTCGCCCTCTTGTGAGGGAGATGTCTTTCGGTGGTCCAACTCACTTGTCTACATAAGGATGTCTGTTAGCATGCATTTTATTCTTCACTCAATTCTATCCATTCTCACTTACCCATGACAACAGCAGGTGTCCCTGAGTCGCCCATTGTGTATCTGTTTCGTTTCTTTCACCTAATGTATGATTTATGGGGATATGTGTTGTGTCTTCGACCTGGCTTCTTTCAAGTGTGGCGCGGTCCCAACCGAATCCTATGCGCGCAGAAGGGCTGTCACGTGACTCACATAATAGGAATTTTGACGATGATTGTATCTGAATTTCGCAATAGCTTCTAAGCTGGCAGTTGTTAATTGTACTTCTTGGGCCGAATGAGTGTTTGATTGTAGTGTATTTCGCAAGAAAGCAGAAAAATACTGACTGGGCCAGTCTCGGTGTGAGTGTGGGTCGATCCAGCCAGGGCTGGTTGAAAACATCTGCATATGCATACCTGCCGTTCTGCCTGTGCATATGCATATGGGTTATGTTCATATACATAGCTATGCGTACGCATAGGAAATTGAGGACACGAATTGGAACATGAATATTTAGCCGAATTTCGAGGTTCACAATGTATGACACGCGTATATATCGCTATAGTTGTCGCCACATAGCTATGCCTAGGCATGGCTAGCTATGACAACATATGCATATGTTCACCCTGACCACTAGCTTTGAAAATATGCATATGTATATTGTATGACATATCTACGCTGCGACACATTAAGTAGCTATGCGTGTATATGCGGCAGTTACATGAAAGAACAACGGAAATAGACTGTTTGGATTATATCGATCGCCTGCAAATACGTATAGCTATGTATGCATATGCATACGCATATGGTATATATGATGACAGTCTTGCTCAATTGGATGGGCTTGTACCTTGCATGTGGATACTAGTAGCTAGCTAACTAGGACTCTTGGAAGCGATGTATATAGTAGGATAAATACGTGCATATGGAGTGCACCATCTCTGAACATGCTACGCAATGCATATAAGCTTGCTACCAACCCTCATCGTGTATCACAGTGGCCCCCGCCGGATGACCAACCGGACTATCAGTCAAAAACGTTGCAATACAACTGCGTAATAGTGCGTATGCGTGCATTTAATATTTCCCATGTTGCATTCACATGTTATGCATATACATAGTAGCTATTCTTCCATAAAAATAAGTGATTATATTGTAGTAGATTAATATTCGAAATAAAAATGGTGCACACTACAGACACGTAATTCTAGAGCTGTACCAGTCCATGTCTCAGAAGCGATCGGTGGAAAATGGTGGCTCGAATGCTCCAAATCGGCGATGCGGCTCAAAAAAAGGGGGCGTGTTTTGGAATTCCAGGGGTAAGGATAGTCGCAACTAAATAAAGCACATTATTATTGTCCACACATAAAGGGGCTATTTTATTCTTGTGGGGCCCAGAAGTCTGGTGCAAATTATTTTTTCTTTTCTGCTTCGTACATCTAGAACAGTTGCATTGGTTCCACACGTTTCAGGCATTATTACCCTGTTGCATATTTGAAACGAGTATACATTCGTGTCGGTACCACACCACCCATTTTGTTAAAGCGAGCCGTAGGCCCTTAACTTTTTTTTTTCTTCGTTTTGAGTTTTTGCGGCAAAAGGCTTTTTTTCAAACCAGATATTTATTTAATGATCAATGCGACTCGGTATCTTTAAGCGAAAGTGGATTCGACAGCATGAACAGACAAACTTTGACTTGATCGACTTAGAACAGTTCCGTTCTGGATCCTGTCGTTATTTGACCGGTTACATTGCGATGTATGTGAGTATCTTCATCTCGCTGGCGGTGTATGCTTCAGATATCTATACAGCAATTGTTTTATTGGCCTTTGACCGGTGGTCCAACAACATTAAACCATATGTCCCGTTTAAGATTTCTAGATGGATTTTTGCAGGCTGCATCATCCTATCATTCTTGCTCCTGATCTACGAATATATTGTGGCATACGTCATCATTAAGGGTAAGAATGTTAGTTTAACCTACACGAATCCACTCAGTCGAAACCTGTACAGCATTTATGGGTACAACTATTTCTGTTTGTTCGCAAAGATCACAAAATCACGAAACAAGATTGAATATTTAGCATTATTTGTTTTCTTCACGTTTAAAGGTTGGCTACGACTCGTCTTCGCTGATTCACCCCGACAAGTCCTCAACGCGTTGACGCTCTACTCTGTTTTGAAAATCGACACGGATTTTGCTGACACTGTCAAAGGTATGGCTCATAAATCGTTCACAGAGGCCGCAGTTGTGGTTGTCATGGCTTTCAGTTTGCTCATCTGGGTTATTAATGTTTCTCAGTTTATTATTGCATTGTTGTGTGCATGTCCCTTGTACGTTCACATTGACAAGTCCGAATGCACCGGACTAGAGGAGTATTGCTGTACTCGGATCAACAAGAGAATCGCAAAGTTGGTTGCAAAACATCATAAAAAGGGACTTAAGGATCTCAAAGAGGCCAATAAGCGCCTTGCGAAACAACCCACGCTGCCAACTGTGGATATTAACGATCTGGAGAACCAATCTTCGGAATCGTTTGATGATATTGTACCGCTGAATAAGAAAGGCGGCCTTGTCCACGGCCAATCCAAGGAGCACTTATTGTCACATTCAAACTCGTCTACCACGTTAGCTCGAAATGATTCCAACACCACTTTGATCAACCCATTGCAAAACCTGACGAACGACACACAGTCATACGACCACCCTGCTGCATACAGACGAAATGATAACCATTCGTACGGTAATCTCTCGTATGAAACTCCTGCAAATGCTCTTCAACGATACCCGAGCGGCGATAACTGTTCACAAAATTCAATTCTGCGAAACAATAGTAGCAGCAACAAAAATCCATTACGATTCCAGGATGATGGAGGAATGATGAAGTCCCCTTCGCAGCAGGTTCGTGTTGAAGAGCCTTCACCAGAGGCTACAATTCCTCCAAGCTCTGTGTCTTTCGCGCACTATGAACCACCGGAAGATTATCGTCAACCTTCAAACAACTACTATCAACAACCGATTAAGATTCCCGACGCCAGTACAGGATATGGCGGGCGAAATCTTATCGAAGGCGCTAACAGCGGTGTGCCCCAAGTTCCTGTGAAGAATCCTAAGCATATTCCAATGCCACAAGCGCCTCCTATTCGCAATCCGAATCCACCGCTGCCAGGCCGACGGCCAAATCTGCCTCCCATTGAAACAAACATGAAGCGTTTCAATAACCCAACTGAAATGATGGCTAGTCCGGTGCCATACAGACAGCCCTCTGGCGCATCATCCTTGTATTCGGAGAGAGAAGCGTCACCTGTGCCGCCGCTCCCGAATTCTTATGAGATGGCCAACATGCAGCCGACTGTGCCGCAACCACGGGATTCGTCTGTATCCACAATGAGTCAGAACAATCCATTTAGACGAGTGACACCATCGCCACAGCCAACCAATGCATTAAATCAACGGGTGCCCGCACTACCCCGTTTTACACCTTCTCCGCAACAATCAGAATTTAGTGATGACCGTCAGCATGGCCTGATAAGTGACACCGAAATGAGACAACCGACGTTACCAAATGTGCGCGATTCGTCAGTATCAACCATGAGTTATGACCATGATAACACTTCTTTTCCCCCAAGTAGCATTGGCAATGGGCGACCGAACCAGACTCCAGCAGTGAACAGCCCATACTCACCACAGCCACAAGCTAACATAGAACACAGGCAACCCACACTGCCAAAATTTGATATCGATGACTAATTTAAATATATAAGCCTGTGGCAGGACCTTTTTTATGATAAATATTGAAAATATGAAATGGTATTAAACCACTACAACGATTATGGAAAAAAAAGCAGATACATAAACATAGAGTCGTGATCCGAGCATAAACAGAGTTATGCCCGATAATATTAGAATAAAACACAGCAATCTTGAATAAAGATCAACTTGCAGCATTTATACCTTGTGGTTCTTTGGGCTGTGCTTGATATGTCGTTCGTAAGCTTTATAGCCAACTGGCCATAACAAAAAGGTGGCAAGACAAGGAGCCCAGAGTCCGAGGGTTTTGGCAATTCTGGTAGACTCTTGAACTAGATGAGAGGAAGAATGGGACAAGACAGGCTTGGATCTAGAGAGTCTAGCGAGGGTAGGGAACATTGTTTTCAATATATAGGGAGTGGGCGGCTCGGAAGAAAACGAGTGGTTGAAATGTGGTCTCTATTTAAAAAAGAAGGGAGCATATCAGCTAACTGTTCCCCTTTTTATATACGTCTTAGCTGTTACATTGCCTCTCGGTTGAATAGAGCTCCTGGCACCCTTGAATCATATTTGGGTGTCAAAGCCGCATCAGGAAACTTTTTCGGCGTCATCATACCACAAACTCCCAGAATCAGGTGACAAAACGAGGAAAAAATTTCGAAAAGGACATGTCCGAGTTCTTATTTTAGTATAACTCAGGGTTCTCAAAGGGGAATCACACCACATTGTCGAAAAAGTAATTGGATTCATGCGAAGTTGTGGATCTAACGGCTATACGTTCAAGCAGCTGTAAGGTTCACCCCATACGTTGTATCGATTGTTGATCAATTCTGGCAATTGATCTCACAGTATAATTGAGTAACACTGGTAAGTAGGAGTTAAAAAGAATTACGAGTTATAACGGCTGTTCACTTTACGTGGTGGTATGGAAAATACGATCGAAGATGGTTCAATCCAAAACAATGGGATTAATGAGGGGACCTCCATACCATGTTTGAAAAGTTCTAAATCAGGCGTTGGCAAATGTAGCCTGATTTTGATTAGACTATGCCAAGACAAAAACCCAGATAACGCTGTAGTGTATAAACTATAAAATCCCTGAAACACTATGTATACCTATTGGTATCACGGAGAGTCGTAATTTATTTAGCTTCTTCCACACCCATCTGACGGTACGAGAGCTATCGGCACCAGAGCGTTAAGCAAATAAATCTCGGTTGGTATGCATAATACCGCGAGATAGTACGCATACCTTCGTATGCATGTATCAGGAGATTCAAAGCTTGATAATTGTTATCGAGATAAGGACGTTGGATCCATTTTGAAGTCTAACCTTAGCACCTATACGCATTTATATGAGGGTGATCGTTCCAATATGAGAGCCGGCCCCACTAAATAAATTCCAGCGCAGGTGTGGCCGAGGAAATCGGTTCTTCATACTAGACAACTTGACCTATTTTTTAATAATTAAACTAAATTATATGCCTAAGCCACGACAAAGGCGGACTGTGGTTGCTCCAGCCCTTTTTTACGGCGCACTATTTTTGTGGAAAACTCGACAGCAATGTTGCGTGCGATTTGTTGCCTGCATGCCATAGTAGCGCTAGCTACTATTTAAGGAGAAAGGCCGCAAGCGGCAAGTCCGGGGGGAACGCCGATAGCTGCGCCGAACCGATGCCCGACCTCGGTTAGATATATAGAAAGGGACAGTAAATAATCCGGGGGAAGCGCGGCGCGAGCTAATTTGTAAAATAGCATGTGAATCGAGCCTTCCATTTAGCTTGCCGTTCACAACTATCTGTGTATCTTTTTGATTAGCAGCTGGATTAAGCGGATATATTAGATATAAAGGATAGACGAAATGGCGCCTGCCTTTTTCTCTTCTTTGTGGCATGCTGAGGGCATGCTGCAGCGGATCGTGGGAGATTTGTCCCGCAAAGATACCAGATCGCTACGCAGAGCCATTAACAGAGTGCCCAAACAGGCGCGGACGTTGGTGGTGCTGGCTATTGTGTTTTCCACTGGTGCGTTGATATGGAAAAAGAAGAGTAACGACAGAAACCAACGGCCGGGCGGAGAGCTCCATCGCCAGTCGTCGGCAGTCCTACTAAGCGATGGATGGTCTAAGGAGATTTACGTGCCCACAAAAGACGGGCAAAGTAGAGTGGTCATTCATCCCACTAAGCAAGTCACGTTTGAAGCGCACAGACGATTATTTCTCGGTACTAGCACAAGTGAAGGCAAAACCGGGATCAACAAGACGTTCTTCCGCCAATTTAATGCTATTTGGTCAATTATTGTTCCACGTCTGACGTGCAAGACCTCGGCGCTCTTGTTCATCCACGCATTATTCTTAGCTGCAAGAACATGGCTCTCTCTGTGGGTTGCGAAATTAGATGGAAGGATCGTTCGCGATTTGATTTCTGCCAACGGAAAGGCGTTTACCAAGGGCCTGATTTACTGGTTGCTTTTGGCAATCCCAGCTAGTTACACCAACGCCATGATCAAGTTTTTGCAAGCGAAAATATCCATTGCGTTTAGAACTCGATTGATTCGCTATGTTCATGATATTTATATGGATGCACAACTGGGGTATTACAAGGTGAATAACATTGATGGTGGTATTGAAGGGGCTGACCAATATATTACTGCGGATGTCACACGATTCTGTGATGCAGCAGCGGCGCTGTACTCCAACTTGGGTAAGCCATCCGTGGATTTCGTCATTTTCAGTTACCAACTGCAAAAGAATCTTGGCCCGTTAGCGTTAATTGGTATCTTTGCCAATTATTCTGCTACCGCTTGGTTGTTGAAGAAGATTGCTCCGCCTTTCGGTAAATTGGCTGCAGCTGAAGCTCGGCTGGAAGGTGATTATAGAAATGGGCATTCAAAACTAATCACCAATGCCGAGGAGATTGCATTTTACGATGGAACTGGATTGGAAAAAACCATCTTAAGCCGAACATATAAACGTCTAATCTCCCACATTTCAAACATCTTGCGAATCAAGGTTTCATACAATATGTTCGAAGATTTCATGTTGAAATATTCGTGGTCTGCCCTGGGGTACATGTTTGCGTCATTGCCCGTTTTCCTTCCTACCTGGAGTGGATCTTCTGACGTGGAAAGCGGGAATGAAGGAATCACGTCCATGCCATCCATCACTACGGCGAAGAAGGATTTCAATGAACGAACCAGAATGAGAGAATTCATCACGAACAAGAGATTGATGCTGTCGTTGGCGGACGCGGGGGGTAGAATGATGTACTCTATCAAGGATTTGGCAGAATTGGCCGGGTACACCCAGCGGGTTTTCCAGCTCTTATCCACTTTGCACCGAGTTCATGCGAATGCTTATTCTACTGACCATAAGAATCAGGAACCGGAACCTTACAGCCTTGCGGACATTAAAGGTACCGTTCAAGAAGGATTCCGAGGTGTTCGTCTTGAGCACACGCCTATTGTTGTTCCGGGCCTCGGTAGAGATGGTAGCCCAGGTGAAGTACTGATCAAGGATCTGGACGTTCGTGTGAATCCAGGCGAGCATATCCTTATCTCTGGTGCAAATGGAGTCGGCAAGTCCGCCATTGCAAGAGTTATCAGCGGTATCTGGCCTGTATTCAGAGGATTGGTTTCCAAACCATTACCTCAGGATATTGCCTTTGTTCCACAACGCCCTTATCTCAGTATGGGCACACTACGTGACCAAATTATCTACCCCTATTCGCACAACGATATGATCCAACAAGGTAGAACTGATGAAGAATTGATGGAAATCCTTAAAATGGTCAAGTTGGAATACCTTCCATCTCGTGAGGGTGGCTGGGAAACCAAGAAACAATGGAAGGACGTGTTATCCGGTGGCGAAAAGCAACGAGTCATGTTTGCCAGAGTTTTATTCAAGAAACCGCTCTTTGCTGTCATCGATGAGGGTACCAGTGCTGTAAGTGCGGATGTTGAAGGATTGCTGTATGAAACGTGCAAGAAACAAAACATCACATTAATCACAATCAGTCATCGCCCATCCCTTCTCAGATACCATACTGCTCAATTAAAATTGGGCCTAGGAGAACATGGCGACGAGTGGGTGCTGGAAAAGACAAACACTGAGGAAGCGAGACTTTCTGTGGAAAAGGAAATTGAGACTCTAGAGTATCAGCTCAGCCAGGTTGATGACTGGAAAGCACGACGACAAGAGATTGCCCAAACCTTGAGTGGAAAGAACTAATACGGCCTCCTAATGTACCATATAATATATACATGTTACCAATTTGCAGTTTTATTGATTGACCCAAAATGGTTATTATGCACGCATGATGTTACGGGAGGGCAGCCCATTGAGCAAACTAGAAGTTCAAAGAATAAATGCAGTTTTTATATACTATATACAGGTAAAAATACGATATTAATTTAATTCTTTGATTGCTCTTTCTCTCGTTCCGCCTTCAATTTCGCCAAATCGCTATCTGAAATAGGTGGAATTGGAACATCCTCGAAATCGTTATCGCCTCTGATGACTCGGTACGTATAATAGTCTATAGAGAGTTAGCATCATTATTATTTGCAACCCGATACACTTCTTCACTCACAAATCCCACCGCTTAGTCCCATCAAAACACCAGCTGTGATCATGTTTTTCCAGAAAAATGGCTGTCTGGCCCTCAGGGCAGCTGGGGTCATGGTAAATGACTTTGGGTTTTGATATGGACTTGGCTTCAAGCTATGCAATCCGCGTTAGCAGACCCCTTCCTCAGATGTTGCAATTTACTCACAAAGACTTGGTGTTTTTATAATCAGGAGTATGATGGCTTGACATTTTTGGCAATTCTTACTAATGTGAGGAACTAAAAAATGAGTTGATTAGTTTTGTACAGCCGGCCCGTTGGGAGTTGTTATAGTTAGGCCAGTCAACTAGTTGACGGGGCTAAATTGGGCTTTCCAAGGAGTGATACTTACAGACATTTAGGAAGAAATATAAATCAATCCTGACGAGGAACGAATATTCACTAAGATACGCAAACTGTGAAGAAGAAAAAAATTGGAATCGCAAAATAACAGTACTTGAAGACTGCGTCGTGTTTCTAGAAGCTTTTATAGTGTCCCTATCACTGGGAGAAATAGTCATCTCAATAATCTTATCAACATTTTGCAAGAGACTAAACTTACAATGGGCCTTGTCGATTATAGCAGTAGTGACTCTTCTGATGGTGAATCAAAAGAGATGCGTGGAAAGTCAAAAAACTCAGGATTAAACCTTCCCCCACCTAAGCGATCAGATGGTGGACTGAACTTACCCGCGCCAAAGAATCGAAAAAAGACTACGGACGGACCAAAAACAATCATGCTAGAAAAGGAAAGGAAAGATGGGCCTCAAACGTCTAAAAATGAGCATAGGCCTGAGGAGAATAAAGGCAGTCTGGGCGGAGTTTCCTCTTTTTTGCCGGCGCCAAAAAATAGACCAATGCCACCTCCGACAGATGACATCAATGCTGCTAGTGAAGACGTGAATTTTACGTTCCCAGAAAAGTTGACAGCTCCTCTAAGCCAACAGAAACGGGTACTTGGTGGAGGACTGAAGCCAACTTTTGACGGAAGTTTCGACATTGACTCTCGCAATAGTCACGGATCATCTACAATAGGGGATATCGAAGCGAGAAAAATCGTACCAGCTTCACTTTTAGCGAAACGGGCCAAATATGGAGGACGCTGGACTCCGAGCTCACACAATCCGAAAAACCAGGATAAGGTAGCCTCTGCACAGCCAAAAGAAATCTCAAAATCTTTGCCAAATCTATTTTCTTTTGACCAAAAATCCAAAGTAGCACTTGGTCCATCTCTCCCTCATAAAAAGTATGAACCAGTAATGTCTGAGAAGAACGAATACAGGAACACTGAGGAAACTGCTGTTGATGGAGCAATTCGGCAACAAGATACTAACGTTCAGCTACAATCCTCCAGTGAAATAAGCACAGAAGAAATCAACAAATTAGAAGGAAGGCGGCATAATTTGCTTGGTAAAGACGAAAAAATCAAAATTGTGGATTTCAGTGTGGACGAATTTTACAACTCAAATAACGAACTGCGAGAGAAGGGGCTTTTGGAAGATTCTCGACAGCCGGTACAAGCGGTGGGTTCGGGAAAACATCAATTAAAAACACTTGTGGAATCTGCACAGCGTAATAAAGAAGGCCTGGAAGAAATGTTTGCCCGAAACAAAAAGACCAAGGCTGAATATGGTTCGAAATATGGATTCTAACTAATTTGTATTTATTATTATTGACATATCTATTTGAAGTCCTTATAACTCCATTTTTCAGTAACTTGCGGGGTGTACTTTCTTCTCTTAGCAACAGGAATACGAGCTTCAACAAGACCCCTCTGCTGCAAGCTTCTGAACCGTTCCGCAGTCAAGTTACCTTCCGGCTTTAACCGCCGTAAAGTGTCTGTCAATTCGTCAGACAATTTGACTTCTAATGGAGCGTCCTTAATCTTATTTTTGCCGATCTTCTTCACCTTCTTTCTGCTACCCTTCTTAGACTTTCTCTCAGCTTCCTTTTGTTTAAGCCGTTCCAATTCTTCGTCCAATAATTTTGGAAGCTTTTCTAAATCCCTAATTTGTTGTTTCAGTTGATCGAGCTGTTTCTTGAGATTTTGTTTTTCCTTTTCTTGGTTTTGCTTCTTACGCTGCGACTGAGACTTCTTTTTCACTCTGACTGGTTGGTTTATAGACTTCAGTTGGGTGTCATGCTCTTCAGTTGCCGCATCTTCTTTATCGTCTTCGTCAGAGTTCTCATCACTGTCGGATCCATTACCATACTGTTCCATCAATTCTTCAATCCGTTGCTTGTGTTCAGTGAGCTTCTGCCTTTCACGTTCCCTATTCTCTTCTCTTTCAGCCTCTTTCTTTAATAATCTTGCCCATTCTTCGTGGTCCGGGTTGTACGATTTACCACCTTCGGGGATAACAACAGCCCGAGATAGCTCATCGCTCACAAGCTGCAGCGGAGCTTCCCTCCTCATGGGATTAGTAGGTTTTTGGATGCTTGTAGTCGTATTGGTATCACTAATGAATGACAAGTCACGTTTGTTTTTCTTCTTATGCTTATCTTGAGGTGGCTCATCATCGCCCCAAACATCATAAGCTGGGGTGTTAATAAGGCCTTCTTTTTCAATGCTAGCCTTCTCCGTACTATCACCTTCTCGTCCTGCAACTCTCATCAATCTATTTACTTCGTTTCCGCTAACGCCCTCAATCCCCTTCTTGACCTTGGATTTAGGCTTATCTGCCTTTTTATGAGGAGCAACCAATGGCTGAACATTGGATTTTCTGGCAAGTATCTCGTCAGCTTTAAGGGGTTTAACGTTCCTAAATTCTTTAGGTTTAAGATGGTCATCTCCCGCAGTATCTACCGTGAAAAGCTGTTCAGATTCCAAACTGTCAATGCTCTTGGTACCGTATTGTCTTTCCAGTTTTCGAGATTCTTCCAAACCCTGTTGGATATCATCGATATCGATATGCTTTCTCCAAGCTCTCTTGCCTTTTCTCGAGGGTTGGCTCTTCTGTGAAGGTTTGTCAATCTCCATTTTCCTGAGTGTTGATAAGAGAGGAAATTTTTCACTTGATACTGAAAACGATGTTGTGGTGCGGCTTTTTTTTTTTTATTATTATTATTATTTTTTTTTTTTTTGGGCTAACCTCCCAGACCTGAATTACCTGATTTGTTAGCACAGCACGGCACGGCGACATGCCTTTAATGACATAGCTACTGAGGATGTTCTGTGGCCACTGACAAATGAATATGCATAGTTTCCCTGAAGATATAAGATGCATATAACTGTACCGTCCAGTCCAAACTTCGGACCGTCGTTAGTTTAACAAATGCACAAATTCACATTCAAAAAGATTAGTCTATTAGGTCATTAAAACAAAAAATTTATACAGGGTCGATATTAGTTGATCATTAAGCAAAAAGCTTTTCCTTCCAAGACTTCTTGGACCTTTCGGAGTCGGAGTCTTCGGCGTCCTCCAAACTTTGCACAGATTCCAAGTGGTGGTCTCTAAGGCAAAAGGTGAAGATGATAAGTGGAACACACAAGCAGGTGCCAACGATACACATGAGTCTTTGAATGTATCTGTAGGATTCCACGACTTGCTCACGTTCTGGAGTGCCCCAAGTGTAAGTTTCGATAAACGTAAGTGGCGAGGCGTATGCTTCTTGGGCCAATTTCGGGTCATCCATTCGGTTGGCCAAGTCGTTTGGCAAAAGTTGAGTCCACATACCACCAGAGACAGCACTACCAAATGCGGTACCAATATTGTACATTGCCAAATAGAGAGCAGTGACCACTGCCATGTGTTCGTGCTTCGTACACGCCTGGATAGAGTTTTGCGTGGGATAAGTGAAAAATCCGGCACCGAAACCCAAAAGACACAATGCGCCAATGATACCATCTTTCGAGCCAGTGTTACCTCTGTAATTGATCAACAAGCCCATGGCAACAATCCACATGACAGAACCAAAAATGATGAACACCTTCAGTCTTCTGAATAAAATGATAACGAAGCCAAGTAAAGATCCAGTGATCACAGAAACGAAACTGTAAAGGGAGGTGATACGAGTTGCAGACTTTGCCGATTGGTGGACAGCAACGACCAAAACTGTATACATGTAGTCACCTTGGAGATACCAGATAAAGTTGATGAAGACACCAATCAAGAGCGCAGCCCAGACGCCTCTGTCCTTGAGCAGCTTGAATGGGACAACTGGAAACGGGGTCTTCATTTCCCAGATTACAAACACTGGAATACAAACGAAACCAATGACTAACGGCGCAATGATCTTGGCCTTTTTCCATTCAGTAGCAACACCGCCGGCAAGAGTTAATGGAACCAAAATAAGAGCCAACACAGCAATCAGAAGAACAACGCCGACAACGTCAATCTTCCAGAAAAGGGAAACAAAGTATTTGACGACGCCCAAATGTTTGATACCGGTCTTTTCATCCTTGAATTGTTCCATGTCGCCGCTCTTTCTCGCCAAGATGTGCATGTGAATGTAGCAGCACAACAATGGGATGGCAGAGACTGGCACAATGATGGCCCACATGCCAATACCCCAGGACCATTCGGTGTTAAGCGCAGCAATGACGTTACCAGAAATCCAGGTATTGATAATGAATGGGGTAGCCGGGACAAAGATGGCCAGTAAACGCCAGTTAAGAAGGGAAAAATCGGATGCAATCAGCTGCAAAATCAAAATGATACCAGTATAACCGACTTGATAGAGAACAGACCCACCGCAATAGCGTTGAATGTCGTATGATTGTGATTGGATCACCGTGCCTACAGCGTAGAGAATGATACAAAAAACAAAGATTTCCATTCTGCCGAAAACGTCTGTAAGTCGTGCGATCGTGGGTTGAGCAGCACAAGCCACAACAGCCAACACAATGTTAATGGTGGAGATAAGCGAGTGATTAGAGAAGGAGTCAGCCGCCATGGTTTGGAAAGGAGAACGAACACTACCAGATAACCCATAAGCATAGGCAACAATGAAAATAGAGATGAAGACTGCAAGTTTACCCTTGAAACCATACTGCGAGGAAATTACTTCAATCTTTCTCACCCCGATAGGTTTCTTAATTTCTTCAGCAACTAGGCCGTCCGAGTTGTCAGACTCCAAACCTGGAACAACCTTGTGGTGTGCATTCACACTTTCAGCTTGACGGGGGTAGCCATAAGGCTCCTCCTGGCTCATTGGTGGTTTTTGCTCCATTGATGTACACTTTGTTGAGAGGAGACGTGTTGATTAGGAAAAAAAAAAAAAAAAATCCAAAATCCTGCAGCGTTCGGTCCTATATTTATATCCCCTCCAGCTCCCTTGTAGGACAGAAAATGCTCGTATTCTTTCTTTTTTTTTTTTTTTTTTTTTATCAATCAAAAATCCCTTCCCAACACGGTAATCAGATTTTATTTTTTAAGAAATGTTTCTGATTGTTTCAGTCCATGTGCGGCGGGCGATCAAACAAATAGGCGGGAAAAGGAAAAGAAAAAGAAAAAGAAAAAAAAAAAAAAAAGTTAGCAACGATCCTCTTGGCGAGAAAACATAACCGATATGCGAAAGGCTGGTGATCATTCTCTAAATGGCTTCAGTTGAGCGTATCAGTGATTCCGCGTCATTAGTGAATAACCTTTTTTTTTTGAAAAAAAAAAAAAAAAAAAAAAAAAAAACGCAAACGCCGCCGTAGGTTCCCTTTTTAGTTTTCGGCAGTATTATCAGATGAGTCCTTTACCCACTTTGCCAAGACTAGCAAACCCTCCCGGTTGCCTGTGGGCAATTCAACGGCTCTCAACGGATCTACATCGGATCTTTCCAAAACAAACCCAAACGGGCCAAGTAATCCCGCACGCCACCATGCGCCGAGATCTAGTGCACCAACCGAAAGAGGAAAATATAGCTGAATCAGAGACAAAAAAGAAAAGAAAAAGAAAAAAAATTTTCACCCTGAGTCGGCCCTAAAATTAAACCAATTAATTACATTTATCAATCATCATTACTAAAGAGCTCATCAATTAGCGCATCCAAAATGGAATAAACCAGATGCGCGTTTAGCACATCGTTCTGGTACATGGAGAAGGCGTTAACTGCCGCATATTTGCTTCCCGACGATCCTACGACTCTGGAGGATAATCTGACGATTAATCGTTGAAGCAGCAGCCGTGCATCGTGCTTGCATTTGGTTTTTTCGGCGCTGCTGCGAGGGCTAGAGGATGGCTTGAATTTTCCGTTGGGCCAGAGGTTGTTTAGTAAAAGTTGCAGAATGTCGGAAATTGATTGCATTGTGGTTAAGGCGTCTATCTGCTCCCTAATTTTTTTCTCTATCGTCCCGCCCAAAAGTTGTTGCAACACAACCACGACCGCTCTTCCGCGTAGCCAGTTATTACCTCGGTGTAGTCCAAAAAGTTGTATAAATAGGTCGCAGATGGGCTGAACGAACGGCTTGATGGCTTCTTCATCGGCATCGGTGGGGCCAACAAGGTTCATCATATCACTGTATGATTCATCCAGTAAATTACTATTGCTATTGTTGTTATCCGTGCTGGCCAAGGACGGAAGCTCCAGGCTGCTTCTCGGACTCTGTGGTGTGCTGCTACTTGCGCTGATTGCCGAATTAGGCACTTCATCTGAGAGACAATCTGCCGATGAAAAAGTCTCAGATGAGAGAAACAATCGAAAGCCTCTTAATTTGCATACCTCAGGAATAGCAAGTAGCTGTTTTAAATACTGTTCCAACGCGGCTCGTCGTGAATCGACGAGAGATTTTTGTTGATGGAACTTTAGCATGACCCTTTTTTTTGGGAATGATAATCGTTGCACTTGAGGGAAAATGGCGCGGAGATGCTGATGTAGGTCAAAAAATTGACTATACCGCCGAGCTACTAGCCAACCTGCCGAGATACTACCGTCAGTTGCGAATTTTTGGACCTCTATGATGTACAGAATGTACTCCCCAGAGCTGTCGGTACTGCTAATATACGACTGGATCTTGACGTCTGATCGCCCGTACAAGCTATTATCACTTTCTTGGACAATATACTGCTGTCGTTGCAACTCCTTTCGTTCAATTTCGCGTTCAAGGCTAGCAAGCGATTTGCGCAAAATCCGCAGCTCTGTCGTGTTGTTAGTCAGCTCAGCCTTTTGTAACAAGGATTCCAGCACGGCCTCCTGACCATTTAATTTTTCCACATCCCGGGTTAACGAGTCAATGGCTTCTGTCAGGCCGAGGTCTCCCGGGGCAGCGAGATGTAGTTCCCCATGGTTCGATTCTTTTTCCCCGGGTGGATTCCCCGGGGATATGTAGTCTTCAACAAGTTCATCATCATCAGAATCATCAAAGAGTTGTGGCCGCGACCTGTTACCACTATTCTTATTACTACCGTTGTTCGCTCCCGGAGTGGCCGATGTACTCATGATATCATTGAACGCTTCTTCTACAGCCTGGAAAGATGGAGGTTCGACAGAATCGTATTCATCATTATCCACTGCATCCATCTGCAACTCGTCAACACTAGGATTGCGCTGCTTTACCTTTATCGGCGGTTTCAAGATACCAGAGTCGTTCATATTTTGCGGGGTTGATGCAAGGTATTTCAAAAAATGGTCCGATTTTTTGAACTTTGACAAATCGCGAGCGGAGATTGCCTCGTATACTTTTTTCTGAGCCCGTACCAACGCATTTCTTGCGTTGATGTAATCCTCATACGTTGCATCACGTTCGTTAACCGAAAACGTCTTTATATCCTCTATCACGTCTTGATCAAACTTTACTAATAGTTTTCCCTCCTGTCCCTGAATATATGTTTGATATATCTGGATAATATCGTCCTTATTTGTCATGAGTTTTTGCTCCGTCGCCGTCTCAGTTGCCTTCTTCTTATCACTTTCTGTTCGGATTCCACCTAATGGGTCAACATCTTCATTCTCGTTGTCCAAGGAGTCCTTCAATGAGCTCACAGTAATGCAAAATTGTAGCATCATTGTCCGACGTCGTTGGTCCATAAATTCCATAAAATACAGCAAACAGGCTGGGTCGTTGAGAATATCTTGTAGAGTGTAATCCTCCCTGGGATCTCTTCCTTCAGTGGAAGTACTGTTATCATTTCCTCCTGCCTCAGTTCCTGACAACGATGCTATTTGCTTATCAAGGACATCCCGCGCTTCTTTCAACCTATTAATATACAACTTGTTCTCAGAGGTCCGTTTTAGCTGCACGGAAACATAATACCTCGTTTGCCTGGCTTCCGCCAAAGAATTGCATTTTTTAATATTCCTTAAGAAGCGTTCGAATTCGTGGTTATCCGCAGTCGGTTTCAGTTTTAAATTAGATTTCACCTTTGAGGCTGTTTTCAGTCCGGCCCCGCCAGTATGTGCATCCAATGCTTGACGAAGCTCCCTGACTTTTTTCTCATCTCGAAGGGTTGAACCAGCTAGCTTGGTCACATTCTGATTCCAGAAATCGGAATCTGACAGCATGCTCGTGATAGGAAAAAGAACTGCACAAGAAACAATGTCCTGAATAATCTTGAACACAACTTTATAATTAGCCTCAGACTCCACCATAACTTGAGGTAGTATCCTTTCAACTTTTTCACTCAGCCACTTTTTCCGCGAGTATTCTGATTCAAAACTTCGCAAGTTGATCGCCGGATGTAATGGTGATAACTTGTTATATTCCGTGGCAATAGCATAATCCAATTCTTTTGATTCGGTCAGTTGTTTGCGTAATGACTTTGCTTTGACCAATTCATCAGCTGCCACAAATTTTTCAAAATGCTCAGTGATTATGGGCAATATTTTACGAACCAGAAAGTCTGCCCAGTTAATTTTACTCACCCGATTGCTGAATTTAATCACCGACTGGCGAAGGGCATTATCAACCTGAGCGGGAAAAAGTGTGTCCTTTGAAAAGACACGATACCACGAAAGGACAAAGTCTCTTACAATGTATTCAATTAACACGTCCAATGTGTCCGATATAACAAAAGATTCAGAGAAAAGAGGTGTGGGCAACGGCTTATCGTTGGTCAAGCCCACAAGTTCCTTACCCCACTTCTCTGGTCGCAAAAAGTCATATCTCATAAAACCTTGGAGAGGCCTATGGTATTCTGGTTCTCTCTGAGGTCGTGTTTGAATAACCGAATAGAACAAAACGAATGTAACTGCTAGCCAAAAACCAAATGACACCCCTAATATATGGCCAAAAAGTTTTGACACAACCAATTTCAGAATGTACAGCAACACAACAGTCCCGAGGCCGTATATTATGATAGCATCCCTGGAAAATTGTTGGCCAGATATCTGTGCAGTTGACTTCATCTCAGCTGCCTCATACCACCAGCGGTGACCGATTTCAGGTTTCAGGAGTGGTTGGCCGACAATCCGATATACCGGCCTAACCTCTCGCGGCGTGAGGCTGCCCAGCAGTGATATCGATCGACATATCGGTTTAGACGTCAATATTGTTTATCACATCAAATGAGCATACAGTTTCTGAAGTACGCTGATTGGATTCAAAATAGTGATATATTAGTTAAAAGTATCTACTTTAAAAGGTCATTAAATCATTATGCAAATTATCAAATTATCTCTATGCCGCTCATCTTCTGCGCATTAGCTTCACGCCGCGACTTTCTGATCCATGTTCTGAACCAGTTTTCTAATCCAGTCTTCCTCTTGATTATTAATCACAGCTGTGGTTGACTTTGATCGTTTCTTTTCCTTCCTCTCTCGTTTTTTCTCTTTTTTCCTTTTTCCATCTTCATCGCTATCGTTCGACTTTTTCCTCTTTTTACTCGGACCTTTAGTGTTGCCCTTACTTCGTTTAGACTGGACTTTACTATCGCTTGACATTTCTAACTTCTCGACTTGTTGTCTCTTCAGCTGGTCTATAGTTCCTTCCAATACTCCTCCACTAACAAACATTTGATAAAGAGGGGACAAATGTCGGCTGATTCCACTTGGCTTTACCTCTCGTTGATGGAATTGAACGCCTCCACCAGAGTCTTTTGCAGTATTGACATCTAGTCCTTTCAGCTGGCCGTCAAACACTCTTTCCCACCAGGCCTCATGGAGACCACTGTCATGTCCCAAACCACGTGTGTCTTTTTTGTGTTTGACTAATATGGGCTTCCGTAAACCACCTTGCTGTAGAGCCTCTCCGTGTTTCCAGCCATATGACTGGAGATATTCTGATGCGTTCATTTTTTTTTATATATATATAAATAATTGTGCGTGGATATGATCGATGAAAAAAAAAAAAAAAAAAAAAAAAAAAACCTCATCACTATTGATAAGAGTTTTGTCCCAACGGTCCGATTATACAAAACATCCAGTCGTCGCGCGTCACCTGCCTCTTTACTGTTATCAACCGTAATGGAAACTGAAGCTGAGGACAGAGGAACGCCAATTGACAAATATTTCCACGAAGTGGAAAGTAATTTATATTCTTTTGAAAGCCATAGGGCATTCATAGAAAAGCTGAAAAAATGTCCGGGGATGGAGGACCTGTTACTCAATGAACGAACCACGATGGCGGGAGTAGTTGCTTTGACGGAAGGTAGGTCTCAATCTTAAATCCTATTGGTAAAAACGATACTAATACGCTTTTAGATATGTGGATCGATTGGATCGATGATATCTTAGAATGTGAGAAAGATTATAACGAAATTCAGCAGACAATGTCATTAGCTGTTCGGAGTTGTCCCAGCGTGAATCTATGGGAAAAATATGCAACGTTCTTAATTGACCTGTACGATAAAGGGCTATCTGGAGATGAATATTCATTCCTTCAAAGGGACCACCTATTAGGGGAATTGGCGGCGGGTGTTGAAGCTACGGCCTATTACATCCCAGACAGTCATCGTGTCTGGAATCTTTTTTTAGATTTTCAGACCCAGCAACTTCAGGACCCAAAATTATTAAAGGAAATTTACCTACAGAGGTTAGCAATTCCGCATACTGAAATTGAGAGTACTTTTTCTCGGTACTCAACGTTTATTACAGCCCATTTTAATGAAAATTATGAAGAGCAAATGATAGCGGGGAATAAAATATATTCTCAGACCAAAAAAGCAGTGGATTACCGAGATCAATGGGAAATGGCCATAAAAGACGACCCATCATTGTTGCTATATGCCGAATACATTCAATGGGAACAAAGGAGACCTAAGAAATTTCAAAACAACGATATGGTGAAAGCATTATTTGAACGGACGGTCCTTTCGCATCCTTTTGTGGTAGAAGTCTGGGATGACTATATCCTATTCCTTTGTGACAAACTTTATTCGCAGGATACTGTTGACGCTGTTGTTGATCGTTCGACGAAAGCATGCCCTTGGTCTGGTGTCTTGTGGGCTCATAAGGTCCGTTTATCCGAGGTTCATCAATGTGATCCTGAGGAAATGTTGGATATCGCATCTCAATTGAAAGGCATTGCTTATCTAAACTGTGACGAAGGCCTAGAGGAATGGAAAACGGTAAATACATCATGGTTGAGCTACCTCTACCGGTTAAACTTGGAATCGGATGACGAATATAAGGAACAAGTAATCACCGAATGTCAATCCTCTATCCAGAGGCTGTCGGAGTCGAGCCAACGGCCAAATTCCATGGACCTGGAACTTATAATCGTTGAAATCCTCACAAAACTGGATTGTATGGGTATGGCTAGAAAGACATGGGAAAAAATTAGCAAGTATTGCGGGACGAAAAGTGAATTTTGGATAAAGTGGTTCCAATGGGAACAAATTCATGGAAACTATTTGTCTGCATCAAATGTTATTAACATTGCTATGTCCCGAAATAACATCGACGTCCCGGAGCGTATCACTCAAGCATTAGTGGATTTCGAACGCCTCAATGGGACTGCATATTCCACTCAGCACTCCATAGTAAAAAGTCGGCACAAGTTAAAAAAAGTAGCAGAAAAACGTATGGAGCAACAACGGGTAGAATACTTACAAGAAGAAATTGTTCCATCAAAATCAAAGCAAGAATTGACAACAAACGGGGAAGCTGATAATGGGTCTGAGAAAAAGCGGCTACTCAGTGAAACAGACAGTGGACAAACAGACCAGAAACCGACTAAAAGTACCAAGACCGATCAGACAGATTCTCGAGACAGAGAAAATAAAACTGTCGTAGTCACAAACATGCCCTCTTCATCAACGGAAAAAGATATCAGAAACTTTTTTTCTGAATGCGGAGAAATTCAGTCTATCTCTATTTCATCTGACAACACATCTGCAGCAATAGAGTTTTCAAACAATTCTGAATTCCTAGGGGCATTGACCAAGGATAAGAAGGCGTTCATGGGCTCTGAAATAAACGTTTCGTCTGGCCAATCAACTACGCTTTGGGTGACCAACTTTCCACCTGCTGAGACGAAAGATTCTTTAGGTGAGTATTTTGGAAAATATGGGAAAATCTTAAGCGTGCGCTTTCCGTCGCGTAAATATAATCAAAAAAGACGGTTCTGCTACATTCAGTACGAGTTCCCAGAAAGTGCCCGATCAGCGGTACAAGAATTGGATGGAAAGCGTTTCAATGGTCGCATGGACAAATTGGTTGTCAAGATTTCTGATCCATCTAGACGACAGGATCGAAATGATCCGATTTCAGAGGCAAGAGAATTGATCGTCAAAGGTGTCGATTTCAAGACGATTGGCAAAAACGAGGTCGAATCAGCATTTTCAAAGTTTGGAAAAATTCTCAAAATTCATCTCCCATTGGCGAATAAACAGAAGAAAGGTGAAAAGTTGCACGACGGTTATGGATTTATCACTTTTGCAAATAAGGAAGAGGCTTCAAATGCCTTGTCCATGAACGGTGAGAAACTAGGTAACAGAATATTAAACGTTTCATTGGCGTCCAAGACTCCACCAAGACCTGATTCAAAACCGATATCCGACCCAGCCAAAGTTTTGAAAGTCAGTAATATAATCGACACAATGAACCAAGAACAATTGAAGGAAGTATTTGAGGATAAAGTTGGGCCGGTAGTGTCTGTGTCTCTCAATCCGAAAGCGGGTACTGCGTCAATAGAGTTTGGTTCCATCGCTGTAAGTATTTCGTTGGTCTTTTCTGGAAACTGTGCTAACTCAATATTACTTTTAGGATGTTGGAAAGGCAGAAATGACCATGAATGGTTTTGAAGTTTCCGGCCATCCGATTATAATCGGGCAAAAAGAGAAAGGAAGAAAAGCGTCGTAAGTTATGAGTTTTCCGAAGTCCTCCCTTTAGCTTGTTAACGTGTCATAGGACAATGTTCGTCCCGCCAAACGTCCGACGAAGAAAATAATTTATTATTCTAATACTCTAATATTTAAGTTTTACTCATGTATCACACGATTCAACTCAGCTTGAACAACAGTAGACTTCTCCCAATTGTACAGGTCAGAGAGATCTTTCAAGATCACTTTCCTGTTGGTATCCGAGACAACAGTCATAAAGGATTTGGCCGATTTCGCGGAGTCCGTTCTTATTCTTTCATGGTTCAAATCCTTTGAGCAACTTTCTAAGAGTTGTTTCCACAACTTCATCAATACGGATTCCTGTTCTGGTGAGACCTTATTATCAGATGCCTCACACAATGAAACGCATCCATTAATCACAGTAAGTTTTGTCTTCCATGTCAACGGTACGCTGCTATCTTCAAACTTCGCAAAGATATCAGTAACTAATCCTGCAATTTTCTTCAAATTATCTTGAGAATCTAATGCCTTTTCTTTCAAACTTTCCGTTGTATAACTGCTGAATATTCCTTTCAATATCTTATTGCGATCCTCCTCCTTCCTCATGGACTCCAACGAGTTCACACTGCTGGAATTATTGGCCATTGATGTATCACCGTCCTCATCGTCCTCTTCCACCTCTGGACGCAGGTATCTCTCGGTGACCTCAAACAATATTCCATAAAGCTCTTGCTGCGGAAATTCCTTCAAATATCTACCAAATGATGGTATAACTTCTCGCTGATATTCTTTATTCTTTCTTTTCACTTCAACCGCGGCTGTTTTGTTTAGCTTCGAAAACAACTCTGGGTTGTTCAAAACTGATTCCTTAGTCCGAATAGATAACGATACAAGGGCATCAAACACCTTCTCTTTTCCGCGCCAGCTTCTTCCGGAGCAAGCTTGGAATAGCACACCGTAAAGATCATCAAGATTCTTTGCAACGGACGAATCATCGCCGATCAAATTGCAAGCATCAGCGATACTTTGTGCCGAAACTTGGCGGACGGACCACTTTTGGCTATAGAGATGCTCATTCACAATCTCAATGATTTCTTTAATGTGCAGCTTTATCGCGCCCGTGCCCCCTGTGTTTTCGTTCCATGTTTGCTCAAACTTTTCCTTAGTTCCGGGATCAAGATCATGCTTCGCAATATATATAAATGGCAAAAATGCTGACGCCAAAGAATCGAATTTATCACCGGAGTGTTTTGCAATAGCCGAAACTGCAACTGCGGAAATTCTTCTATCTTTGTCCTCTTCAGTATCAAAATAAAGCTGTTGAAGATACGTTGAATAATCTAACACCTCTTTTGTAGATGCCATGCGACAAACATAACCTGCAGAGATGGCGTATGATTGACAAACAGTCTCATTGTTACTGGTCAACTGTGATTTGGCAGCTGCCAGTAGTTTGTCTGAATACAGCGTAGTCTGTTGTAGTTTCCTCACAGTTAAAAATACCAGAACTCGGCTTGCCGCCAATTTGGATGGTAATCCAACGGATTTTTTAATAATCCGTTGTATTCCATTTATGAACTCTTTCATCATGTTATCATCCACCAACTCCACCATTTGCTCCACAGCATCCATCATTGGGGAGCCCCTCAAATTAGCCATCCTAGACGCATCGACATCGTCACTAGTAATCCCATATTTGTCAGCATTAAGTGCAAGGTAATTCATGGATTGGGGTTCAAGGGTCGAAAGCAGTCCAATAAACTCTTCACAGAGAGCAGGTATATACGGCTTTAATGCCTTACCAGCCTTTTTACAAAGCTGCAATAGAGTATTAAGCGAAAAGGATTGGACCTCCTCAGCATCAGACTGAAGACCGTAATTCCCAGTTAAGAAAGGAATAAGCTTTTGAAGAATTTCATCTGCTCTTTTTTCTGATGCTCCTGATGCAACATCTACATGACGCACTAGTGATGTCGTTAGACCCCGACATAACTGCATCGCCGCAGTTCTAACACTATCCTTAATATCGTCAAGTACACGGAATGTCATTCTCCAGATTTCCTCCAGTTGGCGTTGGTAATTTTCCATTGGTCTCCCTTGCAGTAGGTCTTGCATGGCAGTACAACTCGCTTGACGCACTCTCCACTCTCTATTACCCATGCCGGATAACAATTCTACCAAAATGTTGTCGAAGTTGTTGTTAATTGATGCGGACTTGTCTTTAATCAATACATCCCATATGTCTCTCATTGACTGTTGAACGGAACTGTTCGGATCAAACCTATACCTGAATAATTTTGGAATAAGAGACGTTGAAATCTTCGCGTTCGACTCAAAAATTTCGTCCAGGTTAGCTTTTGATAGAATGCTTCCAAGGCCAAACGCTGCACCTCTTCTAGACGCCCATAAGGCAGAATGTGCAGATAAGGACATAAACTTGTACACTAGGCTGGGATCCCCCACTTCGGTGGCAAGGTTTAAAATATCCTTATAAGTAGAAACCGAGGAGCCATTACCGGTATTCAAAACTCCGGGCTCGAATAATTCTGTGTCTTCAGAGACAGTACCTGCTTGAATATTTTTAGATTCTGTCGTGAATGATTGAACCAATCCCTTCACCAAGTCATGTTTCAAATTCTCGTCTCCGAGATCGTAAATAATCCCCAAACCTCTGGAAGCAGATTCCTGGATAATATCGTCTCTTTCGGCCAAAAACTTCATGAAATACAGATGCATCTTTTCAAACTTATCCCTCACTTCAGGTAGTTCGCCACAGTACTGAGTCAGCGATAGCAACCAGAGACATGAAAACTTCCGCAATGCCGGTTTTGTAGATTTACAACTTTCTAACACTTTTTCAATAGTGTAAATGAGAATATCTGCGGAGTACGAAGTCGAAATGTTTAAATCAACTCCCTGAATGTCCAACGTTCTGTCTGTTATGGTTGATGACCAATTGGCTGCGGCCAATGTTAGTGCTTCACCACTGGAAAACATAAACTCAATGTGTTTACTCGCGGAAATCCCTAAAATGTGGTCAACATAGGCATGCTGTTCATCTTTTTCACCAATTGCTAACGCACCTAATGCAAGTATCGCTTTTTCGTAGTTTTGTTTGGACAACGATACCAGTTCATCGACAAGAGCGGAGTCTGTCTTGACAAGTGATGCAAGCGACAGCTGGTAAATTGCGTCGCAACATGCATTCTTGATGCCAGTGTCAGAACTGGTCAAAAGTTTCTTCGTGACTGCCCTAACTATTGAATCGAGTTGGGTTGGGTTTATTTCTGTCAATTGATTTAGCCGGCCCCTAAATGCTAATCGGGAGAGAACATGCGAAGCTGTCAAAATACGTCCCTGAACTTTTTCTTTACTGAAAGACTTATCCTCGCTGAAAGGTATTGACTCAAGCATGGATATTATTTCTTCGACTGGAACAGCATCACAAGTTCCGATTATCCCCAAAGCTTTAGCTGCAGATTCCCGGATTGCAGGTTTATCTTTCTCAATCATTGGGAGTATGACGTTTAGTGTATCCACAGATGCGGACACCACCTTTGGTGGAGATTGAGATAATACTCTGGACCAAATTTCGCATACTAGTGATGGATCGGTAACTGTGCTAATACCTGAAAAGAGCAGTCGAAGATAGAAAACAAGTTGGTCACTGGAACAAGCTTCAGTTCCTAAATATTCGCGAATAGAATCTCTAGTCCTCTTATCCATAGCCATAGCTGTTTCAACCCTGCTGTCCCAATTATCGTCGATTACCAATAGGGTCTGGTTTTTCGTGTATTCTGCAGCTTCGACGGAGAGCATTTTTTCGAAAAAAGACATTGCTGAGATAAACACAGACGAAGAGAACTCACTAATATTGGCTGCAAGGCGTTTCTCTTGCAAACCTTCTTCTGCGCGAGTGTACGCTGCCAGGAGATTATGGAGATTTGGGAACGCCGTGTCATATTCACATAAATTGATCAGTTTATGCCAGTGTGGGTGAATGCCTCTTTTCGCTTCTTCTGTCACGTCCGGTCTATTCAGGTGATGCAACCCGAGTAAACAGATCATTCTACCGTTAGCATCTGAAAACGGGCTTACCCTGACCGCATACCTTACAGCCACGTATTTACAGGCCTGGTTGTATTCAGGATCAGCGATATAGCCCAAGAATATTTTTTCCAAATTCTCTTTAAAATCACTACCAAATGAGAGAGACAATGGTAAAACCTCTGCAAGAGAATCTTGAATGGAGGATCTCATTTCTGGGGTGTCCTTTTCGAGCCCTTCTAAAAAGAATGATAGTTGCGACACTTCTGTTAATACATTTGGTACTCTTCGCATGAGGGTCGCTATTAGCTCGTACGCTTTTGATCTCAAAGTGGAGGTTTTGGTGTCATAGACACTCAGTGTTGGCCACCCCGTGGATTTGACAAAATTAGTAGTCTTTTGCACCAAGGATTTTGCAAAATCAGTGTTGATTTTCCCTTTATCGTAGGTCAGTACTGCCCTGATGAGTTCAATTGTGCTACTAGTACAATCCAAATGCCCCGTGTCAATACCCAAATCGATAAGCTTTACCGGGTCGTAGCTAACTCCGCGTTGGCTTTTCGATATCAACCGGATCACATGGGCCAAAAGCGTATATCTGGCTTGATAGGTTATGCCAATTGTATAAAGCTTCCGAATGACTTTTTCATCTTCTAGGTCGACCTTAATCTTTTTCAATTGGCCAGCCGCTGGCTGGTACACCTCAGAGTTTGTGCAATGGGACGCCACTAGGAATGGGAAGTAAGTTTGATTTAGATCAAACCCGCCAGAGGATAGCAACTTGATTCCGCTTAACGTAGCATCGTAGTAATCCACGTGCTCATATGGTTTTGACGGGTCAGAAGAGAGGATCTGATTTAATGGTATTTCTGATAGCGGTCGGCTCACCACTGATCTCTTTTCAGACGCATACAAATCGGTCAATGTGTCACAGATCAATGATTCAACTTGCGGGTTTTCATTCAACCCATATTCATTTCGTAATTTACCATGGTCAATGTTTTCTCTATCTGGAGGGGTCCAGTATTTCAATAATTTGAGCAAAAGGTGAAACAATGTAGCTTTTTGTGACACGGTTGACGCCGCACCGAGGCATTGAACAATTGGAGGCAAGAACGACGCCTTGGGCATGTTAGTATTTTTGAACGTGCGCTGCTAGGGGCGGTACTCACGTCATTCTTCAATCCCTTTTTGATGTACATTAGGTCAAACGTCTGCATCATGTATTTATTGCCCGCGATATTCGGGTCTTTGAATTGATTTATCAACGCCTGAACCGGTAATTCAATAGAACTAAAAGAATAATTAGCATTGGCGTAGTCTGCTTATTCAATTACCAACCTGGACCGTAACCGTTCGTCGATATGTTTGCAAATGTCCACAATCTTCTTTCGAACTGCCTCATGCTGCGAATTAAGCTTCAACAGCAATGGACACAGATACACACTTAATAGTCCACCAAATTTGTCATCTTTTGCCAGAATCAGCTTCAATTCGACCTTATTGACCAAGCCGAGCTCGTATTCCTCTGACGACCCCGACATGTTCGCCACTAACGCCAGTATGTCAACTTCCCAACTCCATACCTCGACAAAATGCTATCTCCGATTCTCCGCGCGCGAGCGGTACATCGTGTGCATTGCTTACACAAACGCAGAGGCAAGTGGATTTATACAGTGGCTGGCAAAGCCATCACCACTGTGAGTACAATTGAGCTTGCCAAGCTTTATTCGGCCCAATGTGTATGCATGGTCAAAAAGTCCTAGGTATTTGCATATATATGCATACGCATAGCCCACAATAAAAGCGAAAGGGCGGGGAGGTCTTTCGGCCCCTATTTTTTGTTTCTTGGATACCCATCATCGAAGTAAAGCTTGTTATATATTTTTAAATTTATTTGTGGCTATTGACTTAGATGTAGAATTTGTGTTCAGCATACACTCAAAGAGAGACATCCGGCACTGTCAATGCTTTATGCAATTAATATTTTATAAGCAACCAACCTGATGCCAAAGCAGTACGAGAGCGCTAAACTAGCCAACTTTATTCACCTGTTATGCATACATAATAAAATTAAATTTCGGTAATACCTACACACCCGAGGCTGTGTGTGGAGAACTATCAAATTACCCATCATGCATAACATAGCGTATTGAGAAACCATCACAAGTCATACCGGGCTTACACAGGTCTTCTTCTCGAAACTAACGAATTAGCTATGCTATAACCTTCGGAGTGATAAAAAAAAAAAAAAAAAATCCACCGAGCACCCCGGCTAGTCTCAATAAGCGCTATTACTCGGTTTCCGAGCAGTTGCCGGAGCAACGGAATAAACTCGCTTTTCACTGTAAACCAAAGGAGGGGAAGCTATGCAGTTTGCTCCGCAAACAGTGCCCATCTCAAAAAATCCAACATCCAATTGAGCCGTTTTCAATTTTCCTTTGTTGTGGGAGAACCGTTTCTAGTTTAGCTACCATCGTTCTTTGTTCCGGATCTCTAAAATGTCCCCACATGCTCCGCCAACCGGATGCCGCCTGTATGTGTAAGAAATGGTGTATGATGCGTTTCCTATCTGAAACTTTTTTGTGGCAAATGGGACTTTTTCTTTTCTTCCGCTCTAGCTGTTACTTACCATTTATCACGTGACCACTAAAATTGGACCTCATTGTGAAATTATTCCCCACACTTCCTCCTGAGGAGCAGAATATTTTTGCAATCCGAGAATGCGCGTGACGTGTGAGGATCGCCTAGGAGAAATAATAATACTTCTTCTACTTTGGCGAATCACAGGAGCACGAATGTTTATTTAATTTCGTTCCGGGATAATGGCGGATGCCTATGAAGTCACAGATTTCTGTTGACGCAATAATGCGCGCGCCGACTGACCGTCGACCCCGATGGCCGGGTAATATTTTTAGATTTCCACAAAAAAAACGACCACCTGCCGTAACAGGTAAAAAGTTGAAGATCATAAGTTTTGTGAGTGTGTGAGCAGACTTTTTGACTTTTTGACACTGGTATTTTCTTTTTTAATATTTTTTGTTAAAAAAGAGGGAAAATATCACAGGGCCCAGGTAGCTTTCTCTTGAGATATATTGAGGAAGAGCGTGGATATATTTCTGCTTGTGCTGTTTTCTCATTTATAACACAAGTTCGTGCTATTTTTTTCTTTTTTTTTTTCTTTCCTACGTTACTATAACTATATCGATCATTACAACAGACACGCTGCAGGATTCATAAAAATGAATTTATATTAACACGGAAAGCGTCACCTGTGTGAAGGAACAAACAAAAAAAAAAAAGGCCCTCTGAATAATGAGAAGAAGGAAGTACCAAAAAAAAAAAAAAAAAAGGAAGAACTAAAGACGGGAAAATGAGTGCAAAGGTGTTCTGTGAAACCACTGCCACTACAACGACAACTGAAATGTTTGATGAAAGTTCGCCGAAAAAGTCGCTTGCAGCTATATCATCATCATTATCAGCATCATCATCCTTGTCAGGGTCGACCACTACCAACGGCAACTCTCCAGCCTCACGATTTAAGCATTATCAAAAACCAACCATCAGCGATTCGCCAGAATTAGTTGCATTATGTCAAAAGTACATTGATATGAAGAATGTGGAAGGATTGGCCCGATTGGCCAGGAACAGAGGGCTACCGCCAGCGTTACGACAAGAAGCGTGGCCGTTGCTGTTACAGAATCACCCGTATGTGGTGAACCCACACATTATCCCGGAATACCCTACACAACCTCCAATCAGTGAAGAGCTCGTCCCGACACGGAGAATACACAATGACATCTCGCGGTACCGGAAACGACTTCGGCCGGCAACCACACAAATCTCATCAAACCAGTCGGCCCGGTCAACGCCGCATTCAACGTCGCCTTCACGGCACATGTCAAATGGAGGAGGGCATAGCAGCGGCTTTGAATCCGATCTGACGGAATATTTATCAGAATCGTTGGAAGATGAACGGTTCATTCGGATCCAAGAAGCAATTGAAAATTTTCTAACAAAATGGGGCAAGTTGGTCCCATACGAGCCCGGGTTGGTGTGGGTTGGTTTTGCATTGGCTGACTGGGTCGTGCCCACTGCAGTCACTGACTTTGATAGAGTTTATGAGCAATTCTTGTTGGTCATGTTGCATTCTCCAGCTCCAGTTGGGGATGGGCCGTATGGTCCATGCGATAGCCCGATCACAGACCGGATCAGCTCATTTCTAACTTTGATTAGAAAGTTGCTTCCGGAAATTGCCGACCATTTTGATGAAGAGGATATTTTGGCGTCTGTCGGCGGTGGGGACGAGTGGGTCCTTTGGTGGATCAAGTGGCTTGGAGCCAAGGTGTGGGATGCTAATGACCGCGCACGAATGTGGGATATGTATTTGGGTTGGAGAGAAGATGGCGGCAAGGAAGAATCTGATTATGAAACTGAAATCGGAATTGGAACTGATCCGTTTTGGAACGTGATGGAACTCGAGTCGAAGAAAATCCTCGAGCCCCATTTTCAGCATGTATTTGGCTGCATTGCGTTTTTGAAATCCAAGAAGCATACCCTTTTAGAGCTGGATCAGAGCGAAATTCGCCAATTCCTTGGCAGAATGTCAAAATCCAAAGATATCGAATCTATCGTCCAGGAAGCTGGCGAATCTTATAGAACGTGGAAATGGTTGGATGAGCAAGAGGAGTCTGACTAAATCAATACAAATTTCTTACTCTCTACTACCTATTAGATAGGGTATATGCGTAAAAAGAAAATTGGCTAGAGAAGGACGTGCTCATTTTCTGCGAAGCAGTGTTAATTTGCCCCCCTTTTTTTTTGTTGTTGTACTAATGTGCCCAAACGAGGTAAAAAAAAAAATATAAAATATGATAATATTATTACATGTTTTGCTTGATTTCTTCAGAATCTGAATACCAATCGAGCTTGTCCATTTCGGTATTTTTCAAAATATTAGCCTTTTCTATAGCCCACTCGTTGCCAACATGTTGGAAGCCAGATCTCCATTTTTCATCATGCATTTGTCGTAACTTTTCTTCTTTAACGTGTCGTTCCTCTTCTTGAGCCATCCATTCCATATGCTTAATGTCATCAGAAGATGGTTCATAAATATGCCAAATCGTGTAATGTGGTAACCCGACAACGGAATAACCCATTCTCCTGCACATCTTACCAAACCCTTCGGTTTCAGCGTGTTTTTGGAATGAAAATGCTGGGAAATGAGCACCAGCCCGAAAAACAGATGCTTTAGTGAGAATCGAAACCCCACCAATACCGTCTAATTCCATTTCCACATTTGGATCACCATATGGATCTCGCAAATACGCCAAATGTGGCCTCCAAGTAGCATATTCAACATAGCCCTCGACAATGACAGCATCCTCGTCCAATTGATCGGCTAATTGAAGGGACGTTTCCGATTCTTGCCACGAATTCAAATCATACGGTTGTTCGTTACCAAGCCAGTCAGGTAATGGTCGCCACACATTTGGCACAGTCACGTCTTTATTGTGGGACATCAAATCTTCCAAGATTGTAGGAGGAACTGTTTGCACGTCGGCATCCCTCCAATACACCCACGAATGGTCTGGTTTTAGCGCGACTGAACAAAGCCAGTTTCGAGCTCGTGCCATTAACTTTCTTCTCGGACCTTGAGCTGCAAAGCCATGTCTATCAGAGAACCCTTGACCTATGGCCTGGCCAAAATCTTTTTCAAAAATGTCAATCGAACCAAATCTCTTGGTCTTGTCAGGATTTTGCTGGATTCTATCCAAATGCTGGTTAAGACTGGATAGGGTATTGTCGCTAGAATCTGACACCAAAAACGCCAGGTCAATGAGATTGTGAGGATATGTCAAGTTCTCCATATGGCTAAAGAACATGGGTAAATGCGCACTAGCGTCACGCAATGGAACAAGAAACAGCACTCGCTCGTTATTTTGCCAACCTCGAGCTGTACCTCTAGCATCTGCCAAATCGTAATGAAATACAGTGTCGATAGTTGGGTCGTCCTTCATGGTCATTAAAAACGGATTGTACATGTAGCCAAATCCTATCAAGTTGATAAAGAATACAGCGCATATTAGTAATTTTGTGCTATTCCTTCTTAACCACCACCAGTTGTGATTTTTAGGATTCTTAAAAAAGCTTCCACCAGAGTCAAACTCTGACATGGATTTGAAGGGTAGAGACATTGAGATCAGCGGTGGAACTAAAAACCCTTCTTTCGCGTTGGACTTGTGATTATGCGTCGGATTAGGTCTTTTTTTTGTATGTATCCTTTTTGTTTAATGAATACCAGTTAGTAAATGTTAGTAAGGGCGGAGTAAATTAATACCCGTGGTAGGATCGGATGTAACAAAAAAAAAAAATTGGTTGGTGGTTTTTAAAGCTTAACAAAAAAAAACTGAAAAAAATACAAGCACAACGTGGAACTAAAAAAAAAAAAAAAAAAAAAAAATCGGGTCCAAAAGTAATGATGTGCTGGTCGCCGAACAATGCACATATTTTAAGGTTTAATTGCAGATCGGTTCAAGCAGGGTAACCCTTATTTAAACACCCTTACAAATTCCATCAATGCACTCCATCAGATTAAAAACAAAACTGCCATTTGCAATAATTCGCGCAGGTGCTACTATTAATATACTTCTTGGCCAGAAACGGCGCTATGTAAAATGGTAAACTTTATTCGGAAAGAGAAACACTAAACCGTCTCCCTCCTCTGCCCCTGAGAAAAATGGTTACCCCTGGGATTGTTGGTTTCAGAATCGGTGCGGCTGGTGCTGTTTTGAAAAAGTAATCATTTATATTACCATTTACAGCTGCAATGATGGTGTCGATTTTTTTGGTTGTATCGTTTTGCGCTATGGCTTGTGTATTTATTCATTGTTGGTTTATTATAGTCTTTTTACGATTATTACCAGCTGTTGGTCAGTACGACGGGCATTATGGTATTTTTGGAGCCCCAACAAATGGTAAAACGCGTTTATTGGTCTATTTTAACGATGTTACCGCATAGGAGTTGTGGTAAGGTGTGTAGATTGTTGTTGTTTTTTCCAATTGTTGATACGGCTGTCATCGCGTTTTTACCAAAGTGCGGTTCGTAGCGTTAGCGTTGTATCATACTTTGTAATTGTTCCTCGATGATTAGAACAAACCAAGAGAATATAAACGTGATATCAAGATTGTCTGTCAATCATGTGTGCATTAGGATTTGCAGAGATCATCTTCTCTCTGATCGGCAGCATACGGCTGAAGATGGTGCTCGTTCGGACCTGGCGTCGGATTCTGACAAATGCCAACCACATGTGGGGTTTGGTAAATTTCTACGGTGCACTACCAATTCGAATTGTTGACCTTTTCATACATTTGCAAAAAAAAAAAAGAAAATAAAACTTCTCGGCCGTAATTCAAAGATGAAATGGTGCGACGAAATCATACAAAGCATGTCCATTTAACCTGGTTCCAACTCATTACTATTCTATACACAAGGAACACTAGGTCGGCCCTTATGTATATATCACCAGCACTCCCATGGGACCAGTTAGCGACTTTTATGTGATTACGCCATGTGATGCTGACACGCCTTTCAAACTTTAACTTACTCCTGTAACCATTCCCAAAGCGGAAAGACCACGTTTGTATTAGCTACTGGTGCCATGCCCACGACCGGAACGGGAAAGCTAACAACCTGCATTCCACAACCAGCCGTTCTCAGTGGAATCGCTCGGTGCACGGTCACCCTTTGAATCACTTGCATTTTGCGTATGTTTCTTGCGGTCGTATACATGTACATATTCTTCCCATACTGTAAAGTGTGTCAATACCAGTCGAGTGATCTATGTCATATGTGCATGGGGCTATGGGTTGTACATTACTAGGCTCGGTCACGAGTTTTTCAAATATATATTCCCATGATACAACAGCTATCCGCTGCGAATTCAGACGATTACATTAATTAGTTTACAAGGGTTGAAAGTAACAAGAAATGCCACACCTTTAATACGACAGGTTCTAGAATTTACAAATAACCCCTTTCAAAGTTGGCTTCATCGATTCAAGATACATGTCTAAATATGTACAACGGGCTATGCATACAAACCTTACCACAGCAATTGGTTATCCCATCCTCTGGCTATAATAATCGGAGCCAAGCGAGCCCTGGATAAAATTGAGAACAATCAAATAGCTACCTTTCAATTACGTATCCCCCTATAGAGAACTCCCGGGTAATATATGCGCGTTGGGATATGCGCGCGTCGAAGGGACATCAACAAGGTTCGACTTTCTGAAGCGAGTAATTTTTCACGTCCGTCCAAAGAATGCTGTGCTCAAGTAAGCGGGAATTGCCTATTTATATTACATTGGATACTAACTAAAGTCTAGTTTCTGGAGAACATACCCGAGAGCCGGTTGTTTCCCCCAAGAGTGGGAATATCTTTGAAAAATCCCTACTGTTGTCATATATCGAACAAAACGGTACTGATCCGATTAACGGCCAAGAGTTAAGCTCGGACGAAGTCATCGAGATAAAGAGCTCAGATTCTCAAGCGGTTAGACCAAAGCCCCCTGTATACACGTCAATTCCCTCGTTACTTTCTTCACTTCAAAATGAGTGGGATGCAATGACGTTGGAGGCTTTTTCGTTGAAACAACAATTGTTAAAAACTCGTCAGGAACTATCTTCCGCATTATATCACCACGACGCTGCAGTCCGGGTCGTCGCTAGGTTAACTAAGGAGCGTGACGAAGCCCGTGATGCGCTCAATAAACTCTCCACAAGCTTGGGAACGGCTACTACTGCAACAACCACAGCCGCGGACGCAACGGCTAACGGGCAAGAAGAACAAGCTATGGATGTCGATGAACGCGCTGTAGCCATCCCACAGGAAATTCAGACAAAAATCTCGCAAACGCAAGAACAATTATTTGCAAATAGAAAAGGCAGAAAAGTGCCAGAGAGTTGGCCTACAAAGGATACTATCGCTGCAATGTCCGAAACCAATAAAACGAAACAACTATTTACGTCGGTTAGCTCACTGGCCGCCAGTCCCTCTGGAAAAAAAGTTGTTTCCGGAGGTGGAAAGAGTGTTGTTGGTATTTATTCTTTAGACGAACAGAAATTGGTTAGTACCGGTCAAGCGTCAGGTATTGTAACTGCGGGTGCTTGGCTTGATGACGACCGTATTGCAATTGGTACAAAGAATGGTGCAGTTGATGTATTCACCGCGTCAACCTTAGAAAAAACGGGCTCATTAACGGCGCATTCAGGTGCGATCTGTAATCTCTCCGTCTTGCCAATAACGAACGTCAGTCTCCTCATTTCTGTCGGTAAAGATAACAAATGGGGGTTACATGATCTTGAAACATTAACCACTATAGTAGAGTCACCAATCGATGGACAAGTGAATTGTTCAGCGCTCCACCCGGATGGGCAATTCTTTGCCATTGGCTGTGGAGACGGACGGATTATCATTTTGGATCTGATTAAAGGACAGCCGATTGAAACTCTGATACATAACGAAGAAATCGGATCTATCAACTCTCTGGCATTTTCAGAAGACGGCAGGTCGTTGGCATCTGCCAATAATAGCAACACGGTGCACATTTGGAATTTGGCCAAACCAAAAGACTTGCCAAAAATATTACAGCTCAAAACATTAAAGAATTCATCTTTGTCCCATGTGGCATTTGACTATTCTGGTAAATTTTTAGTTGGATGCGGTGCATCGGGTCTCGAAGTTGGTTGGTATGACAAGAAAGCCAAATTGTGGGAATCCAACGTTTTCCACGCTCCCATTTCGTCTGTATCTGTAGAATGGGGAAGTGAAGCCCGTGCTTTGGTATCCATCTCGTCCAAAGGCAGCATTCATGTTTTCCAATGTTAGTAATGTTAGTAATTATATATTTATGTATTTTTGAAATCCTGATCATGTATATGCACTTTCGTGTGTGCTTGCCACTGCATTTGCTTCTTTTCTAAAAAAGAAGCCGCACGAAAGCCAAAGTGCAAGCCAGCAGATCCACTGGAGAGTGAGTGCTCCTTTCGTACTAATTACATGACCTATATAAACACACACCCATAGATGATAAGAACCGTACTGTTTGCTGCTTTTTACTTGAGTCATCATGTAAAAAAAAGACACAACAGTGTACATAAGTTTCTCTTAATACATTCGTAATATATAATGTTACACATTAGATTCTTCTTTAACCTTGACTGCACTTGAGGGAGTTCGTGGTTTTGGAGGTTTATTTTTAATTGCGCCTGAGACTTGTCGAGATGAGGTTCTAATTTCAGGTTTCGGCTTCTTCTCAGACACGGATCTATTTTTAGGAACATTTAGTGACGACGACTCTGATAGAGCTGCCTTAGGAAGCCGTCTCTTTGGTCCCTTGGTTCTAGTCTTTGTTATATGCGAGAGCTTTTTTGATGTTGACACCTCTGCTGCAGAGTCAAACGTCTTGGCCTTTTTCATACCCGGATTAGATGGTTGTGGCCGTTGAGGCGGGGTGCTTCCAATATTCAATGCGGCCTCTAAGTCCTGAGCAAATGAATTGGCTTTCTTGAGAGGCGGTTGCGGTGAGTCAGTAGCTGTTTGTTTGATGGAAGAAGTTGAAGTTGCAGGGGTTGGTTCATCTTCTGGGATGCTTGAAACAGAACTTCGTAAGGAGCTTTTTGCTTCTAATAGAGTCTCTTTAGCTGTATCCGGAGCTTGGTATTTTTCTGTGTTGGATCGGCGCAACCCTGCTTTGGCCCTTTCAAGTGCCTCTTTTTGTTCATCCCGTAGCTCGCTTTTCACCGTCCGTGTGGATCTCAAGCTTCGCAGTCTTTCAATAGCCTCCGGCGATGGCTTGTTGGTCTGTGGCTTTGACGGTGGGGTTGGTCTAAGAGAGTTGCTTCTTGCCAAAAATGGTGCTACTTCCGGCTCCTTTGGGGTAGTCGCGGATGGTGTTGACCGTAGGGAGGTTATTGAAGATGGAGTGGTGGGCTGTTTTGATTCAGATGCAGGTTTCATTGTGGCACTTCGGACTAAACGAGATGATGCATCTTCCGATGCCGGCGTTCTGACCTGTTCAGGTGATGACGCCTTGAGTGTGTCTGGCTTGGGTTCCGGAGTTGGTTTGGCTTGTGTATCTGACTTAGCTTCAGATGGCGTATTTGGCTTGGAAGATGGTGTACTTGGTTTTAAGTCCGGTTTGGAAGCTGGTGTGGTTGGCGTCGGGCCAGATTTGAATGACAAAGAGCTCGGCTTTGGCTCAGGGGTCGGTTTCACAGTGTTGGAACGGGACAAAAATGGAGAGTCGGAAGAATCATTGTTGCAAGGCTGTTCCGGGGTGGAAAAAATTTGTGACGAACGTTTCTCCAAAAACTGGCTTCCACTTGGAGACTGTTTAACTGGTGATCTGGAAGAAGATCTGGCCAATGTGCCAGCACGGACCAATCCTTGTTCTGGAGTCGGCGGGCCAGTCTTCTTCAGCGCGCTTTCTAACCAAGTGGGTTGCCGGACTGGACTCCAACGCCTCGAGTCATTAGGGGATGAGGAGTAGCTTCGCGCAGAGGGGCGGTCTCCTTCATTCGAGGAGGAGGAGGAAATTGAACTCGACGAAATGCTGGATGACATACGTAAGTGTTCATTAGACGAAGGGTGGGCAAGATTTGGTTGGTATGTTGACGGACTCGACCCATTTCTCGAATGAAAGCCTGATCTATGGAGTGAGTTTGTTGTAGGGGATCTGTTCAACGTGCTGTTTTCACGTCGCAACATTGCTGACTGGACAAAGCCGACTCTTGTGGGCGAACGGGATCTGATCGAAGATGCGGATCCCGGGGACGTCGTTTCGTTTGAGTTTGGGGTATTTGGTGCAGGTAACGAAGTGATTGAGGAAACACTGAGGGATTTGGACTTGTGGAAACCCTGGCCAGAGATCGGAGACTTGTAAGAGGACTGTTTAGGTGGCGATGGCGGTTCTTCCTCACTAATCACGTCCTCCTTTTTACTGTCCGGTTTATGGTCTTTAGATCGCGGGGTTAGATTTCTTGGTTTGGGGGCCACTGGTGGCTTTGGACCTGAGACTACGCGCTTCTCTGACAGCGGTATATCATCTTTATCCTCGAGATTTACTCTACGACGGGGCAAATGGTTCAGCGCACCACTTATTTCGGCGATTCTGGATTTTTCCTTGATTTCAGCGCCGGGCTGTAGATCCTTTGGTGCTGGGTCGGCCGGTTGTTGTTGCCTCGACGGGGAGCTCGGTTGAGAGCCTGGTTGCAAAATTGACGGAGGTGGTGACCGTGGAGGAGAAGACGATGAGATAACCTCCTTTTTCAGCTCCAGACCAATGGGTTTTTTATCAAAATCAACTCTAAGGTTGTGGACACTTTTATTCTCGCCATCCTTGCCGGATACATCCAGGTCGACGGAATCATGTTGGTTACTTCTGGTAGCTGTTGGATCCAATGTTTTTGGAGAATCTATTATAGTATCGTTATTAGAAGGTTTCTGCTGCTGCGTCTTGGCTACTGAGCCATCATCAAACAGCTTCATCCTGCCCGTGGGACCGACGAGTGACTCAATGGTGCTGCGAATCTCCTTCTCCTTGGAGCTCATCGCCCTCTTGGAGTTGCCGCTAGTACTATTATTACTAGTAGTCGTCATCGGCTCTGGCTGATGCTCTGAGGAAGGCGTCTGGTTGGCGTGGTTGTGCCCGAGTTGTCGTTGTCTTAACGCTTGGCGTCGCCGACGGCCTTCAGCAATCTCCTCTTCGAGTTGTTTTGCTCGCAACTCATCTTCCCGATCGCTTTGGAAACCAGTCAGTCTAAGTTCACACACACACACACACGAACCTTAAATCTGTATACTCACGTTTTTTCACCAAGCTCACGAACGCGTAGCAAAAAGTCGTTTACGTCGGACGTTCCTGAGTTCTCCGCCGAATTTGTCGACATTGTAATTTGTGCACCTCAGACGAGCCCGCTATTTGGCTGGGTTTCTTTTTTTTTTTTTTTTTGCCTGGTTCAGGATTATTATTTGGTGCTTGTTTATTCTTCCGCCCAGTATTATTAGCCTGGGTTTGGGTATTCGCTGTATGTATGGGTGGGTGTGTTGACAGAACTAATAATAAACACGCATATTTCTCCTCATTATGTCTCTCGCACGCGTAAGCGCGCGCGGGTGGTTACTAATCGCACAATAGTAGTAATAGGTAATCATTCTATGCAGCGTTCAACGCAGATCGTCCGAGACGCGTTTTTGGAATTCCTGGGATCAGTTTCGGGATTAGGTTTATTTTATCCTTCGATTGAGTTTTTTTTTTTTTTTTTTTTTTTAGGGAGTTGAATATTTTATTTTTAGGTTAAATATGGAATATGAATAAGAGCAGGGGCTTGTCCTTTTTTTTTTTCTCTTTCTCTTCCTTCTCCCTTCCCTCTCCCCCGTCTACCACGTAGTTTATTATTTGGCCTTTTATTTTGAACCTCTTCCACTACTTCTTCCGTCTAATATTTACAATCATCCATAAATCTACGTCAAAACCCATTCTCAAGTCCAATTAATCCCGCATGATTATTGACAATTGCGGGTCGCCCCTCTTGGGCAAGGCTACCTTTAGATTATTGCGACGAAGCCAAGTGGTAGACAACTCGACATTAGATGACAGCATTAAAAGTACAAAATTAAATTCGGGCTCCAAGCTTGCATCTAATAGTGTGTTGGGGAAAATGAGTCGATCTTCACACCATAACATGGAGTCGAATACGAGGACGAGTTTCGCCAGCGAACCGTTTACCAGTAAAGTTTCGCATGATAATAGCATATCCGCCACTGCAACTTTCAGTTCTGACAATTCAAAGCCTACAATTAAGGGCACAATGTCGACCCATGCCTCTTTCACGTCGCCCTCAGTTGGTACCTCGTTATTATCTAATTCTGGTAAAACCAAACCCTCAGGAAAATCCTTAGATACCAAAAATAATAAGGTTAAAACTGGCAATGGATCGATCAGAACCAAAACTGAAACTGTCAATTCCAAGACAAAAAGCCCAGAGTCAACTGTTCGCCATCCTCAGTATTCTGGCTCTACTACCCACAAGAGCAAGATCTATGTGACAATCAGCAAGACCTCCACACCGACTAAACGCATCACCACAAACTCGCACGAACTGCATTCGTGGTTATATACCAAGCATCACAGTCATTACCACAGTCACAGCCTCAGCCATAGTCATAGCCGCAGCCACAGTCACAATAACCACAAGAAGCTCACAACCGTCTCCACCGCGGCCCATTCAAAGGCCCCTGCAACTTCCACGGCACGATTAAAGCCGGTCACAGTTACTAATGGCGGCACCACCACCGCCACCGCCACCAGAGATACCCAAAAATCCAATAATGTGCTGACGACGACGAAGACCAAAAAAAACCGTCAAAAAGAACAAAGCTCCACGGTAGTCACAAAAATCACGCATCATTCCGCCTTCACATCAACCAAGAAGACAAAAACTATCAGACTCGAAACAACAAAGGGCCATGTCAAAACTGAAACCGCCTATATTGACATAACCTCTACATACACGCCGACCATTGCATCCACCAGGACTGTCTCCAACCATCATCAGGCTACTGCCTCGGCAGTCAACAAAGATGCCACTAGCCCTCCGACGACCAGCACGTTAGTTGGATCCATTATTGGGTCTGTGGCAGGGCTCGCCCTGATCGTCGTCTTTCTCTTTGTCGTTCTGTCACATTATCGAAAGCGGAAAAGACCACTGTTTGGGAGCATGGAGAGAATTGCTGCTACAGATGACGACGAGGAAGATGATGATGAGGATGATGTGTCTTATTTTCGCTCACGGTCAACTTTCCCAAACTCCCTTTTGAGCTTATTCGGCCTGGCTCGGAAGAAAAAGCCAGTTGCAGTCTCAAACGTGCCAGATGACCAAGGCTTATTTGCACCTCAGCCGACCCATTCATCCCCTCAATTAGAACGATCATTTTATCGCCAACCGCCACGGCGAGACCATCAGCCGGTGGCCTTTTTGCCCAAAAACTTTGACTTTGAAAAGTCTAGTGTTTCAAGCTCCAATAATGATGAGTCTTTCTACGACGTGCCATTTTCAGATGACTCAGAAAGCTACTATTCAAACCCCTTTGGCAGCTTTCGAAACGGCCTCTCCGCACGGTGTGAGACTGTTATGGAAGAAGATCAGTACGGCCAGCCCCACTCCTCCATTGATGTACGGTCCAGGTTCACCGAAACCGGCAGTTTATAACGTCTATATAATGTGCTTTTCTTTTCCAAAGGATTTCCTAATCATCACAGCCCACCGCCGTCCATGTGTCGTGGATATGTGTGGGGTAGAGAAAACCCTTATCAACCTTCTTTTTGCGACTCTGAAACCTATATCAAAATCCTGCTGGCTGATGTTCAAAACCTATTTATAGGGTTTTAGGGGTCAAAGTTTTCATTTGATACTGCATGTCTTACTTTGAACGTTAATCGGTGTTCAACCGTTGGTCGAATCCAAACATTTGCGTCTGCAATTTCGGCTGCACTCTAAAATTAAAATATTAACCCCTTGAAGCTTGTTTATTATAGTATAATTATAGCACATAATCATTAATTTACTTCCGAATCCAGACTAGTGTATTCCCTTTTCCCGGGCGAATACACCTCTCAACGCTAGCCCTTATTGCATATGCAGGCTGCTCTTTTGTTATTATTATTCCCCTTCCTTTTTCTCCGAAAAAACTGTAAAAAGGTATGCACAGCTCAGCTTCGGGGGGGGGTGACTGGGGCCCACGGAACCGTTACTCGCCGTGGCTAGCTCGCTCGCATTCTCCTGAGCAATTTATTGGACTAGCGTTAGAGTCTTAGTTTCTAGAATATATTTACCCTCCTTGTACTCTTCTGTCTTTTCGAGGGCCTTGACATATGTCCAGCCCACGTTCCTGGAACAATGTTTACAGGATATGTCTTGTACAGTATAATCACCCGTCATCATCGTTCGCTCCTCGAGCTTTCCATGTACCACATTCACCACCCGGTCAAATAAATATGCGTCCCCAAATCGCCCACGAAAGTTCTACCACATATTAGCAGACTATATATACAAATAAAAAAAAAAAAAAAAAATTTGCATGGAAAGGAGGCGTGGAGCCAAAATCAATCTCACCTTGGATATGATGTCGTCTGATACTGCAAGATGGGTCCGGCAGTTCTTGCAACCATAAATGTTCGCCCCGTCAAGATAAGTGTTGTATTCTACGCCCATTATATTTGTGTGTTTGTGTATGAAATATAACCAATCTTTCTGGGAGCGCTCAAGTTGTCATCAGATCCGCCACTCAGTTATTTTGTTAAGATCAACTGATGGTGGATGCGTGATATCGCTCGCTCTTATCGCTTTATACTGTGGCAATATCGGCGTTCCGATAACCACCCTAGACGGACTCTCTGAATCACCCGCAATCAAACATCCCACAACCCAGGTTTCAAGAAGTCCAACCCTAACCTGGAGGGGAGGGGCTTTTGTTTAATTTGTTTGGAGATTGGCGTTCATCTCGCTGATGCGCACGGGGCCAGGTTGAGGGGCGCACTCGTCATGTACTTTCATAAGTACTCCTCTTGATCCGAATTTTAATTTCAACCATGCTGTTATCTGTGTCCTTTGTGTGCGGATGTATGTGTGTTGTCACCGAGGCTCATTAGCGTGTGTTTCGGAGAAAGTCATTGGAATAGGTCCACCATGTAGTGATATAGGCACGCACGTATATGCAAAACCCTGTTCCAATGATCCAAAAAATGAACCCAATAACGTCAATAGTCGTCAGCCGCCAGGCCAATTGTTACTGATGTATTTTTCGAACGTTACACGTTTAACGTTAATCGCGGATAGCACGAGCCGCATCCAAATGAAGCGAGTGAAGGGTGGTTGACTCTATTGGAGGGTTTATCAAAAATTCGTTAGCTGTTAACTTCTTCTGAATAAGCCTTTCAAGTATGCATATGTAATCAATGCATGAGAGACAAAGCATTCCTGTATGTTTCGGCTTGTCGAATAATGCAAAACTACACCCACCGTTTGTATGAATAGTATGCGAAACAAGCATATTGAGTCGATTGTCCGAGGTTCACAGTTTCTGCAGGTTCTATCTATACTGCTCTTCGCGTATTATATTTTTCCACCTGCGAACTATGATAATTCAATGGATACCTCAAAAAGGATATTAGTTCGACTAACCATTTTCGTTAGATCATACGTTATAGCACCTCTTCCAGAAGATTATGAAACAATGGGACGACTCCAGCCACTCAGAGCTAGCTTCTTTTTGCCTCTCTTTGGAGAAAAAGAAGCTGCCGCCGGAGGCATCTATATTCAATAACTCATAGTATTAACACCACTAGAGTTGTTGTTTACCTGATTCGGATACTCGTGCGGCTTTACATGCCTGTATCAATCGTCAACTGCTTGTGAGACCCACAAACTAAAAAGTGTACCAATTCTTCCAAAACATACCAAATCAGCTAGGCCCCTGACAGCATACCCTCGTTGAAGAATAATTATTTGACCTCATTCTAATGAAGCCATTCGCCGGCGATGTTTTGTGTAGCGCTAGCGCTAGCGGCGATGGGAGGAAGTGCGCGCTGGCTGCGCGTAAGGATGAAAAAGTGAAAAATTAAAAAGCTGACCGGAACATTAGTGGATCAAAAGAACCATGCTTTTCCTAAGGCCGACCAGACTGCTGGTGCGAGGTAAGATTTGCGCAAATGTAGTTATTTATAAGTACATTAAAAATACTAATATGGCGCTGCAGAGGCACCACGCTTTAGCACATGCATCCGACGACCGTTCCATCAAATGCCAGTTCTTCGACAACAAAAATCGAATGGCACTGGCTCTCTGTTTGGTGAGGTGACCGAACAAAAAGACAGTCCAGATTCCGTCTTGAACCAAATATCTGCTCGAGCAACTCAACAGGAGGAGAAGAAGGAAGGTGAGGAAGAAAAAGTTCCTGAAGTCACCGATAAGGAGATGAGAAAGGACCCACAAGTACTAGAATACACCGAACCAAAGGCCCGAACGGCAGTTGAACAACTCTTATCGCCATTAAAAAGGCAGTTGTACGAACTATCTATGCAGCAGGGAGGCTATGATCCGGAACGAGTGCTGACGTTAAATAACAAGAAATACAAGCTCAAGCTCACCAACGAGGAATTGGCCTGTTTGGAGCCATCGGTTTATCTTAAATCCTATAGAATCAAGGGTAGTCCCAAGAAGGCTACTCCATTCTTGAGAATGCTGCGAGAAATGACGTTGAAGGACGCCATCACTCAGTGCCATTTCAGTCCAAAGGCTATTGCCCGCGATGTCGGGGATATGCTGACCAGAGGCATTAAGGAAGCTGAAAAATTGGGTATGAATCCGGATGATCTTTATTTGAACCAGATCTGGGTTGGTAAGGACGGTCACAACATTAAGCGACTAGATTTTAAAGCCCGTGGTAAAGTTGGTATTATTGAACACAAATGGTGTCATGTGCGAGCTATCTTGAAGCCGTTGGAATCCAAGCAACAATTCCTCGAGAAGAGGCGACAGCGCCAATTAAACCGTGGCGTCAAGGAGCAGCTTTCCTCAAGACCAATCCACGAATTCCCCAAGGGCAATGTATATAAATGGTAGGTTTATTTGTAAATATATTTTTTCGTTTAGCAAATCACTGATCATTGTAGTTTTGCCGTTAAAATGGTGTCTTCGCTCTTTTTGGCTGTACTTTTGCGTTTCTCTGTCGAACTTGGTCCAAATGATCCATAGACTTCCAGTCTTGCGAATATCCGAATGTACGGGAACTTTGGAAAGAGTTCTACTACGGTTAAATTATTTTTGCAAAATATATTTGTTTTTCTACATCTAATCGTCGTATCCAGTGAGCTTCTCTCTAGGACGGTCCGGGACTAGGTCTAGGTTAGTAACTATTGCAATACACAGCACACATTCCACTAAACTTACGAGGATATGACATAGGAATCTGTGGAGAATCTGGATAGAGGTATTTTCTTCTCAACGGAGTAGCAGTGAGTGCAATGATAGGACTAATAATACCCAGTCCAAGAGCGAAAACATAGTGCGGCTTGGTGTGGGAGGCATATCGAATGAACTACACAAGTCGTATTAAAATCTTCACAAGGAAAAACTCTTGTTCTTTAAACTCACCCTCCATGGCTCCTTCCAGAACTTTGGTGTAGCTGCTGACATCGTTAGTGTGTAAAGGTGAAAGAGTTGGAATGTTTTTCATTGGTTGGGACTTTCCTGCGCACCGCCACCACAGCCATTTTCATCAGCCACAACGAGGATGGATCTAAGCCTATTATTGCAACAGAATTGACCCAAATTCAATCCACTGCAAAAATCGAGTACGCTGCTTGTTCTAATGTCTCTTTAGATGCATTAGAATTGTCGAATAATTAGAAAAAAAAAAAAAAAAAAAAAAAAAAAAAA
>JAJLUK010000023.1:0-28536 GCA_030570055.1 Blastobotrys chiropterorum
CCTCTCTCCCTCTCTCTCTCTCTGTTTTTATCTCTATCATCGCTGCGGAGCTAGCTTTCTTGTTTCATTTCGGAGAAAAAGAAGACGTCGGAGGCGACTAAACCCTCCGTGGGTTCCATGCCTTGCGGATGGCAATCTTTTCTATAAAAAAAAAGAAGCAGTGGCAATGGCGTCGCATCGTTGTCGCTTGTGTGCTTGCTTCGCGGAATTCTTTTTTTTTTTTTTTTTTTGGCGTCTTTTTTCTCCGAAAAAAGAAGCCACCGGAGCGACCACTAACCCCCTATGAACTGCCAGTGGCGATTTGTTCAAAAATGAAACAAGCACACTAATCAAGCCTCCAGGGACTACCCGTTGGGCCCCTTTTCGTAGTTGACGAAACCCCCCGGAAAGAATCTTATGGTCAATCGTGTGTCTCTGCCACAAAAATCTGGGGTATGCACGGAGCCGCATGCAGTGCAAATAATATTTTGCAAGCCACAAAAACTGATAATTATGGCGGGCGAGAGCTAGCTGCCTCAAACAGTCATCATGCTCTACTACCAGGAACGGTTGCGCCTGCGAGAATTTGCGGATTACTGGCGCAAGAACCGTCTGTACAAGACGATTGCCTTTGAGCAGCACTTTGATTTTGACTCTCCGCTGTTTCAGACCGCCATCACGGCGGTGATGCTGTGGCTGAAGCACCAAAAACGCCACATCTTCCTCAACGCTGATCTGCTTGAGGTACCCGAAACAGTGGGGGTGAAAAAGTCCAGCAATGTGCGACTGCCGGCGCCCTTCTATTCGCACTCTAAAATGACAGAGAGCAGGGTCGCCGTGCCCTGGAACGAGCTCGTGGGACTGGTGCTCTATCTAGCGATGTATTGCCCCTTCAAATCCGGTTACCACATGGCCAGCTTCTGTCCGTGGATCCTTCCGTTGCCCGTCGAGCTCTGTCAGCTGCTGCTGGATAGTCGTCGACCCAAGAAGTGTATCAACCCCCCAGATCCTCAACGGGCGTTCCATGCGGTCACCACCAGTGCATACTGGGAAAACCACTGTCTTCCCAATTCTCCGGATATCTTCGCGTTTTACATCTATGAGGCGGCGCCAATTTCGGTAGCAATGGCGCTCCTCCGTCGTGACAACTGCCGCAACTTGCGATCGGGCATCGAGCGTCTACTGGTGTTTCTGTCAATGAATTCCACTCTCGCAGCGCCATCCTCCAATCTACTGCAGAATGAATGGAAAATTTTGGGTGTGTAGTTTACTAATACATGTGCATGTGTGTTGCGGAGCTACCCACTGGAGGTGAGTGTGTCTCCCTGGAGTCTTCTTTATTTTCCAGAAAAAAGAAGCAAAAGTGCTCCTTTGCTATAGAACCACTCGTGCGACGCCTGCATGGCCTGGTTAAACCTAGCTCTCAATGGTCTCGTCACCGTTGAAACAAACCGCTGGGTGCGTGGTTGCCATTCGTGTTGTAATTCTAAGCAAAAGATAAATTGTGGAATCAGTTTTGCATATCAGAGTGCGAACGCCAATGATACGCGCTGACCAGCGGAGGTCGCCAAGAAACTATCCTATATCATGACGAAGTTTGTTAAGTATTCGTTTCAAGTCTTCCAGGAAGAAACTATACTCGTTCCATACCACATCCACTGCGCATTTCACATTGGCGAAATGATTTTGATGTCCAGGAAAATACAAACATTCTGCATTCTACGCTATCTTTTACGGAATTAGCTGATACTAATGGAGTTAAATGAAAACTGGGTATAAGCAGAATCAGTCAAAAACTGTGTCTATTGCTATGTTGTTATTAAATTTCACGACAGAACTCGAGTTAAGCTCTAAGCGGAACGCGTTTCCCGCGAAGTTCTGTATACCATTCTGGGCCGCAGTAAAAAAGTATTCCTGGCAATATTGGGGTTTGGCTGCCGCTTCTTGCAGTTTGGAGTTCCCAATACACTGTCTACAGTAAGAGCAATCCACCACGCTGTGTCTGACATGAAAACCCAAGACGATCGCAGAATATTATAACGAAAACCTATAATGATTGCGTCGACCGCACTTCATTTAACTGTCTATAATCTTACTATTAAATAATCATTGAGATCAAAAAGCCCTTGTACTCACGGTCTGCAGGCCCTTCCAAATTATGCATATTGGCAGCTCAATTAGGGCTAGTAGATAAATAGATCCACAATTTCATTACATAATGGTTCGATGTATCCTTCTGATAGCGTCAACGCTACATTTCGCCAACTCCAGTCATCTTGCAATCTGTATGAGCTCGAGGGTGACAGTTTTCCGGTTACCCCACATTTTGTCGATCATTCGGGTGAGACAGCCCGGTGTGGATCATTTTGGCGGAGAGAACCCCACACAGGATTTTGCACCTTTTGACCCCACCTATAACTCTCAGCTGTTAGGGATTTGAAAAAGATCACTTTGTATAAATACGGCAGTCATCTTCTACCATAATATGTAATAACTTGTGAGCATTGAAAAAAATGACTAGGAATAATGAAAATTTGGTCCGACTGGTTGGTGAGGGGCTGGCAGAGGTTATGCCAGATCATGGTAAACCGTGGTTCAGGGTCAAGCACCTTTTAGTTCTCAACCTGCTTCTGATCATCCCTCTCTTATCCGCGTCGATTGCGGGCTACGATGGCTCATTGATGAATGGGCTTCAGTCTCTAAAAGAATGGCAGTCCCAGTTTGGGGATCCTCAGGGTGCAAAATTAGGTTTCATCAATGCGGCCCAAAGTCTGGGCTCAGTTGTTATATTACCGCTTTGTTCGTGGCTTAGCGATACCATTGGACGAAGATTTACTTTGGTCATCGGGTTGATCATTGTAATCATTGCCACTATTGTTCAAGCCACTTCGTTTTCATATGCGCAGCTGGTGGTTTCAAGGATCGTTGTGGGCGCTGGCGGAATGCTAGTGGTCCAGCCTGCCCCTCTTTTGATTGCAGAGCTGTCTTTTCCGACACACAGAGGCAAAGTCACATCATTATACTGGTGCTTCTATTACCTTGGAGCAATTTTGGCGTCTTGGACCACATATGGCACCACCGATTTTGGAAGTTCCTGGGAATGGAGAATTCCAACAATTTTGCAAGGTGGGTTTCCTCTTGTCCAACTTTTGACTATTTGGTTCGTTCCAGAATCCCCTCGTTTCCTGATAGCCAAGGGGAAGAATAAGCAGGCAAGATCTATCCTCGAAAAGTATCATGCTGGCGGCGACATTGCCTCTCCTCTTGTTGAAGTGGAAATGTCAGAAATCATTGCAGCATTGGAGTTGGAGCAAACTACGAGTGCTGAATCTAAGTGGACTGACCTGATCAAGACTCGCGGGAATATCAAGCGAACGTACATTGCCATTTCGGTCGGAACTTCCGCTCAATGGAATGGCATCGCTGTCATCTCTTACTACCTAACGTTGGTCCTGGACACTATCGGAATTACGGACCCTACCATGCAGACTCTCATCAACGGTCTTCTGCAAATTTTCAACTTTATAGCGGCAACAACCGGCGCCTTTATGGTTGACAAGTTGGGTCGCAGAACCCTCTTCTTGTGGTCAGGTATTGGGATGTTAGTAGCTTACATCGTCTGGACGGCCTGCTCAGCAATGTTTGATAAAACCAATTCTCATGGATACGGTGTTTCTGTGGTAGTGTTCATTTTTGTCTACTATTTCCACTACGATATTGCATATACCCCGTTGCTTATTGGTTATCCAACTGAAATCTTTCCCTATTTCATTCGGTCTAAAGGGCTGACAGTTGAATTGATTTCAATCTATGTTTCGCTCATCATCGCAGCGTTCGTTAACCCAATTGGATTGGGTAATATTGGATGGAAATACTACATTGTGTTTTGTGTTTTGCTATTGGTATTCTTAGTTAACACCTGGCTTTTCTATCCGGAAACAAAAGGTCATTCGTTAGAAGAAATTTCCAAAGTATTTGATGGCGACCAGGGTGATATCACCCAACGATGCGGGTTCCAGGAGTATGGGAAGAAGTCTGTGGGTCATGTTGAGATAGTCAAAGAGGTCTGATCTATTTATTTTTGGAAAGGTTTTAATATATACCATTATTATTTAAGGAATAGGCATATGAACATATGGCATATGTTTCATATAAGATCAGGTATACATACGCACGTCCTTGGTGGAGGCCACCTCGAGGAGCGGAGACTGGCCCGGCATAACGTTGCCGCCAGCCCGAACCTCGTCCAATGGGACATGGGCCTATGGTATATGCATACACCACGAAATTAATGTGTGCAAATTAATCAGTAGCTGTATCCATTTTCACTATGTCATATGTATACGTACAGGACAACTTAACTTATAAAACTCATCAGGCTAAACTGGGCCGTATCTGCAACAATTTCTATACTGATTCCTCCATCTGACGAATACATCACTAGGTTGGGTGTATAGCTGTCGTTGTACACTGTTAATGCATTAACCAGGTCATTTTCCCTCGCGCGTTTGATGGAAGCCTCCACCGTTTTTTCAATACCTGATTCAACATGTCTTTGAACTAATCTTCTCTCAATTTCATCCAATGGTGTGTGCACAAACCAGAAGTCATCAATCATATGCCGAATACCACACCAAGGCCTGGTCCTCAATGCCGAATAATTCCCTTCAAAAATAACGAACCTAGTGTTACACCGAACATTTATGCTGTTCGGCGCTGGATCCCCTATGCTGTGGTCGAACCCCGGTCCGAGTATGTCGTTAACACTGTCCATCGGCTGATTGTATACTTTTTGAACAAATTAAACAAACCTCTCACCGTCGAATGTGAAGGGCGCTCCACGCCTCTTAAACGAATATGCAGGGTCGTCCATTTGGAAGAGTTCCTCTTTGGTCAAATGGAACCCGTCCATTTGAACGATTTGAACATTGCCTGCACCAACTGCATCAAGGACCTTGGACAGGAATGACTTCCCTGAGCCAGGAGCTCCATACAATGAAATTAACACATGCCGTGAGCTTGGAACTGTCATGTTTAGATAATTTAATCGTAACCTGAGAGAGTCGATCCAGGATGCTTCTTGTGTAGTTTTACATTTCTGAACAGAGGTAGATCTAGTCAGGCCATCATCAGTTCCGGTAGTCATTGTGCCAAAAGAGAAAACAAATTTGTATATCAAGCAGGTTATTCCCTGAAGCGGATTTCTTTCAGCCTTATATAATTCAATCTCCTCGAACGGCATGCTATGTCGAAGTTGAACGGAGAAGGGTCGCCCCCTCCGGAAATTTGCCGTCCCAAGTATTCTCTCCCCTACAGGGACTCCAATTGGATGGAAAAATGTAAAACACATGGTACGTTAGTCGAAGGGTTCTCCTAGAACAAGTAATACATAACGTTCACCAGAAAAGCACGTGCATATGCATAAATTCATGTATCTAAGCAGGAAACGTTACTGTTCTGCTATACGGGTGATTCATAAGAGGCACAAAAGGAGTTTCCCTGTCCGCAAATAATGACGTTTATCACGTATGCACATGCGTAGCCTTTGCTTATTTTGTGGGCATGAATATGCATATGTATATGCATTCAGGCAGTATATTTATGTCTCAGTGGCCAACCAAGGACAGATACATCACGGAAGTGGTTTTCTTTTATTAAGAGCTATTATTAAAGAGAGGTTTGCGGATTACTCTATTAAAAGATGCTACCAGGGTCGAGACGTCGACTCGGGAAAATTCCTGATCGGACGAGCTTCCGATACTAACATCAATTTGAAACAAGAGATAGAAGGACATCTTTTCTCTATTCAATTACAATAAGAATAGTGTCTAAAATAACTGCACTAATAATTTGTATAGCCGCCATCACAAATCATGTCTGCACCAGTGGTGTACGTACTAGCGTCACTGGCTAGGTAGAGGAAAACTCCCTTTAATTCCCTGGGATCTGCATCACGGCGCATTGGGATTCTTTTGTACCATTCCTCCTTCATCTCTGCAGGGCAGTCTCCAGAGATTGCCGTGTCGATATATCCAGGACTAACAGAGTTGACACGCGCAAAGTCGGCCCATTCGACGGCTAAGGATTTGGCCAGGTGGATAATTGCCGCCTTTGCTGCGTTGTATGCAGCCTGCTGCTGGGGATAATTAACAATGTGGCCAGACATTGAGCCGGTAAATATTAGGTTCCCGAAACCTTGGTTCCTGAAGACCTCACCTGCAGCCCGAGCACAATAAAAAGCGCCGTTAATATCAACGTTGATAACATTATGCCATTCGCCCAAGGTTTGGTCCAAACCTCCAGCTTTAGCTGGGATGCCAGCATTAACAATCATAACGTCCAACCCACCAAAATCCTCGACCACTTGCTCAACAGTGTTTTGCACTAGTTCTTGATCTTCAACCCGGACCTGGTAGGCCCGTGCGCTCACAGAGTACTTTTTGGCTAATTCAGATGCATGTGCTACAGCAGAATCATTCTTATTGTACCACAGGGCAATGTTTGCCCCAGCTTCCGCAAGTGCCTTTGCGACTTCAGCCCCAATTCCTCCAGACCCGCCGGTAATAATGACATTTTTGTTCTTCATGCTGAACATTTCGAATACACTATCTGAAAGAGGTGGAGCTTGTTTCTTAACACTAACCATTGTTGTTTTGATTCGCTTTTGGTGGGAAGGTAAAGGGTGACATGGCACAGATTATATATAGACAGGGACGGGCCATTGTCAACCTAGGATTTTCAGACGTGGATCGCACTTTTTTATTTTGCCTTTTTCCGAACTATATTTGAAATGGAAACGGCGGAGCGAGGTTTCCGGGGAACCTGATCATGAAACAGCTATTAGAGGGGGGCTGGAAGACAACTGTAGGCCCTCCATAGATAAGTTACATACTGAAAACCATTTAACTGCGTTATCTTTTGGCAGGTAATTCAACCTTCGTACAATTAAAAACTTCCGGCGTGGTTATAGAAACTTTCGGCTTGGCCATAGAGAGTGTGTAATGTAGCTCCGAAACATAGTTTCACCCCACACGGAGCACGGCTTCCGTTTACCCCACTCCGTTGACGGGCGTTTATATGAGATACCGGAGGACACCAGTCCTCCAACGCAAACGGCCGTCGATGAAAGGAGATATCGCTTGTAATGAGTGTAGAAGGCGGAAGGCCAAGGTGAGCACTAAGAATTATAATTGATCCGCGTACTTATGCTGAAACTATGTTCTAGTGCACCAAGGAGATCCCAGTGTGTAGCCTATGCGAGAAATATCGCCGCCATTGTCTCTACCAGAGATCCAATAACAGAACACCTTTAACTCGCAGGTAAGCATGGATTTATACTAAACTATCCCACCCACACTAATTGTGGCCATGTAGACATCTCACCCAGGTGGAGGAAGAATTGGCTCATGCAAAAGAAATCATTAAAAAGTATCTTCCTGACACAATGGTCGAAGATTTTTCCATCATGGATCAGTCCAACGAAGGTAACAGGAACGTTAGGCATAACCATGAAACGGAGGAGTCCATCCGTAACGATGATACTACAACAGAAACCGTATCTAATGAGCCCCCAACTAAAAGAAGAAGGTCCGAAACAGCTGCCTCTAATAATAGGCTATTTCAAATTCCTCAATTAATCCCACTACATGTTCCTGAGGAGAAAAGCAACGCAGGTAACAATGTGACTGATGAAAATTCCCAATCGGGATTGAACCTCTCACCCTCTAATAGCATGTCAAACTATGATTGGGATGAGCGTGATACTAATGGCCAGCCAAAGGCAATAGACGGAATGGGTATGATTGCATCAAAAGGTTCAGGCACAGGGTACCTGGGGTTACCATCGAGTGCATCCCTACTGAATGTCGTCCAGCAGCTTTACTCAACGAATTTTGACATTGGAACAAAGAGTTTGCCGCAGATACCTGCAATATTCTCGCAACATTCAATCGGTACTAATACGCCACCCAGAGAACAGCCAATCACTGATAGGGATGTTGAATATTACATCGAACAGTATTTTAAAACGTATCACGTCTCGTATCCGCTGGTTCATCAAGCCTTGTTTATGGCTCAATATCATGAAATCGTACCCCAGCCAGGAAAGGCATGGAATGTATTAAAGTATATTGTTGCGGCCATTGGGGCATTCATGTCCGCGACTTCTAAGGACGACAATTTTGATTTGCAATTGTTCAAAAAAGCAAAAGAGCATGTGTCGATGGAAATGCTAGAGACAGGCAACTTAACCTTGGTACAGGCTTTGGCTCTAATATCCAACTACTTGCAAAAACGTGGGCGCCCGAACTCCGGGTATAACTATCTTGGATTATGTGTCAGAATGTCGCTTGCACTGGGTCTACACAAGGAACCTCCTGATGGGTCGAACATCAACCCTTTCAACATGGAAATTAGGAGAAGAGTATGGTGGTGTGTCTATATTTTTGATTGTGGGGCTACTGTCACTTATGGGCGCCCGCTTGGGATTCCTTGTGCTGGAGTCGATACCAAGCTACCCAAAAATGTGATTGAGAGTGATATTAGAAATTCCACTTCCGTATTGCCCCCAGAACGAGATACGCCAACTATATACACCAGTGTCAAGCTACAATCTCAGTTGCACCTCATGACAAATTCAATTTATGAAAGGTTGATCAGTGATCCACAACCCTCAGCTCAGGAATTATTAGAATGGGACAACGACTATCTTGATCAATGGCTGAAGATGATTCCTGGGTACTACAGGGAAGACGCGGAAGTGGATGAAACATTTGCGTTTTCACACGCAGTTTTGTCTTGGAGATATAAAAACCTTCGAATTCTCATGTATAGACCTTTTGTACTTCGAAAGGTCTTTTCGATTCGAGACGATGTTGAGGTATTAGTCCCGATGGATAGCTATGCCGAATCTGCTTGCCAAATATGTTTAGATGAGTGTCACAACACCATCTTAAGCATTGAAAAGTACTGGAATCAATCACCGCATCAACATCGTATGGCCGCGTGGTACAGTTTATACTTTTTAATTCCGGCTGCAATGATGCCGTTGTTATGTCTGCGGAATACCAGAGTTCACGGTGAAGACGAACAATGGACCCGATGGCAGTCAGATGTGTTAAAGTCGATTGCAATAGTCGAAAGCCTCCAAGAATCACATTCGTTAAGCGCTGATTATCTCAGAATCTTACGGGAGCTCAGCCACAACTACACTATGCCAGCCACCCGAGAGGGTACATCCACACACAACTCTAATGTTGACAAGAGCAATGGACATGGTGACGGTCCTCTATCTATGGGAAGTACGGAGGTTAACGGGCAGCAGTCGAGTGAATTCCATTTTAGTCCTACAGAGGATAGTCCGTTGACCCAAGTCATGTTTTTGAATTCTATCCTATGGCCACATAATTTCGAATTGGACAATGTCGACTTCCAATGAAATTACGGCTTGTCCATCAACTTACTAAAGTGCACTTTATATCCGCAAACTAGCGGACTGAGAGAAAATGAATCATTTGAAAAGGAAGAGGTTCTATTTTTCATCCCAAGTAGGTGGAAAACTCGAAAATGAAGTTTCTCGTGAAGGTGTGAATGGATGTTGTTTTTAAGAAACCTGTTAGATGTTGGCTGCAACCCACGGGTCAAAATTGCTGGAATCTCATTTATGCATATAATCAACTCTATTGTGCGTTACCTATAAACTTACACCTGTTTACATCATATAAGTGTGAAGCAACCATCAATCACCAATTCTGTACCAGTCATATACGTGGCAGTGTTTGATGCCATGAACAGATAGGCTCCTTTCAATTCATGGGTAGCACAAAGTCTGCCAGCGGGAATCAAAGAAAACCATTTTTCAGTCCATTCTTTTGGGTGAACTGACAACATGTCGGTGTCAATATATCCAGGAGAAATACAATTCACTCGAGCAAACTCGACCCATTCCACGGCCAAACATTTAGCCAACCTCACAAGGCCGGCTTTTGACGCATTGTAGGGTGCTTGCTTTTGTGGATAGTTTACGATCTGCGACGAGACAGAAGCTGTAAAGACAATTCTTCCTTGTTTCAAGTTTCCTGCAGCTTTTTGTTTCTTGAACACATTAGCTGCAGCCTGAGAAGTATAGAAAGCACCACTTAAATTAACATCGATTTGGGTACGGTATGTTTCCTCAGAGAAATCCTCGGCGGGCTCATGGACCGCAATCCCAGCATTTGGAACCACAATGTCCAACCTACCAAATTCTGCATAAACTTGGTCCACTGTTTTTGTGATGTCTGCCTTATTGGCCACGTCTACTTGGTAAGCCTGTACTTTTGGGCACCGGGTGGATTTGAGAATTTCCACTGCTTCGTTGACAACTTGTTTCGAAGAAGATCTGTACGTTATAGCGACACTAGCACCAGCTTCGGCTAAAGATTTTGCTGCGATCAATCCAATGCCCCGAACAGCACCAGTGATCAAGGCGACTTGTCCATCCAATTTGAATTGGTCCAAAACAGGGGTTTCGTCAAACTTATCTAGCATTTTTAGTGTGTAAAAAGATGCCGAAATATTCAATAGTATTTTTGACCTGGAAGTTAGACGTATTTATACTACACTGGCGGAAATGAGTGGCCGCTTTGAGATGCCGTCCGGGCCACAGTCAACCTACGGAACGGAGCAAAGTCGACCTCAACTCAAGTACAACCTGGCGTATATAAAATAACACCAAGATGCTAAAAAGTAAATGAAATACCGAACAACAAAATGGTTTCTGACAAAAACCCTGCACTAGTTCTCAAGAAGGTGAAGGAGCTAGTCTTCGAGGATAGACCTGTCCCGAAACTTAGGCATTCCCGAGATGTAAGAGTGCACGTCGAACAAACCGGTATTTGTGGGTCTGATGTACACTATTGGCAAAAGGGAAGTATCGGCAAGTTTGTACTGGAGAGTCCAATCATTTTGGGCCATGAATCTTCTGGTACTGTGGTAGAAGTCGGAGCAGACGTTCCTAACCTTAAACCTGGAGACAGAGTAACGATTGAACCAGGTGTACCATGCAGATTCTGTGATTATTGCCGCTCAGGTAACTACAACCACTGCCCAGATACAGTATTTGCAGCAACTCCGCCACACGACGGAACCTTAGCTAACTTCTATCTGGTTGACTACGACTATTGCTATAAAATACCAGAAAATATGGACTTTGAACAGGCAGCTATGATTGAACCAGTAGCTGTGGCTGTTCAGATTTGCAACAGAGCTCAGCTCAAAGCGAGGGACTCTGTTGTCGTGTTTGGATGCGGCCCAATTGGCCTTTTGTGTCAAGCAGTTGCCAAAGCTTATGGATGTAAGAAGGTGATCGGAGTCGATATTTCGGATGGACGTTTGGCATTTGCCTCAAGTTACGCCGCTGACCATGTCTACAAGCCTCCGAAAAAGCGGTCAGATGAAGACGTCGCTGGATATGCTGAAAGAGTGTCTCGAGAAATTATTGCAAATTTTGACCTTGGAGAAGGTGCCGACGTTATCTTAGAGGCTTCTGGTGCAGCACAATGTATTCAAATCGGTGTTTATGCCGCGCGACCTGCTGGTGGTCGGTTCGTGCAAGCTGGCATGGGACAGGAGATTGTCGAATTTCCAGTTACAACTGCTCTAATCAAGGAACTCAAATGGACAGGGTCCATTCGGTATACCAGTGGAACATACCCAACCGCCCTCGAACTGGTAAAGTCGGAGCAAATAGACATCAGGCCGCTCATTACAAACCGGTTCAAGTTTGAAGAAGCCGAGGAAGCATTCAAACTCGTCAAGGAAGGTCGAGAAGATGTCATCAAAGTTATCATTGAGGGTTATAAAGACAAATAGATGAGCCACAGTACCATATGTAGTTTTGGCAATGTGATGTATTCGGAACCACGGGGCCTGTGTATGCCCTGCGGGCGGCCTTCTTTTCTAGAAAAGAAGCAAAAGCAATAGCCACGAGCTAGCAGGCTCCTTTCTTTGGGAAAAGAAGCCGCAGGACTACTAGGCGAAGGAACCATTAGCGGCTCTCTTTCCAAGAAAGAAACAGGCGCACTAGCTATGCCTCGCAGAGCTACCTTTTTTTGCTTCTTTTTCGGAGAAAAAAAGAAGCCGCCGGAGGCTACGCACCCCTCCTCGAACACTATAAACCCATGCTTCCACTGGGGCCGGAGTGTAAGTTCTGAATCTATTGTGCTATCAATCCTAATCCAACTCGTCTATACCGTGTTGCGGAAAGTTGGTAAGATTCCTGCCCGACCACAGCGGTTCCGTGGTTCCTTCCTCCAACAGACTCAACAGCCGGAAGCTCTCCTGGTCAGCACGCATTGCTCGAGCCTCTTCAGTAAAATACTCGTGCGACATTTGTGTGGGGCGATGTGGTTGCGACCGTCTGACCCGTCTGGGTCTCAACGACGCCCTCATGGTCGACACAAACCGCTGCGACCGTGTAGTGTGCGTGGCTTCAGAAGCATTGTGAGAATTGGAGTTTGTGTGGATATTACTGTAACGACTCCTTCTGCTGGTACCACGACTACGTCTAGGATTTTCGTTCTCGTCACACTTGGTCTCTTCTGAAGAGCTATTGTGGGTCCGCTGTGTACCTCTACCTTCTAAATAATCTAACATGCGGTGAACACTATTCTCGGTGTCGTCATAATACGGAGAAAGCGCCGAAACCGACTCTTCAAATAGATCCTTATCTAACGCTGGCGTCCCCCCTGGGGACCCAATCACGTCATCATTCCGTTTCTCCTCCCCCTTCCAAGAGCGAAATTTGAAGCAAAAGAGTCCCTTCATAGTAAACTGGTTGCAAAACAGCGCTCCATCAAACCTTACCACGAATAAACACACATCCACACTGCATCTCCCCCAAAACCTACGGCAGAACTCAAAAATAAAAAGCAAAAAAAGAAAAGATACATTTCTTGGGAAATTAATCGCCAGGAAATTGCAAACGCCAATTCCGCGCAGTCCGTCGTCATTCGTCTCCTCCTCCAAAGCTACCGCACCATTGCCTTTTTATTAAGATTCCTGGTGGCGCCTATCTCCGCAGGAAGTGGAAAAACTGTTCCGCCGAGGCTGCGCGGCTGAAGAGGAAAAAAGTTGAGCCGCAGGGATGCGATGCCCTCGAGAGACGGGGCTTTTGGGCCAACAACCAAAGAGGTGAGGCACACGAGCGATTCTACCAGAACTAAAGCTGAAACCTAAAATAGCGTCAAAAGACCACAAACGTATAGTGCTCTGTGGGTCCAGGGTGGAATGACTGGGATCGCGGGGAACGGAACGAATGCTCAATTTGGAGGATGGACCTTTTGGCCTCATTGGGAAATGATCTGCGGCAAATGGCCTATTTGGGTTTGCGAACGCCGAAAAGTTTATCCACCAACGCAATGAAGTATAAAAAGCGCCAACTTGCTGCATAAGAAGTTCCTAACCATAGATACTCGACCAGTCTAACGAATGAGTGGCACAGAAGCAACCTTGAACGAATTGTCCTGGTGGACGTCCCCAAAGATTTTTGAGCTCGAAAAGCGCGGGGTACTCTTTAAAACGTGGCTCTACGTAGCCCACAACTCTAGATTTAAAAAATCTGGCGATTATCTCACCTTTGCTGTAGGCGGACTCAACTTCTTTTTGATCCGCAATAAAAGTGGGGTGATCAATGCTTTCCACAATGTTTGCCGCCATCGCGCATACCCCGTCATCACGAAGGAAGCTGGCAGCAGCATCATTCTCGGTTGCAAATATCACGGATGGAGTTATAACACTGATGGCGCGTTAACAAAGGCACCGCAATTTGACAATGTTCCCGGCTTTGACAAGTCGCAGAACGGCCTTTACAAGATCCACACCCATGTGACGGATGAAGGGCTCATCTTTATCAACTTTGACTCGTCTGCAGCGGGTCCGCCGTCTTTCGGGTCCTTGTTCCCAGAAGTCAGCAGGACATTCCAGAACCTAGATCTCCAGGATTACGATCATCACACCTCGTTCGAACTAGAGGGCCAATTCAACTGGAAGGCGTTGATGAACGGTCCCATCACCCAGCAACGGGCCAACTCGTTTACATCGAATTCATCCCTCACAGAGCGGGAAAACTGGGCGCATGCCGGGGCCAAACTTGTCAACCCCAACGGCAAGGACATGGATGGGAACTGGATCTACCTGTTCCCAATTAGCGGGGTCAATTGCTATGAAGCAGGATGGTACTCGATCCGAGTCCTCCCCAATGCCCCCAACAAGACGACACTGCATTACGACGTTTACAAAAAGAAGGGCGCGTCGGACGACGCCGTGAATCAGTTTGTCGAGCTCGTCCAGCGAGTGGAAAAGGAGGACTTGGAGCTGTGCGAGCAGAACTATGCGAATCTCAAGTCGTCCGACCAGAACAATGGCTACTACAACAAGGTCAAACAGATGGTTCTAGAGCACTTTGAACAAGAAAACAAGGCCGGGATGGTGATTAACCCTGCATTCCTCGGGTCACAGTCGTCCAGCGAAACCGGCCAGATGCTCGACAAGATTTGTCAGGAGCTTGAGTGCGGTGGCGCCACGGGCCCCGAAAACCCAGTATTGGCTTGGTAAGTAGATGGTTTATAGTCAAGACTGAGCCTAATTTTGTCCACTGTGCCCACAGGAGCTTAGCCTCCTCCGAGGGCTTCTTTTCAGAGCTCTGCGTAGCGAAACAACTAGTGCTTTTGCTTCTTTTCTAGAAAAGAAGGCCGCCCGCAGGGCATACACTGCTCCGGAGGGTTCCTAGCTTGATGTTATATGAATTACGGGATTCGGCTCGAAGCTGCAGCTCATCTCGGTGTGCAGCAATGAGCAAACAACATGTCTGTGAAGTTTTCAAGTTCCCTAAGGAAATTAATAGATACAGCAGTGTAGCACTGAAAATAGCACCGTGTTATTGCCAACGACGGAGGCGGTCAATCACTCAGGATATAGAGGAGGTGTAAGTTGTTGGAGTTACAATGAAATTTGTTGCTCGTCAACGTGTTACGAGCACTCAAGATAGGATAATGCACTTAACTCGCTTGGTTTCCCATAAAATGTTGGAGATTTGTTTTAATGTGCGACGACTAAGGAACGGAAAATCAAGCATAGTTTATGTGCCCCATCACTGATGAGGACAGTCATCCGTGGAAAACACCAGCAGTCTCAGTCGAAGTCTCAATTACACGGGGGCCATTATAAAAATTGGATATAAAATTTTCTGATTATATCAGAACACTTATCTGTATCGGATCGATAAGACACAACGCAACAGAACGCTCTACCGCAGCAACTGGTTGAATTCAACCTTTCAATCCGCTCTCTAATCGCATTGCCGTTTTCAGTACTGCCCTCGATACCAACTTTTACTCTTTCATCAAGGCAATCTGTGGAATCCGCATACAATTCGTTGATCATTTCTTCATGTAAATTACAGCTTTCGGGCTCATCGTCACTCATTCCCCCCACCCTGCGAATCAATTTTGCCGGGCTCATTATCACTCATTTCTCTCCCATGTATATTAGCGTCTTCGGGCTCACCATTCATTCCGCCGAAGTCTTCAAAGTCGACGCTAACTTTTTCCCGGTTGACTCGGAAGACCTCGTCCGTTACGCGGTAGAATTTCTCTAACGGAAACCATAGTTTCACATAACCGTCGACTTTATATGCCAACTCTTTGTCTCCATCCGCTACCGAAATCCCAACCTTCGTAATATTGCGATTATCACGGGTACCTTTGTACGCCATTTCATCCCGCTCGTTGGTATGGAAACTTAAATATTTTATAGTAGTTGGGTCAAGTTTACCATCGCGGACCCCATTGTTCTGGTTAATATCCCAAATTTCGAAAAGTTCTGTACCCAATGCATTGAAAAAGGTAGTGGTATTGGCCGAAGTCTGCATAAATTCTTGAATATCTTGATTCGGCGGTTTGGTTTTGTGCTGCTGCTTAGGTATCATAAGATCTACGGGCTCCCAAGAATCCAGTTGACCACGTTCGTTCACGATTGCATTAGTCAGAATGGCCCTTGAAACTTCGTCTGGTACAGCAGCGCTGTTAACCAATATCTTAAAGTATTCTAGTTCTCGTGTATACTTGAACTTCTTTTCCGATGCGAACAAAGGAAGAATGCGGTCCACACCATGCTTATCGAAATATAGTCAAAGTTGTATTGAGTCGCGGCATTTATTATGTGGCGTTCAGAATTACAGAGCGGTGAGGAGTCAATTCGGTGCAAACCCTCATCGCATGCGTTAATTACCGTGTTCGAGGAGTCCCTGACGCTATCATAGCCAATGCACAAACCCATATTATTTAAAAGCTGGATCGACTTTCTCCCAGCCCCATTGGCATGCAGATAGAGTCCCAGCCTTCTTGGAAGATGGTCACGGCGTTGACTATGCATTGAATAGCAAATTACCATAAAGATAGTAAGCAAACGCTTTCTCAAGACAGTGTCGCTCAATTCTCTATCACAGCGGTTGTTTAGCAGCTGTTTGAAGAATTTTGTTAAAACAGGAGCTGCCCGCATTACAGATGCTGAAAAATTGTTCATGCCTCCATTTAACGGCCTAGCGCAGTTTTCACTCTGGAACGAATTCAAAAGGCTAAGCTCTGTTAAATTTTTCAATTCATCTGAGACTAGTTGACTGCCCAAAGACAAAACTTTTACTCTTGATTCTTCTTCGAGCCATATATCCCTCAATAGGACATTCAAAAAGTTCTTTTCGAAAAACAAATTAAAGATTGACTGCCTTTTCTTTTTGTATGACTTCCGAGAGATATACCTAAAGAAATCTTCGAACGACAGGCGGTACTCGTGTAAGTAGTCATTAACAATCTGAAAGTGGTAATCTCGCTTCCCCTCAGGACTTAGTTTCTTGTACTCAGCATTATCGTTCAATTAGCCATTGTGCAACTTGTCTTTGATTGGATTGTTCCGCATTTTGTAGCACACTATTGTATTGAAATAGTAACAGATAGCAAAAGTAGACTAATGTCATTAAACGTGCTAACACTAATACTAACGATTTCTTGATTCTTTTTTTTGGTTTCAGTTGGGAGATCTACGCACTCAGGGGTAAACGGTTTCAGGACGCGTATACTGACCTCCGAGGTAAAAATACTTTTAGTTAAATCAGGAATAAAATTTATTATACGTCATTACATCTTAGCGAAAGACAAGTGGACCGACTTCTCTTGAGTATATATCTCGATACCAGAGTGGCCGAGTTCTCTGCCAATACCGGAGCTCTTGTAACCGCCGAATGGCACTCGTGGATCTGGGACGGTGTCGGCGTTGACCCAGACTTGACCAGATTGCAACTCGAGAGAGACTCTTTGGGCCTTGGAAATGTCCTTAGTGAAGATGGAAGCGGCGAGACCGTAGCACGTGTCATTGGCACGCTCAACAGCTTCTTCTTCAGTGGAGAACTTGGCGACGGCGCCGACTGGACCGAAGATCTCCTCTTCCATAATCTTCATGTCATCCTTGACGTCAGTGAAGACGGTTGGCTCGACGTAATAACCGTCCTTGTACTTTTCAACCTTATTACCGCCAAAGGCAACCTTGCCACCTTCAGACTTGCCGGCTTCGATATAATCGAGAACCTTCTTGTGTTGGACGTCGGAGATTTGTGGACCGTGGAAAGAGCCCTCGTCAAACGGGAGGGCAATCTTGGACTGTGCCTCAACCACCTTCTTGAATGCAGCAATGAACTTGTCATGAACAGCCTCGTGGACGTAGTATCGGGACATGGCAGTACAGGTTTGACCTTGGTTGGCCATGAGCGAGCCGTGCGCGACCTTGGCAGCCAATTCAACATCAGCATCTTCAAAGATGATCATCGGTGACTTGCCACCGCATTCCAAAGTGATATTCTTCATGTTAGAGGCGGCGAGCTTCATGATTTGCTTACCAGTGGCGGTGGAACCGGTGAATGCAATCTTGTCAACGTCCATGTGGGAGGCGAGCGCAGCACCGGCGACTCTACCCAAGCCATTGACAATGTTGATGACACCTGGTGGGAAGCCAGCTTCCTGGACGAGTTTGGCAAAGTAAAGCATGGACAATGGTGTGTTTTCAGCCAACTTGAGCACGATACAGTTACCGGCAGTGATGGCAGGAGCGACCTTCCAGGCAGCCATCAGGAATGGATAGTTCCATGGAATGATCTGGCCGCAGACACCCAATGGCTCTCTGATAGTGTAAGCGAGCTTATCGCCAGTTGGCTCCATGGTCTTTCCTTCAATCTTGTCGGCGTAACCAGCATAGTACTTGTAGCACATGATGGAGCCAATGATGTTTGGGAACGCTTGCGCCTTGTATGCCTTACCACCGTCCCAGGCCTCAATGGTGGAGATGATCTCCTTGTCTCTCTCAATCAATTCGGCAAGCTTTCTGATGAGCTCACCTCGGGCGAAGCATGGAGTCTTCTTCCAGCCCTTGAAAGCTGCACGAGCGGCCTTGACGGCCTTGTCAACGTCCTCTTCAGCTGCAGATTGGACAGAAGTGATGGTCTTGCCAGTAGATGGGTCCACAACTTCAAAAGAATCGCCTCCTTTGGCCTCAACAAATTCATTGTTGATAAACAGACCCAATGGCTGGTCGAATTCCAGACCGGATGGCGCCTTCAATTTGGCTTCGAGCTTGGACATTATTTAATTTTGTTTTTTTTTTTGGGATAGAGGGATACTATTGTGTATGGAAGGAGAAGAGAGAAAAAAAAAAAGGAAGCGGTCCCACGGACCCCTGCGTGTATTTATATTACTCCGCTTTGCAGACAAAAAAATATCCGCCAGCGGGATACTTAGTAATCCCACCACACATTAGGCGCCCCGCTCAGGGAACTGATTTCCTCCCAAAGCGGAATATTTAGCCGATCAACCCTAACCCGTCGGAGCGCCGGGCATCCCGGCATTTAAAGCTCCGCCCCTGATTTGGCGGGTATCTAAAGGCGGTAAAGGTGAGTATGACCGTGTTGTTTTGTTTAGATATTGTAAATATGGCGGTACTTAAGGCGACGATTGGCAGTGCACTGGCGGACATCGACTCTTAAGTTCAGTGGAATTCCGCTTTCACCGTGGTATAAGACCCACTTGCCCATATGCGATGAACATATGGGAACACGGAATTACTTTGTCCGACTGTGGGGAAGTGGCCGGAATTGGCACCGCCACAGTGGCGTTGCGGCAGTAACGAGCTGGTGGTAGTGGCTTTAGAAGAGCCATCTGTTGTTGTAACGGCGCAAAAAGCAAATAGGGGGATAGGGGACATTCGGAGATACCATGTATTCGGGTAGCCCGATAAGATGGTTCCAACGGACCCACGAATAAGTTAGCGTTTAAGCGTTAACTTTACCAGACAGGAAAAGGAACAAGCGCCACTAAAGCCGGAGCGTAACCAGGTCCTTGTTATGTTTCTTTTCGGAAAAGCGAGGATTCGCCGAGACCATACAATGGCATAGAGCTATTTGAAACTTGGGCCCTGTTGAGGTGTGCGGAGTGTGCAGACCGATTCTATTAACGGACAATGACTAGTAAGGTGGAATTGATTGAGGTTATAGGCGATATATCGTTACCGACCACAAGTCGTGTGTCCCTTCTTTTACTATCCATATTTGTTATGATAGTCTCTTGATGGCAGACCCGTTTGACCCAAGTTATTGCATTTCGGCCTTCCGATATGCTAACAGACCAGACTAAGACAAAACACTCTCGGAGTCTATAATCGCCTCGGTACGGGCCCGAAATGATTTATAAGCGATTTTGGAACTAGAAAAATTTACGATTTGCCGTAAACGTTGCGTCTGAGGATAAAAGCACTGCGAGATCCTGAGTAGCCCATCTTGGATTTCGGGAACCAATATGTCCTAGAAAGGCGAAGCCTCCTAAGTCACTGAAACCGTGCGGAAGTCTGGGTAACGTCCAGCGAGCGGCCTGCTTTCAAGAAAAGAAACATCCTCCGCGGTGCGGAGCTACCGTTTTTTGCTTCTTTTTCGGAGAAAAAAGAAGCCGCCGGACGGCCGGAGGCGTAACCAACACCCTAGGGCAACTGGGGCAGCCATTGGAGTTCATACAGCAGACATTTGGCTCATAGTGTACGATTCATTAAGGTCTAATTAACATGCAATATATATTATAACTCGGCCTTGCCCTTCGCCTGACCACCAGGGTTAATGATAACATAATTAATGTAGAGGTCGCCAAAGACGCCTGGCTTTTCGCGAACAGGCATGCCGAAGCCCTTTACCACTTCCACTTCGCCGTTGGACACAGGTACGCCAGCATTGCGCTTGAGAACCACTGTGGACTCGCTGTCCAGGAACGGAATTGACCGAGTCCAACCGCCCTTGAGTGCCTCCCGGGCACTGAGGACTTCTGTGCGGAACAAACTGTATGCACGACGGCGATAGCCCATGTTATCTTCACGAGACTCTGACACCCGCACGATAAGATCTCCAGCCTCCCAGTCTGGAGATTGATCGGCCTCTCCTGGTATGCGGTGGTCAAACTTCTTAGGGGAGCCAGGTTCAACATAAACATGATACGTTCGGTCTTCCCGAATGACTTTGGATCCGCCGCAAATCTTACACGGATGCGAAATGACCCGTCCTTTCCCACCGCACTGTTCACATGGAGTCTGAATTTGCTGAAACATTCCAGGAGCCAATTGATGTCGGATAACCTTCATGCCGCTACCTTGGCATGGGCCGCAGACGTGTTCTTGCCCGTCTGCTGAGCCGGTTCCATCGCATTCATCACACACTCCTTGAAGATTGATGGATAGGTCAATTGTGCCGCCGTTATACGCTTGCTTGAGGCTACAGCCAATATGGGTCTCAGTGTCTGGTCCTCGAGGCACTGCACGGCCTCCTCCACCATGTCCACCAAACCCGCCAGGTCCGCCGCCAAAGAATTGTTGGAATATATCAAACGCATTTCGCATAGGCTGGCCACCTCCGCCGTGGCCAGGATGACCGCCCTTCAGACCTTCTTCACCAAACTGATCGTAGGTTGCTCGCTGCTCCTTATCAGATAACACTTCGTATGCACCAGCTATCTCTACAAACTTTTGTGCAGCCTCTTCATTGCCCGGGTTCTTGTCAGGGTGGTATTCCCGGCTCAATTTGCGGTAGGCCTTCTTGATCTCCTTCTCAGTCGCAGACCGCGGAACCCCTAAAATCTACGCATTCGGTCATCGTTAGCATCCCACCCTTCGCAGGAAAATGCTCAATTATGCTCACCTTGTAATAATCTGCTCCAGCAAGGACGCAGCTCACTAGACTGAGCACTACTATCGCCAGCACCCACACTCGTTTGTAAATCATTGATGTACGTGGTCCTAACTCGCTCGTCCCAAAAAACGTTTTGGTGTCACTTTTGAAAAATATCGTCCGTGCGGCGCCGGTGATTGACATGCGGCTTTTTTTGAGTACCAAATCAGCTTACACACGGTACGTGGTCAATTTAGTATGTAGCGTAGATTTGAGAGCCAGTAGTGGTGGAATTGTTGTTTAGGACGGTTGAATGGGCCACAGATACTGTCTTCTGTGTATTTTATGTGGGCACTGGTAGATCCAAGTTAATCTGTATCTTCCTGCTTGTTCAAACAGATAACTCATCGGAGTCAAACCACTGGGTTAGAGTTTACATAGACCTGCCTCTCAAAGCTACCGTGTTTGCTTCTTTTCGGAGAAAAAGGAACACGCTGAACGCAATGTCAATGACCATCCCTCTAGGATCGCTCACTGCAAAAATTGGCAGCCTTTGTTTCTAGGAAATAAATAAAAGTACTGGAAACCTGCATTATGTTTTCCAAGTCGTATGTTATCAGGGCGTCCATTAGGCCCATAGGCGCTTATCGTCAGTCCAGGGGTCCGAAAGTACATAGGCATCCCTGGTAACTACGTGGTGCTTAGCCACAAAGCACAGGGACTGAGGCTACCAGTTAATATCGGTACAACAGTTGTATCCAAATGCAGAATTACGACACGGTCAGGCGCATATGTTAAACTGTTTGGTTCCATTCTTGAAAAGAACTATCCGACCACATTATATGCACAACTGATCACAAATAGGGCAATGACATAATGAAGTCCATTTTGAATTACCTGCTACATACACTGCTATTTATAACCTTTTCATGCACAGGAACAACCCCCAATAACCAGTGGTGGTCCTTTAAAGTTGTTCTCTCACCTTTCACGCATCACTGCGGCTCAAATTTTGGTTCCACTTTCTTACCAACCACGTCCGAAATGCACGAAGTAATTCATCTTTCGCTGTCCTCCACGGCGAATCATGTACACAGTCATTTCTATAATGCTCAAGAAACCTACTTTGTCTACAATGACGAGGCTGCGGCAGAATCCAAGGTGGACCCGAAAGTGCTCTTCCAATCTGGCAAAGCGCCTACCCCGCGAAGCCTGATCTGGGAAATGAGAGGCGGATACGGAGGCATGCGTGGATTCAATCACCCGTTGTACGATTTTGATAAGGATTCCGAAGGTCAGACGGTAAATAATGACATGGTGTGGAGCACGAGCGCTGTAGATATGGTCAGCGCACCCAAGATTTCACGGTCCGAATACCAACAGGCGCTGGATCAGAACAAACCTGTTCCCAAATTGGATTCGTCCAATACAAAATACTGGTCGGACTACCTGCATCTGTATTTCCACCCGAACTCGCTGTTGACTCTACCGAATTGGGAATACCATCCTACCGAATACCCACATGGTCGAAGTCGTGGTGGCGGGGCCAGCGAATTCCGGGATATTTCTGTTGGGGTCGACCAATTCAACGAATTGGACCAGGATAAAGAGTACTTGGAGACAAACTTCCGCCCCGTCTTGGAGAATTGTGATTTCCTTTCCGGCATTAGTCTAGCTACAGAAATTGATAGCGGTTGGGGCGGCATGAGCACTGAAATCTTATCACAGCTACGAGACGATTACATTCCTAAAGGTACCGTTTTTACATGGGGGTTTTATGATGATGATTCGATGCTCTCTCGGCAAATGAACCTGTCCAGAATCAGAACCACGTGCTCATTAGTTGAAAACTCCTCCATATTCATACCAATGGGAACCCCCACTCTCCCGGAAGGCTTTTTAGACAAACGACCGCAAGTGGATCTCACGAGTAAATACTACACTGGAGCCTTGGATAACATAGTTTTTGAATCCTTTTCATTGCTTTCCAGTCTTCGCCATTCTAAAAGGGTTTCAATGCAAGATATTGCGGCAGCCCTACAATGCGGTACCAACCGAAGCGTTGCATCCGAAATCCATGGTGCAATTTCTGATACCGGCTTGATTGACTTTTGTGCTTCTCCCTTCAGGTCCACATCCAGAGGCAAGCACGTCTTTTCGAAGACGGGTTTGGTTCGTCCACCCACGGAAACTCCAAAATTGCAACAGCCACAGAACCCTCGCGATCTGTATTTCAATCCTAACCCCGTTCTGTCTTTGTCCGAAGCTGGGCTTTGGGATAGCTATTTCCAGGAAAATGTTTTGATTGATAATGGAACACCAAAGGCCGCACTTACAAGGTTTGATTGTCCGCAACCGATAAGTCTTCCCTCCTCGTTCCCCCAGGATGTTATCACACCTCAGGACTATATTTATGCTGATCTCGGGATTTCAAACACCCCGAAAAAGACATTCCGTGAAATGTCTGATTTTGTCCAACGGTTTGTTCGCACAGATGGCGATAGAGAGGACCTCATCCAGTCGCTCGGATCTTTTTCTGAGGAGTATCAATGGGGCTATGACAGTGACAATAGTGGTAGCGATTATGAATAGATCTTTGCAACAGAAGGAGCTTGGACAGGTCCATAAGTATACTGGGGGATTTTGGAGCAGACTCAGGATTTCGTACAGTATCACCCAGTCAACAAAGTATGGTCGATTTTATACGTAAAAGTGGATAGCGGTCCAGAACTCTAACTCCTGGTCAGTGCCTTTTACAGTATACCCATAGTTAAAATAATTATTAGTTGCAATAGAAAATGACGAAACAACTGAGACCGAATAAGCATTTCCAAGTTTAATCGAAATCATATGACCGTCAAGTCAGCCTGTTAGTGTGTAGATCAATCGGGTCTTTGTAGTTGCGGCTAACTGATACCGACCCTGGGTCAACCGCAAAACGTATAGGCTGAACCCCTACATGACTCGATGTAAAAGCTTGTCAGTTCCAGACCCGAAAATTACAGAAATGTGCTTGTTCTTAAACAAAAGTGCCATTGGGTCTGCCAGCAACATTATTTCACGGCGGTTTTAACGTGTACGTGTACAAGTGATCTGCAGACAACCGGCCGCGCAGGGCTCTGAACACAGCCGCGTGGGTATACGGCGGAATCGGCGAAGTGGAATCTGCCTTATAAGGACCTGAAGTAATGGGAAAAGCAGCAGAGACTAAGACTAACCTGCGGGAAACCAACAAACTGGCGAGTTCTGCTAGCATAAACGTATGCGTTAATTATGCGGAGATGGGGGTGTATGCATAACATTTTCTTTCCAGCCTACCAAATTTATGGTATATCAAACTCACCTTGTCTCAGTTGTAGCTAATGCAGATATGCTTTGGAATATCGTTGTCCTCGTGAGCGATAGCCTCAGTTCAGCCTCCATGCAGATGAGTTTAAGTGGATTAGAGTAATCGCTCGATATATAAATATGGCGGACCGAGAGCAGTTTCATCTCCCACCAATTGGTTACCATGAAGTTGCCCCATTTACCAGTATTCCTACTCGCCAGTCCGGTTTTGTGTTATATTTACACAACAATCCACTACACATACAATCCGTGTGAAGGCATTCCTAATTGTATAATCACGGGCACTAACTACTATACCTACACTGACTATTATGGTGGAGGCGGTGGTTACAGCACCACAGACTATGACTATAGCTATACTTACGGATACACTTATGACACATACACTTATAGTGGTCAGTATGGAGCAACATATTCGTACACTTATGACTACAGCACACTCGCAACATCCGCTACTCGCTCTGGTTCTACGACCAGCTCGGAAACTTCCCTGTTGTTTACTCCGGAGACCACCAATCCAGTTTCCCTCAAACCGTCACATTCTCAATTGATAAAAGGGCCGTCCCCGAGTTTTCCTACTGATAATCAAGAGTCTGTTCCTGCCAGCATTAAGGGAGCTTACTCTTCAATAATCGACCACGCCCCAACAAACCCTGCCGAATTCTCGAAAGCTCTTGATTCTCTCCTCGCCAAAGCTAGTAAGGACGTGAATAACTCTGCCGCAGGGTCACGGAACACGGTTTTCATCCCAGCGGCCTTCGGTTGCGTTTGTGCATTTGCTACTGGTGCAGCGATTGTACTATTTTGATTTTTTGTATACTAGTGACTCTATTAAAGTCGGGTTTTTTTTTCTGTTTTTGCTCCAGTTTTTGTTACGAGTTTACATCCCACACAATTACGCATGTTCTATTTCAATGTTAAATCTCATTGATAGAAAACTGCTCCAGCCTCTTCAAGAAACTAACATCGATGGCCTTTTCCCCTCTCCGTCCTGAAATCCGCTCTTTTTTAATTATTAAAATCTTCAACGGCATGGACTTCAAAACGTTCATGTGGTTGGTAACCAAGTCTTCCCAGTCTGGCCATACTACTTCTAACCGCTCCACGTTCCGTAACAATTCCTGAGTTTCGCCCTGATTAAGTCGTGCTAAATATTTCCCTCTCATTGCCAGAACAGATAAGCAGGGGAATTTCAACATTTTGAAAAAATCGTCTCCATTTGATACAAATCCCGGCACGAAATGTTGAAATTCTAAACGTGTCGTCGAAGGTAAACGGATTGGAGCTTTGAAGGGCGTATCGAGCTTGAAATCGTTTGCGGCTATCACAATAGTTTTTATTGGGATTTTTGCAAGTTTAGTCAATTCATCTCGAGACTGGATGCGGATATCAGGTAGGCGCAGGATATCAATACTTCCAATTGTTCCAAGAAATAATATAATTTTTCCAAGATCTACCTGTTTTTCCCTGAGACAATATATATCGACAGAAGCGTTAACCATCCCGTCAATCCGGAATGACACTCTAGCAAGGTCAAATAGTGCTTCATTGATCCTCACATATTTGAAGTTCTTTCCCAAAATGATATTTTGGTACCCCATCGCTCTTGCAAAATGACTTGCCATAAAAATCGGTCCACTGGCCTGAATTTCCATTGTAATAACAAAGGAAAGGGTACACTTATTGAGCATATCCACGCACCTTTTTAGACTATATATATCTAACGGCTGTGGAAATGTGGTCCTGGGGGCGCAGCTGGTTATGGAAACTTTTTGAGGACCCATAGAACAACGGTGAAATGTTTCAAAGATTAATGGCAAAATTGAAGCTGGTGCCTTGTATTTCATTCCAGCCAGATTAATCTCCATTAGTTCAACTGAAAGGAGCCAATATTCAAGACCATTTTCTTTCCTCTTCTGTACTTCATCCAAGGTCACCCATTTTTGCCGGCCCCAAATGATAAGTAGAGTTGTGCCTGGAAGAACCCTATCCTCTACAAGCCATGGGAAACCAATTTGTAATATACAGGAAGTTACGATCACCTGGCTAAACACCCTACAGGTGGTACGCAACTGAAGCAAATTCCAAGGACAACTGCGCACAGCTGCCGTATAGGCATTGAGCTCTAGTTGCCCCATGTTCATGTATTCGAACACAATCTTCCATATTTCAGCGGGCAGTCGGACTGCCCTATTTGTCTTCACGGTTTTCATCACAATACCGGGGCTTGTGTTAGGCCGTAAACAAACTTTGTGTTAACGGTGAGTTAAACCAACTTCGGTAAACTTTATCTCTCAATTTACTCCATGGCATCGACTAAGCCATGATTTAGATGTACGGATGACGGAGGACTGTGTCGGGGCTTAAACTGTGTAATCTGGAGAAGAAGAAGTGAACGGGGTGTAGAACAGAATTGGAGTGATTTTGAAGAGCGAGCCTAGACTAGCACCATTACGGGAGCTATAACCAATATATAGAGATTAAGCATTCTTCAATAACGGTCGAAAACTTCTATGAAATCCACAATTCCTGGGTCTGCTGTAATTCACTATGCATATTACTAGTATACGTACTACAGTAGTACTAGTACTAGTACTAGTAATTCACATCCAACTTCAGCCGTGGACCAAAACGCGTTATACGCGCCTGATAAACTTGCAAAGTGGAATTTGTCCAAACCAAACTGGATCCAATCTAGCAGATGAAACCAAATTTGATAACCATCATTGGTACCACTGGGGTTGGCAAAAGCCAGCTGAGCGTGGAGATTGCCAAGGCCTTAAATGGCGAGGTCATCAATGGGGATTCGATGCAAATGTATAAAGGTCTGGAAAGCATCACGAACAAACATCCGACGGAAGAACAAGAGAATATCCCACATCACTTATTAGGACATGTTGGATGGGAAGAGGAGTATAGCGTCAAACAGTTTGAGGATGAGGCTGTGAACATAATTGATGATATACACTCTAGAGGGAAAGTACCAATTCTGGTCGGCGGTACACATTATTACAATCAGTCTATACTGTTCAAGAACTCCACAATTGCATCATCAGAAACTATTTCTCGAAAACCACTCACGCAGCAGCAGGAAGAAGTTTTGGATTCACCAAAAAAAGTGTTAGAAAAGCTGAAGTTAGTTGACCCAGTAGTGGCTGAAAAATTTCATCCGAATGATACAAGAAGACTACGACGAGCATTAGAAATATATTACACGACGAATAAAAAGCCATCAGAAATTTACTCAGAACAACAACAAAAAAATTCACAATTTGAAAACCGCCTAGCATCGCGGTATCGGTCGTTAATTTTATGGATTTGGTGTGAACAGTCCATATTAGATCCAAGATTGGATGCCCGAGTAGATCAAATGATCAAGAACGGTCTGTACGATGAAGTCAATGATATGTATGGGAAATACACTCCCGACACAGATTTAGAACGTGGGGTTTGGCAAGTCATAGGGTTCCGTCAATTTTTACCGTGGTTGAAGGGAGAAGATAACGGTCCCGAAGAAGGGATTGCCGCAATGAAACAGGCAACAAGGAAATATGCAAAAAAGCAGACCAAATGGATTACCAAAAAGTTGCTCTATATGGCAAAAGACATCAGAGAAAGCGAACCTGATTCAATGCATGTTGGATTACTCGACGCTACTGATTTGACAAAATGGAACGAAGAAGTCTCAGATCGCGGCGTCGAGATTTCACGGGATTTCCTTAACAATATCCCGTTTGACTGCAGCATTCCAATGGCCCCATCGGGTCTTGAGCATTTATTGGAAACCCGCTCGGAGGAAGGATCATTCAATCCCAATAAATGGAAACATTTCACTTGTGATGTTTGTGTTGACGCTGAGAATAACCCTCATATATCTGTTGGGCAGGATGCCTGGGATATTCATGTTAGAAGTCGACGACATAAACAATCTTTGAAAAAAATGAAGCGAAAGCAGGAATACGCCCAATGGCAAGAGAAGAAACTGAAAC